>CM048052.1:18055207-18592707 GCA_026259375.1 Verasper variegatus | reverse complement strand
AAGCAGGGAGAGAGGTAGGGGTGACGGGTGGAGAGACGGGCTGTTAATGGATGAGTTTTACCTTCTCTCTCTCTCTCTCTCTCTCTCTCTCTCTCTCTCTCTCTCTCTCTCTCTCTCTCTCTCTCTCTCTCTCTCTCTCTCTCATATACTATGTGTATCTAAATCAGTGATTCACTCCAGTGCAGACAGCCTTGAGCCTAAAAGCTCATTTTTAAATCTGCATTGAATCATCACAGTAGCTACAGCAAAGGCACACGCCATACTCTACATCGTACCTTACACTTCCCTAGAAATGCAACTATGCTTTTCTGATTGGTCCACTTAATTTATATCTCAATGACCGGACAAACAAACGAAACTCAGCTTTTGTCAACCTGCTTTGTCATTAGAAGAGCAGTTAGGTTCAGTAACATCGCTGCTATACGTGGGTTCAATCAAGTGCTTTGTGTTTCTTCAAAGAAAGGGGATGCGGCATGAAATACGTGATATGTGAAAATACGGGATTATCATGCAAAAAGGCTGTGAGTTACTCTCACAGCCTACCCCTACACGTGAACACGCGAAGGGGAAGGGGTGGACCTTAGCGTTATCAAGTGTTTTGGCCTTGTTATCAACAATACAGGCTGAACTTCAGGGTAGGCTGAGGCTAAAGGTAAATCTGACTGGCTACTGGCTTTTATGACAGTACTATAAAAACCATGTAGAACTCAGTAGATCAGACATCTCTATGTATTATTATTTTAAACTAAACACTGTCCCATTTTAGAACATTTCAAATGGAGAATATCCTTTGTACGTTCTACCGCACTAATTATGACACAGAAACACCAGCGCACAAGTAGACGTGGACCTCTGGCATCAACTACAGATCTGCATCGATCATACACAGACGTATAGACCAGTGACAGTATATGGTGATATTGCTGTTCAATATGTTTTTTGGGGTGTTTTTTTTATTATTTGAGAGTTCACTGTGGAGATCTGATAGGGAGCACTGGGAGATAGTGAGGGTGATGACACGTGGGACAGAGGTTGCAGTCTAGAATCGAACCGGGATATTGTAATCATAGCGTCTCAAACCTCGAGAAAACCAGGATGTTTTGATCAGTGATTTATTTTAAATTCTCACATCTGGATTAAAAGAGTTAGATTAATCACAAATCTTTAGAATGTATTCTTTTTTGAAATTTTGTAAACTACACATGCTGCACAACATTTTGTGTTTGTGTCAAAAGCTTTAGGAAGAACAATCCATTATTTTAGTTTCCCCACTTGCTGATGACAAGGGCAGAGAATGTCACACCTTGTTAAGATCTATCGACAAACTGGGATTTGTGAATATGGGCTATACAAATAAAATTTGATTGATTGTTTTAGTTAAACTAAAATATTGAAATGGATTGAATTTTATTAGTTAGAGGACCTTGAGGTTACTGGTAATAGTTTTTTTAAGTTAGATTCCTTTTGATGACATCACAAACCCAAGTCACGACACAAAAACAATGCAAGATGGTTTATAAAGTGAACAAAAGAATAATTGAATATGAACCAAACGTCCTCGAGGACTAACTCGACTATCAAACATGAAAGTTTCAATTATGAAAAATATGGTTCTTGGGTATAATTGTTTAATGAAACATCTTAATTCTGTATCTTCTACCAGGCATAAGTAGAGATTATGTGAATAAACATAGATGTGAGGATACAGAGCGAACATATTGCCCAAAGCCGTTAAGAAAACACACAAATCCCCCAAACTCCAACAACAAGATCATTAAATGTTATAATCCCTCATTTATCTGCTGCTGAGCACCAGGTACAATCTGTTGAAAGAGCACGAAGATCAACTTTATCGCAGGTATAAAAGAAATCTCTTCAGGATTTATCACCTGATTATGGCTCTGAATAAACCTGCATCTTGTACGTTGTGGATTTGAAACGATGCTCAAACTGAGACTGAACATTTAACTCATCACATAAACCTTCGCTCTCTCTCGAAAAAAAAACACCTTGTGGAAGAGAGAGACCAATTTATCATGAATGGCACAAACCACTTTTCTCCAATCTCACCTACTTCTCACCCTCTGTATTAAATATCCCTGAAGGCCGGCCCTGGCATTTGCTCATGTTCTGTTGTTGCTCAGCACTTGTCTGCTTCCACTTACTCTGCTCGATTCAATTTGTGGCCTAAATGTCTTTCCCTAATATGTGTCATTGGAGCAGAGCGGCGGCGCTCCGTCTCCGGCTGCTTTGAGGAAGCACCCCTGTGTTTGTCTTGGTTCTCTGCTCTGGGACGAGATTGGGCGCTCCCATCGTGGTTGGCATGTTGTCACCTCCAGCCCTGCTGCTGTTTGCTGATGTTTGGGATGACAATAAGCCGGAAGAAAACAAGTTCCTTTCAGGTCAGAAAAAGAGAAGGGGTGGACTGAGAGGGAGAAAGAGACCTAGAAAAGAAGAGAGGGGGGACAGAGGACTCATCCCTGGATGGGGATTCTCTTTAAAGGTTTCTGTTTGTGGCCCCGAGGGCCGAATTAAGGGAGCGTCATTATCCTTGGCAAATTACCACGCTGCCTTTGTGGTCCAGCCATGGTACATTAGGGTGCTTTAAAACGTGGCAGAGCCGTTGCCCATTCAGCTCACAAAGAGAGGGGCTGCTGGCAGATCCTTGGCCTGTTTCACAGAGGAGTCATTCACACCACATCGGGGGATGGTGACGGTGATGGAGAGGGTCCCCTGAGATGAGTAAAAATCACGCCGGCCAATGCTGATGTGACACAACCTTAAAACACACGCCAGATGATGATCTCATCGCTTGGCTTTGATCAGAGCTGGAAATCCTGGATCTGATGAGGACGTCTTCACATTGATCCATAAACCCACACCAGGATTTGAATGTTCTCTGTATTTGCAAATAAGCTCAAAAGGAACAAATAATCATAATTTTTCACTTCAAATTCTGAAATTTCCAGTTTCACCATCAGGGAAACGTTAGCAGGTGTCAGATCACGGTGGATGCGAGAAGGAGAATGTGGTAGATGAAGAATCGTGACATGTCAGGTGATTTGCAATCAGGGAGCTTGTTACACCCCATTGCTGATTTTCATTGTTTTCACAGAAAGGCTAAATGCTGGAGCTAAATGAGGAAGCAAATCAAACGGCTAATAGTAAAAAGGAAAAGCAGCAAGGAAGAGGAAGTGAAAATGCAAACGTGAAAGGAAATCGCTCGTTTTAATACCTGATTGAAATCATTAAATTTGTGAATCCAGTAATTTATTTCTCTTTTTAAACAGGATCTGCAAATAGATCTTTTTAATGCTATTTTCTTAATGAATTCTTTAAAGTATTTTTTTACAAAGTACTGTTTTATGTAAAATTTTATGAAAATGATTTACTAATTGATTCATAAATTTCCTCTTTATTCTACCATTGAAGGAGAAGGATACCCTTAAAGGATAGTGGATGGATGGATGAATCTACTATGCTGTCAAATTGGCCTCTGGGGTCAACGGCCAATATTTTGAGGCTCCCAGGGTTTCTCCACACAAAATGATAGTTTTTGTAGGTGTTTTAGATCTTAATCTCTATTAACATCTATCTACATATAAATTCAGATAAATTAAAAAGCTGATAGCCGAAACAGTTTGATCAGTGTGTTCGTCCTCTATTGCTCTCCACGTGGACTCAATATCGAGCAACCAGACCGGATCCTCCGGGCCTGAAATGGTTGAGTCAAGTTTTCACCAAATGCACATAAATTCCAGAGTGTACCACCAAACTCTTCAAAGAAAACCTAATAAGGAGGCTGCTGTGAAATGTTCTGTTCCTGGCTTTTATTTATCATCTAATCAAATGGAAGCTTTACATCGGTGATTGATGTCTCCATTTTATTTTCTCTCCACGATAGGTGGGAGATTTCATTACGTTCCAACATTGTTTCCTGGTTTTATGAACTCAATCCCTCCGCTCGAGTAGACGAAGGAAGGGAGACGGCTTTTGTCCAGGGGCTGTGGTGGAAACCCTGAGCCCGTAAATCCTGTGCTGATCTTCGGATCATTAAGCCGTGAGCCCTGAGTCCTTTGGTTCTTTATCGCCAGGCCTGGATCCCAGGCCGTAATGGAGGCTAACTGGCTAATGATTAGCTGTCTTCTCCAGCTACTCCACAGCTGACTGCTGCTGCTTGTCTGAATGGAGGAGGCAATGGAAACATATAAATCTGGCCTAAAATGTTTTCTCTTTATCTCTCTGACTTACTGTCTTCCAAAAGAGTTTTCACCAAGCTTAGTGTGGAATATAAACGGTTTATGAGTGTTTAAAGTGATTTTAACTATTCCAAGCACTTTATTGAGAACACAACACTAAAGCTCCTTTTAGACGTGCACTGACATCTGAGTATTTACCTGAAATTACCCAAAGAGGCTGTTTGTGAGAACGCAATCGTCTGAGTCAGTTCCTCTGGACACCCCCTGCTAGTAAAGCCCATATGGGAAAATTTGCAGCGAGCAAGTGGGTGTGTGACATCTCTACCAGGTAACATATTTGAAACTGGAAGGAAAAAAATAACTCAGGATGAAAAAGAGGTTTCATACACGTAGAAGAGGCAGACAAGGTTCAAGGTCAACTTGGAAAGACAAGATTCGAGAGCTTTGGGTGATCATGGCCGACACTGGTCAAGATGATTTGCCTCCATTTTGTGGAGATGTGATTTTGTGCATCTTTAATAAAGTCGAGAGCTGTGTTTCAGTTATGGGGCCGAATCCTTCGGAAGCTGCATTCGTAGAACAATTCCGTCACAGCAGGGAAACTAAACTGTCCCAAATGCAGCCAACAAATGTGTCCTTCCAGCCTTGAGCAACGGAGGCTCCACTGGGTGAATTCTTCCCGGCCCAACATATCCCATGATTCATTGCGCTTCAGTGACAAACTCTTCAGTTCAGTCTTGAGCTTCAGTAGCAAACTAGACAATCCTGGACTGAGTTTTCACGTCTATTACTTTGGTTACGAATAAACTGTGAGGTCTGAAGGTTCCGAATAAATAAAAAGGAAAGTGTTCCGCTTGTACAGATGCTTAAACTTTGTTTTTAAACTTTCTGTTGATCCCATTTTTCGCTCTTAGTCCAAACTACCCTCTTCAGAAATATCTACAAGAAAACAGTCCACATGTGTCCTGTAGCTGCTGTAGCCTCAACTCGTGGTTATATACGGGGCCTGTAAGCCCCTCAGGCACACCTATAAATCCAGCTTTAATGTGTTAACATCTCTCAAATCCGTTTTGAAACCCTCGATTTATTTTGGGCTGCAGCAGCTTCACCTGAGTCGTACCACAAAGCCGAGCTCCACTGTCTCCTCTGTGGGTTACTTCGCTCTGTGGGAACCCGACTTTGACTGTTCACAGCCGATCAGCTGTGGGTTTGTGGGCTCCTGGCCGTAAACCTGCTGTTTGCTGCTTAATCATTCAGTAAGGATTAGTGGCACTGTGTGTTTTCTAATTATAGACCTGGACTGTGCTCTCTCCTCCTCCTGTGGGATCGCATCTAACCCACCAGGCCCTCGGCCAGCGGATTACTCACAGCTACGATCAAGTTTTTATTTTTGTGTCGTTAACTTGCCATCATTTTATTGTTTTACTTTATTTGTTCTTATTTTATCGCTCAGTTCTGTCTCTTCTCTCGGTTTGTGTTTCTTTTTTTTTTTACCCCTCTTGTTGAGCGCACAACAAAGACTTTTCATCTGAATAAAATAAAACTCAATGAGGGAGCTGTCAAAATAAATCACTTCCTGTATCTAGGTGAAAACAAGGAATAGCATGAAAGAAAAGGACACCACCTCTTTGTTTTCTCTCTCTCTCTACACAATCGGTTCTCTTTCACGTCTTTTCACATTTTTTCATTCTTGGAGAACAATAGCTTTGATTAACTCCTCTGGGAGAGCTCATTATGTATTTCCATTACAAAGACACTTTGATTTGAAAAGCTTAAATGGAAAATACATCAAAGAAATATATTGATGCCTGAAGATGGTAATAATAAAATAATATCTGCCAGTTTCATCTCATGCTTTGGGTTTAACAACAGGTTGGTGTTCTCTGCATTGATTATGTCATTGATGTGTTTTTGATAATCAGAACCGATGCAGCAGTTTGAGATTTAGTATTTTTATTTTTCTCTCGTTTCCTCTGCTGCCCACTGACAGTGGTCAGTGGGCACCAAGACAATGTTCTACTACACCATCCCCTCCCTCCACATCACCGGTGAAGTCAGCTGCAACAGTGAAGTTTCAAATATACAGAATATTTACAGATTTATTTTCATGCAGCTCCTGTTGCAGTCGTCCAGCTGGGTTTCCTTTGTTTAGTCAAAGTAATTTCTTCAAGCGTAACAGAGGAAACGGTTCCATCCATTTTTAATCAAAGCACCTTATTAGTCTGGAGAGCAGATCAGATCGGTGCGTCTCTTTTCCCATCACTTATTTGTTGAGTCTGTGACGTGGAACCATATTGCGAAGATGAATGTCCTCAGAAATAACCTAAAAATGTATTTGAAATTAATTTATTTCCATCATTAAATGTGCTATGATGCACACGTCTAATTAATTTACACTGACATTTTGGGACATACATTTCATTGAAAACCTTGCAGACATAGACAGGTGACAAATTGTGGACGCAGGGAAATCTGAGCTTTGATGGCAGAGCTGATTTCACTTTTATCTGTCTGTCTCCAGTACAAACACATCCTGGTTATCTGTAGTTTCATTTATCTTATCTTCAAAGACAGCTTTATTTACACCTGTAAACATGTGATCTCTGTTATC
This sequence comes from Verasper variegatus, assembly GCA_026259375.1. Lineage (NCBI taxonomy): Eukaryota > Metazoa > Chordata > Actinopteri > Pleuronectiformes > Pleuronectidae > Verasper > Verasper variegatus. Next base: position 18,585,897 of record CM048052.1, on the reverse strand, counting down.
CAGATACATTATCTGGATAATGACATTTGATACACAGTGTACACTTATACCTGCTGTTGACTCGATATCAATGGCCAAATTAAAGAGACGTGTTCTGCTGCTTTGTCAACAAACACAGTGGATTCAAATAATGTCAAGTGAAGCCATGACATGGACAGATATTACTCGGCATGAATTTGGTTTGAATGAGAAAGAAGAGTCAGGTGACGTGTCATGTTCCTCAGCAAAGATTAGATGCCCCGATTAAATTGCATGAACGGTGACTCAGGTATCACGTAGCATAGCATGGATGTAGCGTAACAGCCAGAGGAATCCAACAGAAATAATCATAAAGGCTCTAATCAACTACCAAGTTTATTCAACATAAACAATCAGTAGGGGCAAACAGAGACAATAATTCAGTCCTGGAATTCAACACTTCAGTCTTCACATAAATCACCAGACTGCTAATTTAGTAGGTTATTGCTATTTGTTGTAAGTATTTATAACTCGGGCCATTATGGTTAACTGGGGGGAGAGTTATCCAGGTTCGAAAGTACAAAACATTTGGGAGTAAGCAACAAGTAACTTAATACTGAGTTTTCAAGGTGTGTTATGGCCACTGGTGAATGAGACTTCAACGTGTCGGCCTGTGGCTCCAGCCCTACTCTGTATGCACTCTCACACTAACCTTCAGGGAATCTGGGTTTTATTGCAGCCTCTCACTTCGTTATGCTCATTTTTTAAGAGGTACATTCGCTTCAACATCAAAATGGGATTACATGTAATCCTCGTTCTTGTACAGGATGACCTCTTTTTGGTAGAATTAGGTTTCTTTACAGAATTAATTACTCTGAGGTTTGGGGCTGAGGAGGTGTGCGTGTGTGTGTGTGTTCAGACTGTGGGTCCTTTGTGTCTCAGCCAAAATTAGGGAGCGAGAGAGAAGGTGTTATTAGTTATGTTCTCAGTGAATATTAAACTGTAGAAGGCAAATGGACACAAAACTTAATGGAGAAGTGGTAAAATATCAAACTAAACAGACTGTGTCAATTAGTTAATGATGATTCTTGTAATTAGATCTTTGGAAATCTCTCATTTTGAACAGGTAGTTGGGCAGAGTTTTGCATCCACATACAAACGCTTTGATGAAGGTATCCACGCTGCAGCCTCTAATTTCCAGCTCAGCCTGATCAAACTGCTCATTTACAGGACTAATGGGGAAATGAACAACAAAATGAAGGAATCGTTTGATTGTTGTATTTCATCAAGAAAAGAAGCTGCAATCCTTGTTCCTGCTGCAGGTGATTGTGTCACAATTACAACACAACACCGCCCCTCCTTCAGCCGCTCGGCTGAGGGTGACGGCTCTCGTTCGGAATTATAAATATAGCACGTGTGTATCTGGGGCGGTAAACAATGCCTCCAGTGATCAGACCTGTTTCATTTTCATCACCACATTTCCTGGCATAATGCCTGGGTCACGCATCAAGACAACTGTAACGAGAAATTGTGTTGTGAGACCACATAGCAATTAAAACAGGATGCAGGATGTTTTTTTTTCTAATTGCATCACAATGGATTTAATTACAGCTGGATGTTGTGTAAAGCAACTGTGGCGTCAGGCTTGATCATCTGTCTTATTAGAGACCGGATGTTCCCTCGCTTACTGGTCGGTAAGCTGTGTTCGAAAAAGACCCCTGAGACTGACTCACCGTCACCGTTTGGGAGGATTCATTGAGAATTCAGCTCTTTTTTCCAGTTTTAAAAATCATGATGTGTGATGGCTCATTCAGAGGCGCTCCCTCCTCCAGGAAAGTTTAGTTTCTTTAAATAAACGTGCACAAAGGAAGCGTTTCCTGCAAAGTTTAAACCTCTGACAGTTCAAAAGCATTGTGCTCTTCCAAAGGGCTCCTGCAATCTCAAATCCATCTCTTCGACACTTAGTCTTCCTCCTCTGCTGTCAGTCTTTGTACGAACAGAGGGGTGTGACAGCAGCCAGCCGAACTGAACGTTGTGAAGTTTGTGAACTGGAAATGGCTTTTGTGGTTTCTTCTAAACATCTGACCACTTTGCGCGTGTGTGTGTGTGTGTGTGTGTGTGTGTGTGTGTGTGTGTGTGTGTGTGTGTGTGTGTGTGTGTGTGTGTGTGTGTGTGTGTGTGTGTGTGTGTGTGTGTGTGTGTGTGTGTGTGTGTGTGTGTGTGTGTGTGTGTGTGTGTGTGTGTGTGTGTGTGTGTTCCTAGTATAATGGATATGTGTTATAGGGACCTAAATCTACAATGTAATGGCCTTTGAAGTCATGAAGATTTATGTGTGTGTGTGTGTGTGACGGAATTTTGGCTTTACCTACACTTGTGACCTGCACCCATTAGACGATACTAGCTGTCAATCACACTTTATGGTTCTTAATGGAACCATAAATGACAAAACGGACATCAGGCTGACGTGTGAATCGTTTTTCAATCATTTAAATATATATATATATATATTTTTTTAAGTGAGGACACATACAAGTTTGTGTGTGGGGGGGGTGTAGGGAAGTGGATGAGGTGAGTTGGGATGAGGGGATGGGAGACAGGATGAGGGGAGTGGAAGGATGGGAGAGGTGAAGGGGGTTAACAGGGTGAAGGGAGGTGAGAAGTTCTCTTCTCCTTCTTCGCCTCCTTCTCTCTTTGCTTTTTCTCTCTCTTCTCCTCCTCCTCTCTTTGCTTTTTCTCTCTCTTCTCCTCCTTCTCTCTTTGCTTTTTCTCTCTCTTCTCCTCCTCCTCTCTTTGCTTTTTATCTCTCTTCTCCTGCTCCTTCTTCTCTTTCAGCTCCTTCTTCAGTCTCTTTTCTTCCTTCTCCTGTGCTTTTCGTTCATCCTTTCCTCTTCTGGCCTTGTCGCTGTCTGACATGAGGACCAGCTCCTGAAAAGACAGAGAGTGTTTCATTATTTTCACTCTCAAAGTCTAAATCTGAAACAAACTCACAATCCAAGCTATTGTTCAAGTAAAACTGAGCTGATCAGGTCACTTACCTGAAGCTTAATAGTCTTCACAATGAGGAACTTGAGATCCTCATCTATCTTCTGAGATTTGATTTGTGAGTCTTCCTTGAGCAACTTCTTCTCCGTGGCTTTAACCAGACTCCTCAGCTCCTCGTGTTTTTGAAGGCAGGTCCCTTGCTCCACCTGCTCACTCCTGAGCTGATCCTCCAGAGTGTTGACTTTAAGGTCCTGGTCACACTGAAGCTGATGGATCTGAGTCTGCATGGCCGTCAGTTGTTTTTCCGTGAGCTCAACATTCTTTTGCACGTCCTCCAGCACGTTGAGCCACTTCTTCTCTGTGGTTTCAACCAGACTCTCCAGCTCCTTGATTCTTTGAACGCAGACATCTTTCTCCAACCACTCAGTCCACAGCTGATTTTCAGGTTCCAGTCAGTTTCGCTCTGGAGGATCTGAGTCTGTGTGGTCTTCAGTTTGGCCATGAGCTCATCATTCTTATCGACCAGCGCAGTCTTTTCACTTTGGAAAGTGGCAATTGCTTCATCTTTTTCCCTGTCGACATCCTCAACCTTCTGCTTGTACTCACATAACTCCTCTGTTATCCTCTGAATGACAGCCTGTGGCTCTTTGGGGGGATTGTTTAGGAACTGTATATCTTTGTCCTTTACGATCAACCTCTTGTTCATTTCCCTCAGCTCGGACTCCAGTCCTCTCTGTACCACCTTGGCATTCTTCAATTCACTCTCCAATGGCGCAATCCCAGCCTGCATCTGTGTCTTGCCATTATTCCATTTGCTGTCCTTCATGTTCATCAGCACCTTAAGAGTGCGGTTCACCAGCAACAGCTTCACATTCTTAAACTCTGCGTCTTTCAGTTGTTGCAGCAAGCCTTCCATTGTTTTCTCTGAAGCCTTTATATATTAATATATCATTAAACTATATTAATATAACATATTGTCATCCAAGTGTCCACAAGCCCCGACATTCATATTAGACTCTAAACGGGGTCATTTAAAGTGGAATTTGTACTTTTACCGTTGCCTTCAACAGACAGCAGAAGAAGAAACTGGGGGATTTTGTACATTTGTGACTTGGCTTCAGGGAAACCTGGAATTTAACCTTATAACCTCCTCCTCCTCCTCCTGAACATAACGATGTTCTGGAAACTTTGCAGGTCACTGTTGTAATGTTGCTCTAAATGCCCGAATCTCATGCATGAAACATGAGCACGACAACAACTTTGTGCATTGTGTGTTACCAATCAAGACTGAAAGTGGAACCTGCACAAAGAATAATAAAATAAATGTAAATTATGCTACACACAATTATTTCTATATTTGTGTGTGTGTGTGTGTGTGTGTGTGTGTGTGTGTGTGTGTGTGTGTGTGTGTGTGTGTGTGTGTGTGTGTGTGTGTGTGTGTGTGTGTGTGTGTGTGTGTGTGTGTGTGTGTGTGTGTGTGTGTGTGTCCACAAAATTCAAATAAATATACAAAAAACTACATAAATGAACAGGCCTGGCAGGATGTGAATCACATGACCCAGTTACCAGATGTCAAACTATTTGAGATGTCAACTAAAATTTGTGGGTGTTGGACTGATGTGTTAGAAAGTTCTTTACATCATCCTGAAAAACAAGGAATATCGTTCTCTCCAGTACAGTTCAGAGACTTGTTTTAACGAGAATGAAAACTGTCATTTTCTTTAAGTTGTCACATGTGTGCGTGGACAGGTGTCATGCACTTAAGTGAATCACATTATAATCACTCTGTTGAGGCCGTTAATAACGACATTATGACTCACATTTGCCTCCATGAGTTAAGAAAAAAAATATACCTTAATGACTCACAGCAGCAGGGTGTCTAATGTGATGGCACATTGCTCCAGGTGTGATTTAGCTGTAATGTACTCTGTGTCTGTATGCTGTTGATATGCTGCTGCTGCAGTTACTATAGTCACAAGACTCAGGTAACCAAACCTCCTTATACAGTTCCCAGATCCCTCATGCAACATAAGACACCTCATCAATGTGCATCAGATTCCTTCTCAGCATGTTCCAGTCAACCTTTTACAAAATACACTTCTTCTGTGTCACAGACAATTTAATCAAATCCCTTAAACTCTTAGTCTGGTTTAAATGATTTTTGTATCATTTATTAGTCTTATATTCATTGGTTCTGTCTTTTGTCAGATTTTTAAACTAGTTTTTTTTTTTTTATGAATTTGTTTTGGTTTTCAGAAGTCTCTAATTTCTTTGTACTGCTTTGTCTTGTGCCACGACAATAAAGGCTTTCAATTCAATCCTATTCTATTATATTCAGCGGCACCCACAGAACTCCAGTAGAACTGTCCATGTGTAGGAATTATTTGTTTACCACAAAACTCATACTTGCATCTTTAGTACTTTAACTATAGTTTGACGTATACAGTATTGAATGTAGCTGTAAGTCGGAAAAACAAACTGCTGACATCCTCATTTGGCAGCAACAGATGAAGGCAAAACCCAAACAAGTCACAAAAGGCTAAACACGCTGTTGAATCACTGTAGAATTTATGGTTGTGAGGAAAAGTGCACACAGCTCGAAAAATGCACCAAATTCTCAATAAAATCGAATCCAAAGATGTGATCTGCTGTCGTGACAACAAGATCGTGGTGTGTTGAACCATATTTTGTGAGATCATGTTTTTTTGGAACATGTCATGACAGAAAAGCACAAGTGCATTATGCTTATATTATGCTAATCACTTTTTGTTCTCCAGGCTTTTATTTTGTCAAACCGCTGTAATCACTGTCCTTCCTGCAGAACCAAAGAAAAATCTATTTACAGCCCTTTCAAAGCACTGTTGGCATTTAACATTCAGAAGATAAGAAAGGACAGAGTCAAGTGCGGTTAAGAATATCAGTCGATAAGTGTTTGCTTCCATAAAAACCAAGCAACCATCCCCTGGCACAGTTTGGCTGATCACATTGTCAGACTGCATTTACTGCGTTAACAGTTGTATTTTTAGCTGTTGAACTGACACATGAGATGTATTTTGATGCAGGAACGAGATATGTGTCTGTGTCACGGGACTTGTCAAATTCAGCAGAAAGTGTCAACCTGACAGGAACGGAGCATCCAAAAAAGATGTTATAAATATTCTCTCCTTCACTGATTGTTTCTGAAAAGTAATTTCAAAGTCAGTTAAAAACTCCACTTCAGGTCTAAGCATTTCATCAAAGGTGTTCCAAGTAGTTTTAAACTACAGAAGAAAAACGCTTTGATAATTTAAATGAAAAACATACTGAGCAATGATGCTGAACCACTGTGTGCAGATCTATCATTTCATTGCTTCTATGTTATCAGATATCTTTGTTTATGTTCTGTTTTATCAACACTGACAGAAAATTGCCTGTATTTTAAATAACAGATCAGTTTCAATTGATGATTTTTATGTGGGGGTCATTCCTTCATATATCCAATACTTGTATAAGATCTGCTGAAAATAGCAGCTTATGGTGTATAAGCCTCTTTTGTGACAGATACAGCTCAGTAAATGCTTCTGCTAAATGAAAAAAGAGAAACGTAAACTGCTTTCAGACATAAGGAGAAGTCTGGACGTTTTCCTGAAAATATCCAGAGGGGCTGTGTGAGAACACAAATGTCCTAGTTCCATTCAGCCCTCTAGTAAAATGTCCTAGTGAGCCCGTGTGAGAATACAGCAGAAGAATTCACAGCGAATAAGTAGTCGTGTTGATGTTTCTAACACAAAAGACTGGAAGAATCCAAATATCTCGAGATGTTTGTATATAAAAGAGGCTTGATACAAGCGGAGTGGACGGAACTTTTGGCGATTAGTGCTAACGCAGGTGTCGATGTGCTGTAAACAGAAACATGAACCTAATTTCTGCAGAGGAATTGATTTGTCATATCCTGCCGGACGTCACTCCTCATCTGAATGTCAAAGACATTTACTTGTTGTGAACGTGTCTGACTATCTCCTGCTGTGATCTTCTACTTGAAAACAAAAACTCCTGAACTTCATGTCTGAAAAACCAACAGAGGAAAAAAATACAAGTGAGCTCCTCCTAACCCAGTAAAAAAATTTAATTAAGAAATGGATAAAATTATTTGTCTATGTTGCAAAATCTATTTTTAGAATCAATTTCACAGATTTTTCAGCCTGAATTTTTCTTCAGCTGAAAAAAAAACGAGCTCTGTGAGTTTTCACAGCGACCTGGTCGGCACTGAATTGGAGCTGTGAGTGTAGGTGACTCGCTGAAAATGGGTCTGACGCCTCTTATATCACAGATCGGTCCAATTAATAAGGTGAATGTTTCAATTTCCCCGAGGCGGTGCTGACGCCACAGGCTGGCCTGTTACATCCTGTGTGCGGAGTCTGACGAGAACTGTTAAGAACCGGCTCCGCTCAGGCTGCTTCATCAACTGTCAGCTGATTCCTCTCCACACGGCGTAGGGTTCTTCCTCACAGACGTCCACATACTCAGCTGCTGTTGTCGGCCTACTTCGCGTCACATTGAGTATGTGCAAGAGAATGTTTGGAATGTTTAGGTCTGATTGTTATATAACCATCAGCAGCTAAATGAATGCTTCTTATTCTGAAATCACAGAGGCACTCTCGACAGATTTAGCTGTTTGTGTGTCGTCGGCAGCTTTTATTAAAGTTTTGCAGCCAATCCCCAAGTGGCACAAAGGTGGAGAGTGATGAATGCCCACAGCCAGAATCCAATAAGATGGATTTGGTGGGAACAGCAGCTCTTGCTCACTCACTCACACACACACACTTTCTTCTTTCTCTCTCTCTGTCTGTTTCATAGTCTCTCTCTACCTCACTCTATCACACACACCATGGCGCTCGACCACCACCAGCAGGGTTCCAAATCAGTCGCATGTTCGTGGCAGATCACTGCTCTGTAATCATCGGGGGAGGTCTTTAATGGAATGGCTCCTACCTGGGTGGCCCGTCTGAAGTGGAGTCACCGGAGTGCTCGGTGATGAACAGCGTCGGGCACATCAGCCGTCTGTGGTCGTGTCCGTTGTGCATAACAATTCTGTGCCTGGCGATCACAGCCTGCTGAACCGAGCACTGAGAAGCGGATGCTGCGAAGCCTGCATATAATTACATCCACACAAGATTTGTATTGATTTAACCCAGTGCTGCTCCTCAAGATAAACCATGCAATGACGTAATGTACATTTAAACATTCATATCAAACTGTATTGTGTTTTAACTTAAGCTGGAACAATCGTGAAAGCGTGGATGAATGAATGAAACCTTGGTTGCTCTTAAGGGAATTTGTTTTACACTGCAGACCTTTACAACATTCATATTAAATACTTATGACACCAGCAACAGATCTGCAAACTTAGAAAAACAATAACGTACTAATGTATCTATAAAACACAGACGTAATAAAGAAAGTTCTGCTGCAGAGTCGAGTCACAGATTGTTAAGTACGTGGAGGCTGCAGGACACAAACGATGCGATGCCTGTTTTTGTTTTCTTCACGGACATGATGCATCTCTACCCTGCAGGTAAAAACTTCATCTTCAGACGACAGAAGTTCTGATAGATGTGTTTTGATCGAAGGAGCAAGTTCATAAATAAATTGCTCTGCCGTCACTATGTTGCAGCAGGTACAGTCTGATAAGCCTGTTCGGTTTAAACACTTAAAAACAACCTCTGTAATATGTCGAGCTGGATAAAATACAGTCTGTTGGGTGATGCTACTCAGCTGGCAAATCTTGTGATGGACGATGGCATCAGGTCGGGGGCTGGTATCATCTGAAACTTACCACCTTGATGACAGTACCTGTCAAAGATTTGTGAGAGAAAGAACCATGACTTTCCAAGGTCTGTTGTCAAAGGTTACAGACCAAAAGGCCTCTGAGTGAAGCTGGATTTACCTTCAACAGATCTGAGCAAACAAACGTGATGTAGCGCAGAGCGACGGTGTAAACAGAGAAGACCTGTGTAGCATATATACATGTGTGAACGGGAGTTGCTGAAGCCAAAATACGGAAGATACAGGGGCCACTATCTTGTGTGTTGATGTCGTTTGGAGCCAGAGTCTGTGCAGTATAGTGTTCGTGGCGTGGAGCGGCAGTATTGAGGTCCCACCGATACAGGCTCTCGACCAATCATGAGTCAGTCTCAGCCGTCAATCATGACATTTCCCAACGTTTTTAAAGCATCAAATAAGTTGAACACACATTAATGTGATAAGAACTGTCTAAAATGACAGTCACCATCTTTCTGGTCCATGTCCCATACACTAACATAGAGGAGGCAGCCACCAGGGGGCAAACAGAATAATCCGTCTAAAATTTCCGGGACCTGTCAAGTCATTCAACTTTATTTAATGTATAGTTCAGAGTATCAGAAATGTTCGAGTCTTGCTTAGATCAAATATAAAAAAGTCAACTTTGGCTGTTTTACATCATTGTATGTTGGAGAAGTTCCCATATGTTTATCAACACATGAAATATTTGACTTTCTCTGTAATTAAATGGAGATAACAGAATTCAAGAGAAATATATTTCTATACAGTTTTTAAAGAACTTCAATTGATATTGGTACAGAAGCTCAGGTATTTTATGGACACTAGTCAAAAATATTCAGGCTATACACAGCCCAGGGTGGAAGAGGATGGCATTTCATCAGTGTTGTTGTGAAAACAGTACCGTCCGTGAATTCTAATCAGAAGCAATGGGGGTGGGGGTTGTTTCCTTGTTGCTCTGCAAATCCAGATTCCTTGTGGGGATTCATGCCTCCTGGTTGCTTGTACACATCCTGAATTGCTCCACTCCCCGTTTGCATTCCTATGGGATATCGGCGTTGGGTCTCAAAGTTTGTCGTAGCATTTGATAGAGCAGCTGCTCCTCTCTCCCAAAGGTAATGTGAGATTTTCTGCCATTTGTAGAGTGTTGAGCAATCCATACAAACACCAGGGCCCAACTCAACATGTCGCCTCTCTTACCTAAGTTTGCTGTAATGTGAGAAACAATAGAAAGAGAAATTGCACAGACAGAATGAATATTGAACAGTTAAGAGAGTTAAACCAGAGTTAAAGTCTATAATGGGTGCATGTAGTTCCACTGGGAGCAGAGCTGGTTGTACAGTCTTTCTGCAGCAGGAAGGAACAACCTGCGATACCTCTCCCTCAGACATTTTGGGTGGATTAGTTTGTCGCTGACAGGAGAAACTTTTCCAGTATCTGCTGACGAAAGTTGGTCTTATTTTAAAGATAACTTTTCGGCTTTAAAACATCTAAAAACAACTACACATATGTCATATTTTTGACATATTGAGGGAGAACTACCAAAGAAATGATCCATCATGAAGTCCAAACATCAGAGCATTACATGTATATACAGATAGATCCAAATCCAAATCTATCCCAGTATGGGACATTTTCTTGCCATTTACTTTTTTACCATTTTCCTGTCAGCACCCACTGCAATTTCTTCGAACGGAGAATGAGCTCACATGGAAACATGGAATAAAGAGCAGACAAGTGGTCTGTGTTATGTCCAAAGCTCTGAGCCACTGTACAACCGTGTCACTCATATTACAGACACAGCCCAGACACACAGAGCTGTTTAAACTCCACCAGCAGCCTTGTCATCAGGCTGCCTGACAAAGATCGCTTTGACACAGCTCAGTATTCTGTCAGTGTAAGGTTGTTTTCATTTTTAGGAGGAAAAGGCAGACAGATACAAACACAGGAACGGGATAGGGAAGCACTCTAATAACGAAGAGGTGGAAGTCCAGATGAGCCGAGGCACAAGGAAAACACCCAGATACAGAAGTAAACGGAGCCAAATTAAACAGATGTAATGCACAAAGGGGGAGGGATGATTGGACACAGGTGAATCAGGGCGGGGCAGACAATTACAAAAGCCGTAAACAGGACAAATACAGGAAGTTAGTAGAAACACAAGGAAAGAACCACAAAGTAAAATGGGGAATAATATATTCAAAAGTCCTAACACCCGAATCACGAATCCAACCAGAATGACCCTCATTGAAACCAAATGCTCATTCAAAGGTCTAAAAACACCTAAACCTATGTTATATATGTTGTTGACTTCTGTACTTGCCCAGAGAAATCCATCTTCATTATCTGTGGTTTTGTCCGTCTCTGTTGAAACGTCCAGAGCAAACATTGTATGACTAAAATCACAATACTAGACATATAAAGAGTCACTAGAGGACAGATTGTTAGTCATTCCTGATAAAATACCACTGTTTACTACTGAAGCTTGAGAATGTTGCTTTAAATAGGACGTTGTGGGGTTTAAAGCTACTTAGTTTCCGTTTTTCCTCTTTGCTTCCCAATTTGATACATATCCTGTCGGAATACTAATTCAAACATTTGCATCATTCCAACTGGAAATTCCTGCTCATGCGAGAGAAGGCTGGAAATTGCGTTGATCAGTCATGCACTCAGATCATGCCTTCTTCCATGTTCCCATGTGTGCCGCGTTGTCAATTAAACCTGAGCTATGCCGTGCTCTACTGGGCCGACTCTGTCTAATGGGGCCCGATGCGAAGAGACTATCCATAATAGAATTAATAAAGAGACACATTCGTGGAAAGAGGTTCGTTATCATCGTCATCTCATTTGCTGTGACTTATTACTCGCTTTTGGAAATAAAACATTAGAAAAGAAAACTGGACAAAAATTGAAGCCCGGCCGTAAAACGCACTTCATGCTGCATTAAATTCCAACGAGTTGCAGTCCACCCTGTGTGCGTGTGATTAAAGTTGCTCAGGTCTGTTCCGGCAGTGAAGGGGAAGTGAGCTACTGCGGAGCTACAGTTCAGATCTATCAGCTCAGAGAGGAAGGGAGCCGACAGGGAGCAGAGAGCTTTCTTTCTACTCGCTGCCACAGAAATAGAACAGAGAGAAGAGAAGCGATAGCTGCTGGGTGAAGAGAGCGCCAAACTCTCTCCAGAAACTTGAGACAAGATGCAAAAATAGAACCAGAAAATACGAGACTTTTTCATAAAACTGATGAAAAATGAAAATAAATGAAAGCGCGGCTGACGTTGCAGCTGTGCTAAACACCCGGTGGCAGGTGAAGGGAAACTGTCCTCCCTTAATAAATGACAACATTGGTCTGCAGTGACAGCCACAGTAATTATGAGTGGAGCAAAGAAAGAAGTTAAGGGATATTTTAAATAGCAAAGGTATTTAGGCATTAGCAGGAGGCTGGGGGTGGATGGACGGGTTGACAGAAACAGGATGGTGAAGGTCTGGTTCACCTGCTGCTGTAGCTGGACTATTTCCAACCCTGTTGACTACACTGTGACAGCACATATGTTTTCATCATCATGATTTTAATAAGTGTGTTGTTATACTAATGAGGATATGTTGTTAATTTATGCATTTAGCAAGTCACAAATGTGTTGATACATATTAATTTTCCAACATAATTAGATTTTTAGATTAGATCTTGCTGTCCAATGTCCACTTTCAGTGACTACAGCGTTATCTTTGAAGGTTAGAGGCACTCCTAGCTAAAGGTAAAGGACAGATTGTGGTCTAGTTTGATACACATTTTTATACTGTATTTAACCAAAAACACATCTGTGGATGCAATGACCGATTTCTATGAATTTCTCTGGAGAGGTAGAGCATGACCCAAGGAAGACACCTGTTCAATTTTGGTGATTCCAGTTTTTTTTTCTCCACTTTCTAGATTGCAGGAGTGGGCGTTAGTCCTAGCGGAGGTATGTAATGCTCCTCAAGTTGTTCATGTGGTTGGATGTATTGGGAAGGAGCTGATTGAATGATGCGTTTAAATTTTCAAAGGTAGAAACAGTGGTTGGAATAAATGGACCAACTGGTTCATTGTGATAAACAGCAGCTGTCACCATAGCTGAACGCACAAAGAAGAGTGTTACCGACAGAAACTCAAATACCATAAACAGCAAATACAGAGAAAAACAACTCACAACTTTAACATTATAGAAAATAAACTTAAACAGAAAGAAAATATTTTTTTTTTACTGTATGAGCTGTGGCTGGAAACCGTCAACCTTTTTTTTATAGCAGGTTGCAGGTTGTTCTCCTTCACCTAACTTTCAATTATTAAACGTATCAACAGCCAGTGTTGGACTGATTGACCTCAGACGTGCAGGATAAAATACATCATGAGAACTTGGCACCAAACAACTTGCATTAAAAACACTGAGTCCAGTGGTAGAAAGTTATAAGCTTAATGAAAATGTAGAGTATCAGTTGAGCCCAGTTCAGGCCACAAGGGTTGTGAACACATCGAGCTCTGGCAGCAAATCACAGGGTTGCACAGCAAAATTAAGTTGATCCCGGCTCAACTTCTTCTGCAGCACAACCCAACGCCATCTGGCAAGACACTGCGTTGGCCAATACCTGCAAGCACACATTCCCTTTGCATAACTTTGTGTTGTGAGTGGTGCTTTTTTAAGACCAAATACCACTGTGATCCTTTTTATTCATTCCTGTGTCAGGGTGTTTGGAATCATTGTGCAGCCTTTTGGCCTCTGAGAAGCTTTCAAATTCCCAAATCTCTCAAATTGGTCCTTCTTGATCTCATTTCATGTCTCAGCGGCGCCTGCAGCTACGTACCCCACCAGCTAGCCGCTCGCACTGTGTAACACGGGGCTGATTTCCGAATGAATCCCAGCTTAGTCTCAGTCAAAGTTACAAAATAGGTCTTGCAACACTGTAATTCCAAAGCCCTAATAATCCATCCACATGTCACCAAGGTTTGAGTTATTACCCTGTGCAATGGCGGTAACTACAAGAAAAACAAGGTATTGTAGTTTTATTATGGGACTGAACTCATGAGAGAACTGATTCAGGTCCCAGTTAATGCTGCTTCCTGCAAACTGGAGAAACAAAGACAAATTATTTTTCTGTGCTGCCGAGCAAAAACAATTGGCGAAAAAGATGTGATGTTGCCACGAACTCCAAACCCCCAAAGTGCAACATCACATTCACCTGAACCTGGAACACTGAATGTGTTTCTTTGAATTTGTGAAGGTGCTTTAGCTGAAACAAGAATCTAAATTGCCCTATTAGCTTAATGTCCCCAATCAATTTTATCATTTGCTTAATTTGTGGTAAGACGGTACATTGTAGTTTTTTAAGTGAGTCGATATTAATGCCCAAAATCATTTGTAGACATTATACGGTTAAGGAACCAGGATTATTATAAGATGTTCTTACAACATGGATGCTCTATTTATGTACCTCCACCAAACAGGTTTGTTTTCACCTGTGTTTGTTTGTTAGATAGCAGGATAATGCAAAAACTACTGGACAGATAACAACAAGACTTAGTCAAATTCAATACAATGTACAAGTTACGATTACAACCACAACACTATGAGCAATGCTACAGCACTTTTTTTTTGAAACGGAGGAAACAGGAAGTGGCGACACTCGGCCAATAGGCCAGTCAGGACAGAGTATCGAATTTATTTAATTTATATATTTTTGTTTGTTTGTCTGTTAGTTACCAGGATTGTGAAGAAATAACAGGACAGATTACTACAGAATTTAGTAGCAGGATGCAGTATTGGTCAGGAAAGAACCAATAACATTTGAGTGCAGATCCAGGATTTCTTTTTTTTTACTTTCTTTTAATCGTGAGACGTTTTTTTTTTTTGTGACATTTTTCTTTATTTCTCAGAGAATAATTGATGGATCTTCCTGAAAAAAATCCAGCATGTTTAGGGAACTGATATTTATGAGAGTGCAAATGCACTTTGGTGCAGATACAAATAAAAATCTGGACATAGTGGATTTAAATATGGGTTTTGTAAAGGGGACTGTTGGAGGAGGTATGTGCTCTCTGGTGTTGTAGTTTCATGTGTGTTTGAAAACTATTGAACTGGTTTCCATTAAATGTTGTGGAGGGTTGGTGCATGACCCAAGGAAGATCCAGATAAATGGAATTTCTTAAACATGGCGTGATAAGGTGTTAGCCTTGGCAAAGAGGTACGTGCTCCATGCACCCTGCTAGTTTAAGGTAAAATATTTCACAGATAGGGGGACATTTTCATAAGTAGAGATTTTACTGACGTTATAAATGTCTGGAGCAGTGAGCAGGTTGTGTGTGTGTCCATATCAGCATGTAGGTGTGTATTATTCTAGGTGTTTTATGCACTTCACTCCCGCCCACCGTCCAGGGTGAGCCATCAGGGCAGCCTTTGGTATTGAATCTAGCCAGGTCCGCCCAAGCCCAGCACTCTGCACCAGACAGAGGGGTCTGTTTCATTGCCCCCCCTGTCTGTCCCTGAGTCTGACTCCTGCTGATGGGATCATGGCTGTGGATCACTCCTGCTAATAACACTCCACACCCCTCCCCTGTCTGAGGGGTATTGCCTGCTTCACGCTCACAAACACAGCACTTAATTGCCATGTCGGCACAGGCGGATTCCAATCAACTGTGATGATACAGCGGCAAACTGTTGCTTTTTCATCCCCTTCTCCATCTTCGGAATGATTTTTGCTTTATTTTCATGCTGAAACCTTCAGTCAATTAACCATTAAAATCATTTTTTATGAAGCAAAATGCCAAATACTATCTGGTTCTTTCCTCTCAGATGTGAGGATGTTCTGTGATAATCATCAGTTGCATCTTGATATTTGTTCAAGTTGAGAGTGAGAAGCCTGGTTCATTTGTGACTACCAGGCCGAGGATGCTTACATCTGATGATCTAATGATGAAATAAATAACTACATGTTATTAACTATCACTTAAATGATCAATTAGGTTTATCCAAGCATTTTAAATACTCAATTAATTATCCTCACTTATGTATAATGAGAGTTTTATTTATATATTTATATATATATATATATTATTGTTCAGTCATGCACAGAGTATGAACACACAGACACACACCAGCAGCTGCACCTTCATTAGATCAGTTTTTGGGGGGGTTTTATATGAGTGTTTGTGTAGCACACTGCAGACATATCATGTATCTGTAGTTTGGCTCATCATATCATGTGCTGCGTTTTGATCTGCGGCCTCTTTGAAGTCAGATGTAATAAATTTGCTCATCAATTACATCGCCTGGCTCAGCCTTCTGTGTGTGTTTTGTTTGGTGTCCGCTCCAGTTAATTAGAACAGAACGTGTCATGTCATCCTTGAGATAGCGGCTAATAAATGCGAGCTGTCTGAATCGCTGCCTCGTAAGCCTGCTTTGCTCTCGCAGCAGAAAGGAGCAGCATGCGGGATGGAAGGGTAATTCAGTTTGTGTTGCAAATTATAGACCGGCAGCTTCTTGTGAAAACCTGTGTATGGAGAGGACTCTTCACAGGAGACATCCGAGGTGGCACAAATGACTCAATCCAGAGTTTTTCTCAGACCTCACATAAACACATTGTGTTTAAACTCGTGTTTACGTTGTGTCCATGTGTGAGTCCTGTCTCGGATTCTTCAGATAGTTGCTGACATTTAAACGCCTTGAAGTTTCAAGTGAAGAGATCGTCTTATGCCGCTATCTTTACATTATCAGCTCTTATCAGCGCTGCCGCCATTGCCCTGCTGTGTCTGTGACTCATCGCAGAGACGTAAACCATTTAGCAGCTGGAATTCCACGCGCTGAAAGACATGAAAGCCTGCAGGGTCCTGGAGTAGAGGCCAGAGACCACCAGCGTCTTTTAAATGACCAGAATCAGCTTTGTTCATATTGATAGTGATGCTCTGGTTTCAAACTTTTGGACCAGTAACACCAACAGATGTATAGCTACATGATACAGAGAGTATATGAAAGCACACATATCCAAACTTGATTAGCACCCTGGGCTGGACAGAAGCGACGAAACCCAGAAGACAAGAAATGTCCTCACATCAGCTGAGGCTCCCATAAACTTGGTGGGAGGTAAATGAAACGATTGCAGGAGCCTCAACTGGTGTGACGATATTTCTTGTCTTCTGGATTATATCTACATGATAACATTGCAAATGCAAAAATTCTGACAATTAAGGGGGGGGGGGATTTTTCTCTTTATAATGCCTCAATACATATGCAAGAGACACACTGATTATACTCCCAGTGTGAATTCCAGTTACATATTACCAATAATTACATGATTGGATGTTGGTCGTCTGGTTGAGCAGTTTGTCCACGGTTCAATTCCAGGTTCCTCTTGAACCCACACATATAGACACCCTTTATGGGGGTGGTGATTGTCTGTGGCGAAGGGCGCACCAACTTCTGTCCTGGAAAACTTAAGTACTCCCTCTGAAACTCACCGGCAGACCTTTTGTCCTGAACACTAAAAGCCTTGGTTACTTTTTCAGTCTGCCCTATATCCATCTAATCAGTTGTTGGTTTTTTTGAGCAAGAACAGAAGCTCTGCAGAAATAAGCAAAAGAAAAAAAACCTTTGTGACCTTTGGCTCTACAATTAACGACCTCCACTCAGAGCGTCGGACGCCCCGTCTTTGTGCCCGTGTCATGGCAGAGATGTGTTGGACAGAGCTTTTGTTTGAGCAGTTACTCATGTCTCTGGCTATTTGTTCTTTAATAGCAAGTTATCTGGGCCCTGCCCCTTTGACCTCGCCACTCTGACACACTGCTCTGCTGAAAGACAAGGACTAGGCCACAACCATGAAAACTGGAAATCCACCAAGAATCGTACAAGTATGTTCTGAAAGTAAATGTACTGAATACATTCATATAGATTCTGTTTAATTTATGTGAACAACATGAAAGTAGCGATTAAGCAGATTTGTTTATTGTCAATTAATCAATTACTCCAGTGATTTTATACCTTTTTCCTTATAAAACAAAGTAAAGAAGCACTTTTTGTGACCCGTCATCTCACATTTCATCTTGACATGTTTCAAATGGAAAACTTTTTGGAGGCTAGAAGACTTAAAAATGTATGTCGTAAATCTCCTCCTGACCCTAGTTCCACCTTCTTTTTTAAAATAATTGATAATCCTTGGGTTCCTGTTTCTGGGTTTTGGACTGTTGAAGGGATAAAAATAGTAAATTTGAAGATGCCTAATTGCGATATTTGGAAGATTTCATCAACAAACTGTGGTGAGATTTTGACAGAAATTATGATTTTAAAGGGCAGTTAATATAATATCTATTGAATTCTGACCATTGAACATGAGTTAATATAAAATCTTTTATGGTAAAAAGCAAATGTTCATCATCTCAAAATTAGAAAATTTCTTTTAAATTGTGTTGCTTCCATTAGTAAAAAGAATAAATGGTACATAAGAGACTGTAGATTGATTCCTGTTATTTTCAGTGGTACTAGCTGTGTAAAATAAACAGTGTCCTGTACGACAGTATTTGATATTTCACCTTTGGCATTTCCACAGCAGTTTTCAAACTACTGCTTTGTGAGACTCGTTTCTTGATAATGCACCTGAGCTCAGTCCGTGAAGTAACTTTCTAATGCGAAAGCGTTATTGGCCAAAATTGAACAGTCTCTTACTCCCCGAGCTTCGCTGAACGAATTTGGTGAGTTCAAATCAATACAGGCCTGGAGGGTGGGTGGGTGGGGGGTGTTTCACACAGAGAGACAGTATCAGGGAGACGCAGAGCGAACTGCAGTCGATGATATCAAATTATGGTTGTGGTTGTGTGTGTGTGTGTGAGAATGAAGGTATGAGACTGTGGTTGACAGTGCAAAGTGAAATCATAATAGAGTTTCTCAGGACCAGACAGAGTTATTACAGAGCAGGATGTGGAAAAGCTATAAAATGGCTGGCTGTTACAGGTGTGTGTGTGTGTGTGTGTGTGTGTCTCAGGACTGCCACGGATCATACATGTAATTGTACACATGAGGGTGTGACAGGTCAGCGGTTCGATCCCCTTCTCCCCCTTTCTGCTGTAGTGTCCTTGGGCAAGATACTGAACCTGTGCCGGTAGTATGAATGATGTGTGATAGAGAAAGGGCTGCACATAGAAGCACTGTACAAATGTGCTACATAAATACATAGACCATTTACATTTACATGACAGAATAGATGTGAGTTTAAGACAAGATAAGGATTGTGCCGCCCTCAGCAGTGGCTCGATCAAACCATATTACACAATCTGATTTGCCATTTAATCACCATTAGTATCTGTCCCTCAAGCCACTATCCTGGAATCATAATCCTCCTGATTGTTTCCTGATTGTTACTGTTCCTAAGGTGGTATATTCTGTAGCTGAGATCCAGGCCAGCATGTGTTTGATCGTCTCCTCAGAGCGGTTTCACTGAAATTATACAAAAAACAAGGTGGTTAAAATCTTAAAAGTGAAAAACAATAGGAGAGCTGTAATCAGCTCTGCTTTCTGAGACAGGACATCGCTGCTGTATTTTCCTAAAGTAAAAGCGCAAAGAGTTTTATCTGAACAGGACCGACTCTTATTCATGCACTTTGTTGGAATTTAACAAGTTTCCGCGACTACACAGTTTCGACTTCTTGAGTAGCCGAACTGGAACTCAGTAGAACGTATACCTCCGTCAAGGCCTTAAAGATGAAATTTCACACACTCATATTTAACAGCTCCCTAAATGTACCTATTTTTAGCTAGATCCATGAATTATTCATTGGGAAAATGTTGAAAAACCTCTCAAAATGTTAAAGAAGTGGAAAAACTAAATTTTATGAGTTGTTCCCTGACCCACATGGCTTCCTACCACTAAATTTCATGGAAACAAAGGAACAGGGGTAAAAATATAACCTCTTTGGCATATATAAAATGTGCTGTAGGGCTACTTCATTTTAGATTTTATATAAAGAGAAAATTAAGTTGATGTTCTCAGGTTCTTTCAGGATCTCGTTTCCAATTTCAAAAACACGTCACTGTCATAGAAAAAACGCACACATTGTGAAATATCACTAATCTGAAAACTGTAAATTTGGTGCTACATCAAATGTTTTATTGATATGAAATGATAAATGGTTGATTGATACATTTTTCCACTTCAGTATAATGTGATGCTGCTGCTGGAGCTCCAGCTGCTTCTCTATTACAGACCACTAACCTCTGACCTCAGTTCTGGCTGCTGCAGTAACTAAATGCTATAAGCATAATTTGAGAGGAGTATTGCAATATCAGGATGTGAAATAGTAAGTGAAGCGCATTAGTTTTTAATTTAACGGAACAAATTGCTTTTTGGTGCTCACAGTTTATAAATGTGAGGATACAGATGAGTCACAAACATTTTTTAAAACATAACCAGTGAACCTAACAGGATTTGTGAAAGGAACAAGTCATTCGTCTGCTGTTTTATACAAAGCGACTTATATTTAGTGCATTCAACATCTATGAAGGGCCATTTAGGGGTTCAGTATCTTGGCCAAGGACACCTCGGCATGCAGATGGGGAAGACTGAGGAACCGCCAACCGTCTGGTTGTAGGACGAGCACTCTACCCCTCAGCCAAAGGCGCCCTGCATGTATAGACAAATAAAACATTCTCAACTAAAATCTGCTTTGTTGTTGTGGAGGTTTCGACCTCGTCATCGAGTCTTTATCAGCAATCATCACTGGTAGAACATGCAAAGTGTAAGAGTGATTGTGGAAGTGGTCAGTCACAGTCACATTTAGAGAAAGAAGAAAAACTATGGACACCAGAGGCCTACAGACAGTCAGGTATTATACAAAGCCCATATGCCCTCTCCTACACACACACACTAAACGTGTACATTAACACATTCAGCGGCGCCTAAAAGTCTGAGACAAATTTCAAAAGTTGTGTTAAACTTTTGGACCCCACTTCAGGCACAGAATGGCTGCACATATCCAGTGTCTTTTCTTTTTTTTTTCTGTCCCCGTCCTTGTGTTTCAGTCTCATCAGATCACATCTCAGTTGTCAGTCCCAGAGCCTTATGAGTGTATCAGGTGGCACCTTCCCTCAGGCTCCGTAATGCCTTGATTCCACCACAGCCTGATTTGATATCAGACGTAATCCAGACAGTGGCTGCCATCCTCGCCACTTCATCAGCCCTGTCAGTCACTGTTGCCACACACACACACACACACACACACACACACATACAGTTTTATCCAGTCCGAGGTCAACCCTCCCTCATTCCTAAAGCAGATCCTTTCTCTGGTTGTGCCTGGCTTGTCAAGCATGAGAGAAGTGACTCAATAACAAGGGGTGCGTGCCGTGACCCCGCCGTCACCCTTTCTTTCCAAGAAGAGAAAGAGAAAAACGTCTTCTATATCACCCTGAAACCATCTTCATCGCACATTCCTGCGTCCTTCCCCCAAGTATGTTGTCTACATGTTCAGCCCCGTTCCCTCGAGACTCTCACGAGGCCCCCGTTGCCCCCCGGCCCACCCTCCCCCCATAGCAATGCGGGCATTAAAGAGATTGGTGGGGTTGAGCTATTGAGTTGAATTAGACATGGTCAAGTGTAGCCTTTGCTGTACCAAACCCCCTGAGGCAAAGAGTGGAGGGTTTGAATAGGATGGGAATATGGTGGCAATATGCAACCATGGTGTGGTTGTCGGCGTTCATCACCGTGTGGTAAAGTCGCTTTGATTTGTTAGTTTGATTAAAAAGAGATTTATGAAAACACACACTTACAGTACAGGCTTTTTTTCTTCACCTCTTCTTCAAGTGAGCAGTAGCAACATTGAGTTAAAACGAAATGAGTTCTGCTGCTTTGTATCCTGTTATAAACCTGCTTGATTTACATTCAGAATTGGAGGCAGTGATCGTGTGTTTAGTTCCTAGAGGAAACAGGTGTTATTTCCTTCTGTTGCAATTCATATCTTGTTTGTATGTGAGCGAGATAATTCCTGTGAGCTTTTGGATGAGGAGATATTGGTATTCCTTTGCCATAAAAGCTACTGATGAGGAGTGGATCTCAGCAGGCTCTGTAGGAACAACACTTTTTTTTACGCGATGAAAGCTCTGGAGAGGCTTAACTTGAAATTCTGCTAAAAGATGCTTAACAAAAATATCTAATCACCTTCCGGGAGCTTCTCCTCATAAATGACCAATTACACTCCTTATCTGTTTTCTGTGATGGCAAATTTTTCTAAAGGTAACAAACATTGGTTTTATTTTGCCATCCTTGACCACACTGACTATTTTTCTTGTCCTGCTGCAACATGGCATAAAATAGTACTCTTTTACAGGTGGCAACTGCTTCCCAATGGACCAGAAGCAATTTAATCAGTGTCGTAATGGATTCGGATGAGACTGTGCCGGGGGAGTTAGCATTGACTTGTAATTAGAGGTACTCCCCTCGCAGGTGAGGTTGAAATGAGGTAGCAAACGGACACAAAAAGGTGGAGTGCTTTCTGGAAACTCTGGGTCCGTAACTGTCTCGAGAATGATGGAAGAAAGAAATGAGGGGGCAGAGTGAAAAGAGAATCAGGGCTGATAAGCAGAGGAGAGGGTGGAAAATGAGATGGGTAGAAGTTTTTACATCTGTCACGAGAGGGATCAACACAATTGTCCGACATTCGAAGGTATACATATTGAAAAGCTATCTGTTAGTTCCCCTGCCCGGCAGAAACATCATGCTCATACCTACTTCAAGCTTTTCATTGTCTGAAGCACTCAACTCACACTGTGTTGCATCCAGCTCCCACGGCCATAAAAAGGTCCCTAACTGTCTTGAGAGCAATGGAAGAAACAAGTGAGGGTGCAGAATGCAAAGTGATAAGTAAAGTAAATAAGGAGGAGAGGGTTGGGAATGAGATCGAAATAAGGTTCAGGTTTTTGCATCCGGTGTGAGAAGGATAAACACAGTTGTTGTCTGATAACCAAAGATATGCATATTGAAAACCTGTCATTGTGGTCGCAGAATCTTTCCTTTAGTTAAAGGGTAAAAGTAACATCTGGAGCAAAGGTACCTTTTGATATGACATGGCAAGTCGGTTCACTTGTTATTTCTGTATTTACACAGTACATGCATTTACTGTCATCACCCTCTCAACACATTTTGCTCACATTTACCTACTTAAAGCTTTTCATTGTTCTGAACACTCCACTTCCTCATACTGTGCTGCATCCAGCTCCCACCGGTCGACTGGAGAGG
This sequence comes from Verasper variegatus, assembly GCA_026259375.1. NCBI lineage: Eukaryota > Metazoa > Chordata > Actinopteri > Pleuronectiformes > Pleuronectidae > Verasper > Verasper variegatus. Next base: position 18,562,915 of record CM048052.1, on the reverse strand, counting down.
TCTGTGCCGAAACACACTCAACCTGGTTCCTGCTGCCTGACTACCAATTTGCTGCTCTGTTGCCATAGATACATGCTGGCATCGGCAGGGACTTATGAGAGCCTGTGCTAAGGAAAGGTTGAGATTTACTGACTGCCATCTGGATAAAGAGAAGATTTTTTTTTCTTAAAGAGGAGAGCTTACCTTGTTTATCTAAGAACTTTCCAAAATTATCTTGGAGCCAAGGCATTGTCGTATTTTTACTTTAAGCCTCTAGGAGAAAAAAACGAGGTGTTGGGTTGTTTACCAAGCGGCACCATGCTGAAGCATCTCGATGAGATATTGTTTGCCTCCTGTAAATTGTCAAACACCGGTGGAGGGGGAGAGTACATTTACTCAATGTTGTATTTGACTAGAGTTTTTAGGTGATGGTGCTTTACATAAACGAGTATCTGGAGGTATTTTTAGGGCGTTTTCATGTATGAAAGTCAGGACCATGGTCAGAACCAAGTTTTATGTCTTTGTTGTCTTTGATCCGGTTCATTTTCATTTCACATTGCAGTTTAGAGAGCAGACTAAAGACTTTAGTGTGACATACGTATGTCCTGTTGTCACAACCTACATGGCCTGCATGTACCTTTACTTGACTTTGATTGGTTTGTCGACTGGCGTGTGTCTTTTTGAATGAAGAAGTCTCTCCATTTGAATGGAGCAAAGGAATGACCCAGTTCACTTCGTTAGTTTTCTTGCAAGTGTATTATCATTACTGTAGCCCGTTATTACCAGCAAAATGAGCGTCTTTGTCATTGACTGCAGGAAATCCTCTGAGCCCCTTCCACTTCTTCTCCTTCTTCTGTTGTTACAAGCTGCCTCAACTTCCTGCTATTGGTCAGAAAGTCCAGCACTTTCCAAAGGAAATGGCGCTGTAAACGATCCAAACCATGGCTCATTTGATCCAGACAGACACCACCTCTTTTGGTCTATTGGCACTTTTCACATCTGTCATTTTGATTCAGACTAAACTGAAAAGTCAGAAGGTCCAGACCAAATTAAGTAGGTGTGAAAGCCCCATCAGAACCCCCCCCCCTCACAAATAATAAATATGTCCCCCGAGTTGCATGTTCCAATTAAATGTCCAAATGAAAGTAAAGATAGCAGCACACTGTCTACCTGCATAGGGAGAAGAGTTTCTACTGTTCATTCAGACTGTTAGAAGAGTAATGAGGGTTGTTCAAAGTCTGTTGCTCTTGTGTTTTGCAGCAAGCTGTGACCCCTTCACCACACATCCCTCTATGTCTGTAGGAGCCACCAGACTATTTTTTAAATAGTCCGAGTATATTTTAAAGCTGCTGCTGGCTGCAGGGCTCTTTCTTGGAGTATTATGCATTGTGATGGTGTTACTTTCTAAAGGATTGAAAATGTTCTTCCTCTTCAGTTTTAACAGCCTTAATGCAGTAAATCCCTCTCCTCATGGGTCACCAAGTTATTGACAAAGAAATGTGCCCGGACATATTTTAGTCCAATCTACACAAGTACCCTGTAAATCCTCTGCATGTAGCGCACCTTTAATTGACTCATTGTATCCAGCGGGATGTCTGATGGGCATGCAGCGGCTCAGTGAGTCTTTTTAAAGGCTTTGTGTGTGTGTGTGTGTGTGTGTGTGTGTGTGTGTGTGTGTGTGTGTGTGTGTGTGTGTCTGTGTCTGTGTGTGTGTGTTTGTAGAGATGGCTTCCTCCAAGGTATAGATCACCCTGGTTCCTTGCTGACAAACTGTTGCTAATCCCAAACACAGCAGGGGAGAAAATTGGATGGACAGCATCTTTGGAGTGGCTGTAAAGAGCCATGGTTTAAATACACACTCTCATATACAACACAGACACACAAACGCACACAAACACACTCCCTCTCAGGAATGGATGTTGGCACACAGCATGCGTCAGTTCTGCCCACTCGCTGTGACCCGGTATGGAGTGTGACCAGCTGTCCATGGCTGGATTTGCCAGTTTTCAAAGCTGTGCGTGCGTGCACACTTGTCTATGTGTATATATGTATAAGTAAAGGTGGGCTTGTATGTGAATAAGTAAAGTGTGTTTGTGTGTGTGGTGCATGAAGGTGAAAATAATTAAATTGTGTCTGTGGGTGTATATTTAACTAAATTGTGTGTTTGTATAAGTTCTCTCTTAGTTTGGATGGTTAAGGTTAGGGTGAGGGGCTAGGGAATGTGTTATGTCAATGAGTGTCCTCACGAAGATAGAAGCACAAACCTGTGTGTGTGTGTGTTGTGTACATGTGGATGTATTTCAGTAAGTTGTGTGTGCGTGTGCACAGAGCTCAGTTTTCTATGTTTGACTTTCCTCCGATTTTCTTGACATCCTCAGACTCCCCTCATCCTGCTGCTGACAGCACGCTTCCCTCAGTGTGTGTCCACACTCACCCACCACAGTCGGAACTTGCGGCAGAGTCCTGGTCATCTGTCACGATCTCCTGCTCTTCCTGCTCTCACTCCAGCTTTTAGACTAATGAGAGAATTTGTAGAGTCAGCCGATGACTTTCAGGTCTCAGAGATTTAATGTGAATTAAGCATCTGCCAACACTGCTCCCGCAGATAATAGAAATAAAGGAATGGGATTGGTTCTACTTGGTAAAACTTGTGCAGTGTAAGCATAATGTGCTCAGTTTGGTTTCAGCCAGGAACTTACATTTAATCTCATCCTACATTGTCTTTGTCTCTCCTCGTGTCACTTTCTGCTATCAGGTATCTACTAAAAGTGAAAATGGCAGAAAACAGACATGAATGTAGAGTCTGCTGAAGGTATTATTTTACATACCATGAATACAGAGGCAGCTCATGCTTCTAACCAATCAGAATGCGGTAAATTGGGAACATATGGTCCATCTTTCAGGTTTAATTAAAAGCCTTTGTACAGCACAGTAAACAACAGAAGATGCTCTGCTTCATTTGTTTGAAGCAGGTATCAGTGCTGTGTAATTAGGAATAAATATGACAGAGGAGCATTTTGGCATGTTACTCAAAACTAAGACAAGTCGAGAATAAAAAATAAAACTGGGAAGGGAAGTTTGATTATCATAAAGAACGTGCAAACTGAAAATTCTGTTTGGTTTTGATTAAATCCATTTGTAAAAATCCATTAACATCAGCAAATTAGTTGTGCACATTCAATCTGTTTTTCTTCTTATTTGCTTGAAAGAAAAGAAAAAAATGAATGTCAGAAAACATTATAGGTATTTTTCTAATTTGAAAATGCTACAGAACAACTGATCCTACTCAATCCCCTGCCCGTTGGCTCAGCTTGAGTGGAGCCCCATGTTTTGAGTCTTGAGTTCCCCCTTGAATCCCCTACAGGTTGAATTAAAGGCCAAAGAGCCCAATTATCTGTAAGAAATAAATAAAGTGAAGCGATTGCAGCTGTGACTCAGGAGATAGCCCCATATAAATAAAGTATATTTACTATTTCCCAAATTCAAATATACAGAGTGGAAATCTAATGAGAATCTCTCTATTGCTGAATGGGGGCACTATGATGTACGGTGTGACTTTTGTGTGTCATGTGATCTCAGTGTTTGCACTGTAAGGGGAACTTGCCATGGTTTTGTAACAGGTAACATAACCCAGAAGCAGACAAGAAGCGAATGGCAAGCAGGGCTAAAAGGTAGTTTACTTGGTTGTTGGGCAGGATTACAAGAGTGCAAACGGACGACAACTCCTAGGTGACGGTAACTCAATGGCCAGAGATGTTCAAGTTCAATCCATATATTCTCAAAGAACCTAGTGAATGAACAGCTCTGCAGGAAGGTGGGGGGGTCACACGGAAGGTCAGGTGATGTGCAGAAGCTTGATTACCGACAGTGCAGGGGATTTCTTCATCTCATGCAGTATTCTGTTTGCTTTGGCTACAGATACAGTTTGCCTCCATGCAGGACAAACCGATACAATCATTAATTTATCCCAGCAGCCACTGGCCTTTTGAATAATTTATTGTGAGTTTATATATTGAGAGGGTCTGTCTTTGTATTTATAGTACATGTTTCCGAGTACAGCTGAGATTTGTGTAGATAGTGCAAAATGTATAATAAAGATATCCTTGATTCTTGCAATTTAGTCTTTTAAATATTTGTCGAGCAGGAGGAGATGCAAAGAAAATGCATTGCTGGATGGAGGACAGGTGGAGCCTTTATAGCCACTGAGTCTAGAAAACAATGATGAGAAACAAAGGTAGAGTAGGAAGCCGATATGGATGTCACCTTGATGTGATCCATTTCTGAGGGTCTCAACTTCTTGACACTTGACAATATTCATGCTTGCTTGGTTGGAGTGGCATCGAGCTCAATAGTTTATTTTTGGGGTGACGTTTCAGTCTGGATGGCAAAGTAACAGAGTGGGGCACCTGTTGACGTAGGTTGTTATCCCCTGTTCCTCCAGGCCGTATGTTGATGTGTAAAATGAGCAAATGGCCTGATTAAAAAGTTAATTTAAATGAAAAAGGTTTTGTCTCTATATTTGGTTAGATAAGAATAAGAATACCAGGTCTTATTCAACAATCTGAGGATAAAGCCAGAAGTGAATGTGTGATAGGGACATGACACCTGAAACTAACTGATGCATCACTAAAACCTGAATCATCTTCTGACTTGGAACAGAGATTTCTACGCTCAGCCTCAGTATATGTTACGGAGAGATGGTGTCTAGTGCAGAGTTCATTAAATACTTCTACCGATTTCATCAACCCTGTGTTTGCTGGCAGTGGCTGTGGGAGCCTGTTGACTCTGCAGTATAATGACAAACATAGGTTCTGTGTGCATTTGCCTAATTAGTTAGCGGCTGTAGTCAAAGGCGTAATTGATTGCAGAGGCAATATGGTTGATTTGCAACTCAACCAAGCTAATAATTTGTTATTGATCGAAGCATTAGCATGGAAAACACCACACAGAGATGTAACCCAGCCAAAGTTGTGTAGAAAGTTGATGCTCTCAGTTTTTAATCTTCTTTAATGACATTACACCTCGCTAAGCTAACGTCGTAAGGAGCGCAGGGCGGGAGATGATGAACTGCCAGTTTCAGCACTGCACTGTAGACTCGTATGTTATGACTGGAGGTGATTACATTTACTGAGGAAAGCATGAGGGTGTTTTTGTGTGTCTCCTTGTGCTGGCTGGAACTACTTACGTAATACATGGATATGGCAGCCAGACTGGATATTATTCATGTGTTTGTATGAATCACATGTGGGGTACAAACAGTTTTTTGAGGATAGAGGAGTTGGAGTAAATACTTTTTAACACTTCTCCAGCACATCTCTCAGGGCCACACATTTTTAAGTTAACTAACTCCTGCTCCACTGACTTGTGGAAACGCCTGCCTCATTGAACAGTCCACCATTGCTTTCAATTCTCCAATTTAATCAGCCATTAAATGAACCTCCAAAGTTTAACTGCACATTTCAAATGATCGTCTTAAGGTTAGAGGTTAGGCACTTCTTTCAGTTGGCTCATCGCTGAGGTAAAAGAGTTTTGTGTGCAGTTTTTCTGTATCTGTTTTATATATCATCTTTCCAGCCACCCACTAGTTACCTAACATCCTTGCTTTCATCCCACGTTTATGTCCATTTTAACCAAAATTTTATATCTTTGCATTATTCTTCTCTCTCTGTTCCTCTGGATTCGGAGATGAACGCCCTCAGGAATTGAAAGCTTTGAGAGAAGAAATGATTTTGACGAGAATAGTGAGCTTCTTTTCCTTTAAGCCTGATGTATTAAATGTATTCAGGTGCTGACGTCGTCTCTTCTCTCCTCCAGCCGTATCCCAGAGGCCCACCTTGGCAGTTAGAGGAGAGGTCATCACCATGACAGCGTCCTCACAGGACTCCACGCCCTCGTCTATGGCTGGCCTCCTCCTCCTCCTCCTCCTCTTCCCAACTGTTTTCACTCAGAACTCAGTCCCGACAACTCCGTCATTGTTTGACCCGCTGACCCAGCCAGAGTGCACAAAGAAAGAACATCCAAAGGTTTCCATCCAAGGTCAGACATCATCTTTAACCACTTGTTAAACATCTGATAAACCTGTTTACAATGTTTACATGGACACAAGGAAACTGAAAGTGTGTTATGTACATAGTAGCCTGATAATAATCAGATATCTCTTTCTGTACTTTTGACCCATGGATGTCTTGTTTTGAGATTTACCCTCATTTGGACTGAGATGAAGGAACTCCATATTCTTCAAATTCTTTTGAAGTTTTAATGCCAGTTTCAGCTCTAGTCTAGCTTTTGATTGAATTATTTGAATAATGGGACCCTCTTCACTGTGTTGACTTTCATCCGGTCATTACCAAAGCTGCACATTCATGCATTCTTGCAAAAACCCAGTGAAATATCTGGCAAAGGCCTCAATTATTCTCCGTTGTGGACACACTTGGACATCTGTCGTAGTTGTTCTTATTCAACTACTTTCAAGTCCATTTGGAGTCCACTTAGAGGATGCATGCACAGATGGTGCTCTTGTAGTGTAGTGGCCACACACACACACACACACACAACTAGAATGGCACTCAGTAGAGCGCAAATGTCTGCCAAAGCCCAGTAGTACCCTTGGATTCAATCAAGCCACACTTACTCATTGACTAAGGATTCTTTTTTTCATCTACATCCATCAATTATTTCCTGGTAAATCTTGCAATGTTAAAGAAAGTGTTTTAAAATAATTCCTGGATGTCAACTCAATTTAATTAGGTTCTTTAGTTGGCCCATGCCACAACGTCTACTTAATTTTGTGGAAATCTGTTCTGTAGTTTTTGCGTATTCACACTGAGAATCAGACGGTGTTGAAAACAAAACCTCTCTGGCAGAGATAATTAATTGGAGGGTGCATGGATATCTGAGCCTTGTGCACACTGAGGTACAAATATATATATAGATTTCATGCTGACCTTTGTGTACTTGCAGATATTGACAGTGTGTCCAGGTTTCTATAATACCTATACCCAGTTAAAGAAACTTTTATCTACTCTGAAATCGCAAATGCACCATAATGATAATTCTGTGGATCTTTTTTTTTTGAAAACACCACTATTGTTTTCTACTCTGCCCTTGACGACTTTTTATAAAGAGTCATAGTTATATAGTGAGCATTATATAAGGCCTGGGTTATAATATGAATAGTGTTTTCATCTGACTTTACCTCAAGGAAAAACTACAAAAACTGATTTTAATATCATGTGTATCAACAGTTGTGACTCTGATATAAAACCCAAAGTCACAAGCTTCCTATGCAGGTAAACATACACAAGCCACTTTTCACAGCCACCAAAAAAAAGGAATGTTCGTAAACATGTATTTTCCTGGTGCCACTTGCAACATTACCTCACAGTTTGGCTTTCTGACAGGCCGGAAGAAAAGAACAACAAAAAAAGCAAGAGGGGACAAGATAGAAATGATTGTGTAGAATAATGGTGCTTGCTATCTTGCCCAGTCCATCTGTACAGTGGTCCGAGAAAAAAGGTCTTCCTCCCGGTGTGAAATGGAATAGAACTGTTTGGGGCACAGAATCACAGATAGATGTGGCACAAGGAAAGGTAAACACGCACCAAATTGCTGTGTTTATTTTTGAATAGGGCTGTTTGTGTTCCCCCTGCTGAGCGGTGACAAGGATTGAAGAAGCAGAAAAAAAACTTGCTGGTGAGAATCGAGGACAGAGACACACAAGAAGAAGAGGTGGCCAGAGGGTTTTGTTGTGATTAGAAAGAAAACTTCATCCCCCTCCAAACAATATTTTGAGTTTTTTATTTTTTTTGGGAGTACAGGATTGTTTCCTTGCATGTCTCCTTCAGTGCTCTGGGGCCTTCTCGCCCTTGTTGTCCGTCTGATCCCTGACTAATGGAACTGAAGATAGACCTAAAGACTTCAGTGACGTTTGCTCGACCTCCTGTGTAATAGCAGTTATGAGGTTGAAAAGTGCCGCCTTTTTTCTATTGGAGTTTCAAACCCCAGAACTTGTGAAACGGCCATTTTCCTTTCCACAAAGCTGTGCTGAGGTCACCTATTCGCTGCTGAATCTTTGCCCTCTGTCCCGCTTCACCCTCCAGGCCTCCAGATGTCCAGATTAGCCCGAGCTCACCGGTGCTTCGATTCAAAGGCGTGCCACTTGAGAATAGCTCTCATGGCAGGGAGCTGTGAGGCAGCTGGCCTGTCAAAGCGGGCAGAGCAGGGCATTATGGGAAGGCAGCCGTATAGAAAAGGCCTGCACAATGAAAGTGTCAGCGAGAACCTGAGATTAGCCTCTGTGATTGATGAGCGTTTTATAGGAGCTTGTTGAAGCGCTACCTCAGTCACCTGGAGGAGACCTGGAGAGCTGGCTTACTTTGGGTTTGAAGGAGCTTTAACTCATCAATACGCGCTTTACATGTTTGTGCCTTAAATGACAAGTAATTGTTTGTGTTGTTATGTCTGACTGCCTAAGTAGGGTTTTTCTGCAGCACTTAGTGTCCGTGTGCAGTGAGATTTAATCCTTGTAGCGTGTGTGTCTGAGCAGGGTGAAGGGATCAGCCGTCCTCTGGTCTCTGAGCCGGTTTGTCCAGTGGAGCGTGCTATCTGCATTAAGCCCAGTCCTGTTCTCTCAGAGTCTTAAGGAAAAACAACCTGAATTTGTCGAATGTTAGGACAAATTTATTGATACATCTGTTAGTCCTGAATCTTTTACTTTGATAAAACTTGCACAGTATCAGCAGAAAAGGATATTCTTCCACCTGGTTCTATCAGATTTAATAGGCAGCCAGTCTGTCTTTAAATATTTTATTTTTAAGGGCCACCCAAGTGGAGTCTATGTCTGTGATGCTGTGAACCTGCTGCAGCAGCTCTCATGCATCAAACACATTGCATTCATGGGATTTAAGTCTATGTTGAGACGCAACACGCACTTAAATTCCAGGAAGATGAAAGACTCATCCATCCATTCCATTATCTATACAGCTTATGTCTTGAGGGTCGAGAGGAGGGCTGTAGCCAATCCCAGCAGACATTGTTCAAGAGGTGGGGTAGGCATGGTCAGATCGCCAGTCTATCACAGAGACAAACAACCATTCACACTCACATTCGCACCTCCAGTAATCCTAAACTGCAGGTCATTGGACTGTGGGAGGAAGCTGAAATAGCAAGAAATACCTTGAGACACAGGGAGAACATGTACAACTCCACAGTGTGGCTGGCAGGTTTAAACCCACAACTTTCTTAGAACATTGCTAACCTCTGCACCACCGTGCCACCCCAAGATAAAAGATTATTCCCCAGATTGCTGGTGTTTCCACCGTTAGTTGGTGTTTTTTAAGTGTTTTCTAGTCTCTACAACCGTTGTGAAATGAAGCCATGATTTCTTTGTGCATTTCTTCCTCTGTGGCATGACTCTTGTTGCACACATTCTTTTAAATATGCAACTATTAGAAAAACATGTCAGCATCAGTAAAAGCAATTTATTATTGATAAGCTCAGAACCGTATGATTCCTGTGATTCACCAGATACAGAGAAACACTATCATATATTTGAGGTTGCATTTTGTCCACATGGCAAAAGTACAGTTAGTCCAATTTTCATCCTTGTGTCCCAACCTCCTCAGGGAAATAATAATAATAATGCAATTTATACTATAATTCAATGTATTTATTTATTTAATTTATAATGTATTTGTATATCTAAACAAGGCTAAAAAGTGCTTTTACAGAATCCATGCCAAAAATTATTGAATCAAAATAAAAGTAAAATAAAAGTTATATCTGCCTTGTTAGCTGGCCGATGCTTCACTATGGTCACGAGCTAGTTGCTAACTGTGTCTGTTTGGTGCTGTGCAGCTAGTGAACAGTGCCCCGCTGTGGATTACCAATTGCAAATTATTGATTTGGAAAATCCCTCTGTAGTCACATTAGTTTTCACCCACACGCAGCTGGAAAACATCAGAGAAACAGCAGTTGTGATGAGTTGAAAACACTAGTTGGCATCACCAGAGGAACACGCACAGATGATCTAGACAAACATCTAGCACGCTGAGAATCAACACTCTCCATCAGCCCTGACATCACTGTGTTTTTACAGTCTGCTTAAACGCACCATAAACACCGTCGACTGTGAGCTAGAATGTCTGCTGTGCCAGAGGACGTGCCACTGTTCCACACTGTGTCAAGCACACCACAGATCAGGAAAGGAATCACGCAACCTCCACCCACAGGCGAACACTGTACAACCCGCCAGCTCCTGATTTAGATGGATGATATTGGCTCGCTGCATAAGACTCCGGGTCTGATAAGAGCGCGGCATGAGGGCAGCAACTGGAACGCTCTGGAAATCTAGATATGAAGTCTGTTTTGCGATTTATAGAGTCAGCTGTGAATTTCTTTGTGAGGCTCAGAGAACTGGTTTAGGAGGGTGTGCGAAGGGTCAGTCTGGTTTGTTAGAGAAATAGATGAACTCTGCACCTTTTTTTTTACACCCAGCGCAGCAATATTCATCAAGACAGGGAAGAGGAGGAGTTATGTGACGGCTCCACACTATGGATCATCTGTTCTGCTCACATCAATGCAATGTTCCAACTCCAAAGAGGGACATTGCCTTCCTTGCAAATCATCTTTTCCATTTGGTTTTCCCTCTCTTCTGCCCAGCCTGTCCACATTCTCCCCTCCACCCATCTCATCTCCCTTCCTCTCTCATTCATTCTCCTTCTCCTCTCCGTGCTCCACCTCTCAGATCCTCATTTTCACTTTTCTCCTTCACTTTCTCCTCATCTCTCCCTCCATCATTTGCTCGACAATAGGGGGAGAAATGTATTGTGCGCTTAGTACGAGTCCCTCAATCTCTTTCATCGCCTGGGTAATGGCGCTGTCACTTTGCTGCTGTCTCGGTGCCCAACGGGCTCTTGAACATCACGCGAGCGATGCTACCTTCAAGACATAACTTTCACTTAAAAGAGAAAACGTTTTCCACATGAAGTTCTGTTCCTCTTCTTCGTCTTTGGTTTATATTCTCCTCTTACTTTGCCACCTGTCTCTGTTTTCCATCTCACTCACGATTACAGCGGTGGGCCTAATTGGAGCTGTGCTATCAGAGCTGCGGTGTGTTTGCAGCCATCAATCAGGCAGCTGCGTGGAGCTGAGTTTAGAATGCTGCTGGAGCCAGTCGCTCACCCACTGATGGCATGTCAGGATAACTGGCCCGCGAGATAGCGGTGGATCAAAGAATAGAAAACATTTAAAGGCTTTATTGCCTCGTTCACTGACAAGTGGAGAGGCCATGGGAAATTGTTGTTTTTCTGTGTTCTTGCCGTCTCCCGTCCGCCTGTATAATAAAACCTCAAAAAATTGCGTCGTTGTGTTAATGCATCTGTACTTTGATGTTTTGATGTCTTTGCAAAAGACATCGAGGCTGTACATCCACTACTTCACACCTGGTATCATGTCTAACTCCCCAAACAGCTCAAGTCTGAATTGAATTCCCTCATGTTAACCTTCGGTACAATTACTAATAAATCGATTTTCTCTTTGCATCAGTACAACCGACTCGTCAAGTGAAAAATCAATCTGCACAAATCACATGAGAAGTCACTTCTTCTAAATGTAGATCTTGAAATCCATTAAATTCTCAGTTTCTTTGAACTCTGTTTTTCTTAAATACCTTCTCATATCTAGCTAATGGCTCTTCTGCGCAGCGAAATGAAATCCATGCCAGAGCAGTCTTTAGTTCCGAGAGTAAAATTAGTTCCTTTAAGTACCTCATAGCAATATAACAATAGTTAATAATATATTTAGTATTAATATAATATAATGTAATGCGTATGCATTGTTTTAATTTTCTACCTCTTTGTGGTGTATTTGTAAAATGTTTTTCATTCTCTACCCATGAACAAGAGTTTAAAATCACAACCTGCAATCTCATCTAAACTTAGTAATAATTTGACATTTATCATGATTATATATCTCAAATACATGTGTGGTTACATCGCCCTGCCCCACCTGTCGGACTTCATGGATATTTTTAGTTGAATTCATCCTCTGGGTTAAGAATCATGGGAGAATGTCCCTCGTCCTCATGCAAAATAACAATAAAAAACAACATGATGCAGCTTGTTAAGGAGATGAGACGACTCCTCATCATTGATTTCAATATTTCCCGACACACTCCAACAGATTATTTGTGTTCGAACAGCACCCTGCAGCACTTTCACAGATACCACGGCAGAATGCCTTTGACAACAGTGCTTACATTTCTGTCAGTTTCATAAGGCCACTCTTGACAAATTGTTAGTAGTTTTGGATGTTGCCTCACCACTGGTTTTGTGAGAGGCGGGCGGACATCTCCACCAGTTTGCTGACTGAGAGGCTATTAGCCTCCTGGCCCCGGCACCGTACCGCCCGTGGCTGCTCATTCCTCTGGCCCCTCCAGGCCCTCTATACAAAACTGCCCGTAGCCCGCGGACCCCGGCATCTGAATTCACTCGAGTGAGAGGAGGAGGAAGGAGGAGGAGGACGGAGCGGCGGAGGAGCGACAAGGAGAGAGAGGGATACAGAGGGAAAGTTGTGCTCCACTGAGGCACTGCAGCCTCTCTCAAACTATCACCCTCCGAAAGTGTAAATTCAAAGTTAGAATAGTACAGATACTGCGGAACAGGACAGGAGAGACAGGGTGGGTGGGAGTTAGGGTGAATAGTGATATGAGGAAGAGCGAACAAAACGTATTTCAAGGGATTTTGACCAGATAAGGCCGAGGTGTGAAGTCGCAGGCAGAAGTTTCCCTCCTTCAAAATGTTCAAAGCGCTGCAAAATGTGGTGTTTATGATGCTCCTCCAGCTTAAGCCAAAATATCTGCTCACAGTTAATGGATATTGTATGTAAATGTGTACCTTGCAGGAAGGATTCATTCCCGTCCTATCATCCGGCCGAAGTTGTCATTTTCACATTTTTCTCAGCATGTTGCATTGGCTTAAATTTATTCCGAAAGCAATTATACACATGCCGACTCTAGTGGTGATCCTTCATTCACAGAATTGTTTGCCAGATAGCATCAAATCTCCTTATGACCTGTTCTGGTAACAATATTGGATCGACGATGTTGCCCCGAAGATAACCATTTTTAATATTGCAGTCTTATTCCTATTAGCCAGACATTGTGTTGCTGTGTATCCCCTGCAGGCGGATGATGACAGACAGACACATTTAATACAATATGTCTCATTCATAGCTCATTAAACAAGTGCAGTGCTTGAGGGGAGAAATCAACTCTGATGCCTTATCATACTGCTAATGATAAAAAATATGATATAGCGCCGGATGTCGTTATAGGTGAACATTTGCCGTGAGACTGAGAATGAAAATGCTTTGTGAAGAAAAAGCAAGTTTACTGAAATAATAAAAGGTCATCTATGCTCCATCGTCTGCCGGGGGTTTGTCAGGCACTTAAAGGATTTTGCCCAGTCAACAGCCACATTTGTTCTTCCAGGACTTTTAAATGGATCTTAAAGCCATAACCTTTAATCACCCAGTCAAACTCATTTTAGTCCCTCTCACCAGTCCTCTCGTTTTGTATAACTACATCCCCTTCATTCAATTTATTTCTGTCCCTACTTGACTTTGCTGCTCTGAAAGCTTTTCTTTTTTCTTTTTTTTTTGCATCGTGCAAACATGAATCTCCCTGTTGGAGGACTGAAATAAGTGGGAGCCTGGGCCACTGCCTGACTCCTTTCCCTATTATTTAAACATGCAGTCAAACCAATAGCTAAAAAGTCATTTTTTACCTAATAGTGCCCTCAAAAGAGCATTTGTGCCCTGAGTGCCAAACATGTTTGCTATAATTTGAGGTATAGTCATTAACGTGTCCTTTTCCCTCTGTTTTGTCACCCAGTGTTTGGTACGACTGTTAATTAGTACATTTGTTCTGATTTTGGTGTAGATAGTTTTGAAATAGTAAATACTATATATATATATATATATATATATATATATGTAATATGAGCATATTAACAACGTGTCCTTCACACGACAGATGCTGAAACTGGGAGAATACAAATATCTCAGGATGAAAAAGTGGATCCCTACATGAAGAAAGCACCAATGCAGATGACGTGACACTGGTGTTGATGTGCTGTAAATAAAAATACACGCTGGATTTATTTGTCATGGACATGTCTGACCCGCACAATCTCCTTCTGTGTTCTTATGGCAAAAACTCCACATCTCAAAACAGCTTAATACACACACTCACTCCTGTATGTTCACGGTTTTGAGGCTTTTGGTCAAACAAAACTTAAAACAACTAATTTTTTACTCCTTTCATGTATGGGCTCAACCAGAGGAGAGGTTTGGGCCCCAAAAACACAGATACAGGAAGCTTTGAAAACTTTTATGACATATGTGTCCAGGGGGCAGCTTTTACTGGAATAAATGTTGCACCACAGTGGGACACACTCGTATTCTGGACTGAAAGAAACAGACAGACCACAATCACCTCATCCATCACCACCTTCACATCCTAATTCATTCAGAGGCAACAGAGACTGAGCCGTAGTTCCTGCTGGGAAACAAGACTTGAGAGTTTATGGCCATGCATCGTCTCTGTGAGACAGAGGTTTGTGCAAAGTGCTGACATGCTGCTGCTAAATAGGTTTAATGTTTAACACTGTTTACCTCATGTTTAGCGTGTTAACATGCTAATATTTCCACGTACTGGATACAACGTAGAGCTGAGGCTGCTGGAATAACCATGAACCGCAAGATAGAGCCACAGAAAGTCAGAAGAGGTGCAGAGTTGTTAGGATTCAGGAATGCAACTGCTCATGATTAGTTGCTCAAATATTTCAGTCTGGACTGGTCGTCTGACCGACATCAGAACCACATGCCCCGACATCCCACTGCCCAGAGCACGTCTCTCCTCTGCCACCTGGATGTCCCTGACAGGTTGGCGTTGCCCAATTCAACTTCTCACCTTTCACGGTGAACAGATAAAGTTAAGATTAGATCTGGTTTCTTTCTCCATGCTGCAACTTGAGGGGATCTCGCATTCCATCAAGTTTTAAGCGATAATTAAATAATCTGTGCCTGAGCTGTTTGGTTTTCTGTGGGAGTGTTTCTGCAGCAACAGGGTTTTAATTTTAAGCTGCAATTTGTTGTCATTTCATTCCCTCAGCTCCATAATGCGTTTGCATTTTCCAGCTTCGACTGTTCTTCGCCTGAGTCCGACTCTCAGCGGCTCCGATCAGTCACGGTGCCACTTCACTCCATGTCCACATGCTGCTTGAGTGGAGGAAAGGAGCTAAGGGTTTAAAAACTGTTAGATGGAAGAAGATAGAAAAGTTATGATTCATATCTGTGTGAGACGAATGCCTCCGCCGTCCTCCTCATCCCTCTACTCATCCCCGTGGCAGCCACAGGCTGATGCATTAATCCGTCTCCCCGCCGTTTGCAGAGGGGGGGAAAAAGGGACGCAATAATCGTTCATCAAGTCCAGCTTGGGGCCCACGAGTCGACCTTGAGAGAGGGGGCTTTCATATTCATCCTGGCTTTATTGGGCCTTTTTTTTCACCCCACCACCCATCCAGACAGTTATAAGGGCAAGAAGTGAGCAGCACATATAAAACCACTTGTAGACAGAAGGATAAATGTCAGTCAGTGAAAGACCCCTCGCTGTCAGAGAGGCCTCTTTTAGAGAGTAAACACGCTCCCGGTTCATGAGTCGTCCTGCATGAATCAAACTCAGGCTTTTCTTCTTTTTTTTTTTACAAGCTTTGAAGAGACGTCCCTGTTGTGTGAAATGTGTTTATGCTTCCAAGTTCAAATTTCAAGTGATTTACGCTCTGCAGGAAACTCTCTGAACCGCACTAACAGCTCTTGTTTTTACTGGTGGGTCCATAACGTTTCTCTGGGAATAATGTTCTCGTTATCTGTTTCGCCAACGCACATTCTAAGTTAATGAATCATGTCATATGCTGCGTTTTCATGGTCTCATTTTTATGTGGACAATAAGTCACCTCTTAACAGTCTGGCACATCTCTTAAATGACGTAATTTTTCTTTTTCTGGATGTTGTCCAGGTCATATTGGGTGTAACGAAGGGGGCAGGTCTTCAGTTTTGGTTTGATGGCTGCTGTATTTTACTTAGACGCAGACTGAACTGAGACCAGTATCTGGTTTCTTTATGATTAATACTCTATTTGGTTTTTAAACAATACTATAATGCTATAATAGGCAACTGTAGAAACAACGGAGAGGAACTAAAGCAATACTGTGAAATTACAACACACTCAAAGAAAATACATCAGAATAAAACTCTTACTTGATGGACTAAGAATACAGTTAAATTACATAGAACAGGGCTGTAACCTAAATGTCAGAGGTTTCAAAGGCTTTTAATGTGACTGAGGTGGTTTCCTTGAACTTTTTATGTCTGAGAGTTTTATCTGTGTATTGGCCACAATGTTTTTGGCTGTTGTTAATCTCTCCATGTTTCTCCACTTTCCCTTGCTTCTTGTATGTTAATATGATCTGACTGTGGAAGGGAGTGAGAAAAACATGGGCTCAGCCTTCAGGCTTCATCTGAACTCGCACACAAAACACATAGTGTTAACGACGAGGGCCTTTAATTAGTCCACGTGATCGTTTCACTTTACACACAGTAATATTGATATTTACAGACATATTGTTTATGACTCTGTTAAAAGTGATACTTTACTGTGTTTTGAGCTGTAAACTAAATCATATATCTGTTCTTTGATGAAATACGTTAATGCTGGTTTTAAAATCAAATTGATTTAAAAGAAATCAACATTCATGGGTTGAATGCGGCTCATATCACCACCTAGTGTTTCAAACAGTCTTCAACCTTTCTGGTCTAATGCTTACGTAGAGTCAACTGTCTTTACTACGGGAATCTGGAAAGCTGTGCTCATTTTCAAATGTTCCAAATGTTAAAACTAAACCGTCACATTTGACAATGCAAGCACATTGGTATATGGTATGGTTAGGAGGTAGGTAGGCTTGTCTCAGGTCCGCCTCCTAGCACTTTGTTTAAGGCTTTTTTTTTTTGGGAGACACTTCACCCATAAGTTAGGGGGGAAGTTGCACCTTTAAGATGTAGTGCAATATTGTAATATGATTCGTGGACATAATCCTTCAAAATGTCGCATCCTAATAATTTTCAAAAGTTCGCCTGCACAAAATGGAATATACAACTTTAACATATTGGTAATATTTGCACATTCCAGTGTTGGTTTTGTATTTTTGTATGAAATGATAATCTCTGGAAAGCTAATGAGGTGTTGCTGTGCATGTTAATGTAGTCGGTGCTTAAAGTGAACTTTAATGATCTCATTTGTGATCCCATGTTCTGTTGTCACAAATACATGGACGCTGCACACACACACTCACACTCTCACACACACTCTCACACACACACACGCTCTGTTCACACAGCTGCCTGTGAGCGTGTTGTATTCCTTAAGTCAACTCCTCTGCTCTATTTACATAATATTGTGTGGCTGAGGATGGTCTGCACGCGCTGCACAGCTCTGGCCTCTGCAGCCATTAATCAGAGGGTGATGTACACCAGCTCTGTACAGTTTCTACACCCCCCCCCCACCCCCTGCCTAGGCTCAGATATTTGAAATGACCTATATGTGCATATATGTAATGTAAATATTTATAGAGACAATATAAGAGATTGGCTCTTGTAGATTATGTTTAGTATCAGAATAGCACTATAGCATCCAGTAATTATTATGTGTGTTAAGGTTATCAGTGAGTAGTGTGTGTGTGTGTGTGTGTGTGTGTGTGTGTGTGTGTGTGTGTGTGTGTGTGTGTGTGTGTGTGTGTGTGTGTGTGTGTGTGTGTGTGTGTGTGTGTGTGTGTGTGTGTGTGTGTGTGTGTGTGTGTGTGTTATTCATTTATATAGGCTACATTACGTCTCTGCGCTGGCTGGTTGATTAAAAGTCATCATTGCTCCTGGTTCATGTTTCTGTTATTATTGTTGTGAATGAAACCAGAGCTGTTGTGGATATAATTAACCATGCATCATTCTGTAGCTTCAGGGAATTTATGTGCTGGCACAACTTTGTCTTCTCGGAGCTTCTGGGCACTGCATGCGAGACATATGTTACGGTAACATTCAAGGCCACATATTATGTACCTAATTGTGGCTCATTATTAATTAAAAACTATATTAGAAGTATACTTCACAACATTAAATGTGTATATTTACATGGATAAAGCCAAACATGTGCTACTTCACTGCTGTGAATTCTGATTGACAAGGACACAGTTAAGATGAAGTGTAACCCATATTGACAGCTGAGCTACTTCAGCGCCTTGAACCCTAGCAGTTTGGATTAAGAGCTAATTCAAGAGATTAACTAAAAACAATGATATAATCTAATGTGTCCAAAGCTTCAATAATGGCAGACAGAATACGTGTCATCCTTCCAGGGGCATAGCACAGGATTCTGGGCCCTTTACACAAGTAGTGTCTGTGGGCACCCTTCCTCTCTTGTTTCATGATGTCCCTCAGGCATATTTGAATTTTTTTTCTAGTGTCAGAGTCAACTAGTACAAATTAATCTGTAGTGGTTGTTAGGGAAGTAACCAATGAACAGAAGTGTCAGTGATAATGATCTGATATGCTTAATTCTGCACAATAGGAAATCTCCCTAACCCTGATCACACCAGAAACCATCACAAAGGTTGTAGTTATATTAAAAGTTAATGCAAAAAATGTCAGGTGCAGGGCAATAGGCTCTCTCTCTCACTCTCACTCTCTCTGTCTCTCTGTCTTGCTCACTCGCTCTCCCTCTCACACACACACATTTATGGCCATTTTCAAGATAAACCCTCCGTTTTAATTTGTGTTTCCTGTTATAAGCAGTGTATCTGTACAGGACTTTTATTGTGAAGTGTTTGTTTTTTTGAGCGAGACTGCCGAAAAAATCAAAAGTCATGTCGTCCTGGTTCAAGTCCACATTGTTCAATTCTTATTTCACTGTGGGCTCTCAGTAAAGGCGAATAAAACCCTCGGCTACATGAACATCAGACAACTGTGAATCTGCGACATACACACAGCCAGTGTGACCCGGTGTAATAAACTGTGTTATTGATGAATGGACTCACCTTTCTGTGGAAAGAAATATTCCAAGAGTTGTCTGCCCGTTTTGCTTTCTTTCTCTTTCCTCTATTTCTTTTCTTTTCTGATTCACAGACTTTTCCTGACATACTGAACACCACTTCTCCAGTAGTCAGTCACTTTTGGGATCTTTAGTCAATAAATCGATTTATTCATCCAGTTTAAGCCATTTTCATTAAGTTCTTAGAAATTAAATGAATAACATAAAAAAAAAATGTTTATCATTCAGTGCCCCCCTCCCCTTTGGGGCCCTGGGAAGTCAGTTCCACTTCCCCCTCCACTATGACGCCACTGCATCCACCACCTGTTGGTCTTTAAATGGTGTTAGTTTGAGAAGAGGTCTTCTTCTTTTGTCAAATAATATGTGCTATCTAAATGGAGTTTTGTTTCTTTTGTCACTTCTTATGGTCTGTAAAGATGTTGTATGAATGATAAGGCAGACGACATTTAACATTATAACTCAAAACTGCCCTGATGAGACTTGTGTATTGACATTATTACCATGAACACATAAACTCTGCTGCTGCAGAAATGCTAAACTAATCAATGGTAGATTGACTCGTATTTAATAGGTAACGTTTGTTGAAAATGACAATGACCATTACTGATATTTTTAAATATATATACGACATACTGTAGCGTACATGTTCTTACACTTTCTAATATATATCTATATGATTATAGAGCCTGATCCATATCAATTTGCCGGGGCAGATTCCCAAACTGATATGATAGCGAATAATAATTTTCCACACTGATACATTACTATATTTACTTAAAACATGCTTTGCTTATGTCAAACTGGACACACTCTAATAATTTACTTTAATAAAGATGATTGCAATTTCATTTTCATCAATCTGAAACATTCAATCTTTTATGTATGGAATTTATTCTATTCATGATTTTATAAAATGATGAGTCATGAGTCTCCCGAGCACATCTACAAACGCTTCAGAACGAGTTCAGTCTGACAGCAGCTCAGTGAAAACCACGTCCTCCTGATCCACATCTGGAGAAACCAGATTGTGGCAGATAGTTGTCATCGAACTGATGTCCGCTGTCAGCACTGGCACCCTCACTTAGTGTGTGTGTGTGTGTGTGTGTGTGTGTGTGTGTGTGTGTGTGTGTGTGTGTGTGTGTGTGTGTGTGTGTGTGTGTGTGTGTGTGTGTGTGTGTGTGTGTGTGTGTGTTATAGTTAAAATGAAGAGCACCACACTGTTCTGCAGCTTCAGCCTCCCATCACTCACATCTCCACTTATGTTTCCAGGTGACTGAGCCATATGGGCCCCATCAATCCTCAAATCCATCCCTCATCACGATGAAGGGTTGTTTCAGTGTTCACTTTTCCCGGCACTTTGATGTCGTAGCCTCGAGCTTCATACGAGCTTCTTTAATGTTTAAAAAATGAAGATTTAAGGTTTTAAATGTTTGATGAGTGCTTTAATGAATACGTTATAAGCAGCGTGGCCTCTTATTTCATCTCATCGTGTTTCTTTCTTTTACTTTTTCTAACTTAATATAGGTTTTTTATCACTGTTGTTTTGACAACCGAGGCATTCGATTAGTAATTTACAGCCATTTATTTTATGCCTTTTTTTGGTTTTGCAACAAGAGCTAAAAGCCATTTAACACAGCTTTTTAAATTGGTTAAGTGCATCTGAATTCCCAGTGACTGCTGTGATTCTGTGTTTTACATGGGGAGTAGGATAAATCCTTTTATGCCGCACAAACATTCCCATGAGGTGAAATCTGCTTTGAAAAGTCTGCTCTCTGGGTCACACAGAAAATGCTCTTTTCCCTTGTGAGTTTTCGACCTTGTCAGATTCGTGGAAGCCAGTTTCAAACTGCGCGCAGGATTTAGCCGTGTACGCCACACAGAGCCGTGTTTGTCCGAGTGTCAGGTCGTATCAGGATCGTTGTGCCTGATGTGGCCTGGACAGTTTTGTCCCTCTCTGCAGGAGACACCATCCCATTGAGAGATTTTCCTGCTTTATTCACTGCTTCTGTCTTTTTTTTACCACTACAACTGCAATCATTTTTCTCATCAATAGAGCAGTCATTTCTTTAAAAAATTGATTAAGTAGAAAAATGGCAGAACAGTTTTTAATATTGTACATCATGCTTCCAGAGTAGAGGTTTGCTTTTCTTCCCTTTTCTTTAGTCCCAAAACAAACAAGGGAAATAACAAAATCCTCCAATTTCGGAGGATGGAGTTTTCTTCACCAAATGACTGATTCTCATAATTACCTCCCGCCAAGAAGGTTCTTTCTTCTCTCGTCTGCTTGAGATCTCAGCCAAGGAGGTTTTGATTTCATTGATTTGTCTGTCTTTCAGCAGGATTACGCTCAAACTACAGGGTTTTGTTAAATCATGGTGGAAGGGTTGGTTATTGGCCAAGGAAGAACACATTCACTTTTGGAGGGGATTCGATTAAGTGGGCGGATGTAGGAAATGTATTTTCACTTTTTTTTTACATTAAAAGATGCATGCACTCACCGAGTGCCGGTCTAGTTGGTTTGTTTGTTACCTTTGCCGAGAAGTTTTGTGTGTATTTGTGTGTCTGTCTGTTAGTTTGCAGCATTACACAAAAACTACGGATTACCATGGCTCTTGGTGAGAGGATGCAGTGTGGGTCAGGGAAAAGCCCATTATATGTTGCTGTGGATTCAGGAATTTAATTTACTCTCTAACATTGCGACATTTTCAAATCAGGCACATTTAGGGAAGTGATGTTTATGATTTTGTGAAATTTGGAGCAGCTTGATTGCATTTGAAGAGACTGTTGGTGCTTGGCAGTGGAGGTATGCACTCCACTGAGGATTATGCAAAAATGGCTAAACTGATTTCCACTAAACTTGGTGGAGGCCTGAGCATGGAGAGAACAGATGGAGTTTTGATGCAAATATGGATTAAAGAGCAGATCCAAGAAAAACTTTCACTTTCTTTGACAATATTTTATGACAAACGATTCATTAGGTTATCAGACCTTTTCCTGCTTTATTGTCAACATAAACATTTAAACGTTTGGCTCTATTGTGCATATTGGAGTATTACCTGTAAATGTCACTGCTTTTATCACATGACCTATGATCCTATTAAGCTTTTGCTAACGTCTCTCTTTCTTTCCCTTCTTTCAGCACTCAGTCCGTGGATATCTACTTTCTCCCACCCGGGTGTGCAAGACTATTCCCAGCTCACCCTTGACCTGACCAGGAATGAGCTTATTGTGGGTGCCAGGTAAGAGACTGTAAATCCACTCGGCTTCTCACCGCGCCGAGCACATTACTCAGAACATGATACCCTTTCTGACTCACACACACATTTTGGATAATGACGCTTCTTAAGTGCTCTGCCGAGGCCTCGTTGGACCAAGTCAGGCTTTGGATTTGGCAGAAGGGATGAATTTGGAAGAAATAAGTCATGTCACAATAGTGCATGTGTGCTTGCACATATTTTCATGACCTGGTTTGACACACACACACAAATGTAAATTATATTCAATATGCATCACGAAAAACACACACTTAGACTTAAAGGAAACTAAGATGACTGAAGGATAATAGAATACATCCTCCAATCGGCTTTGCTTTGATTTTACAGCAGCTAAAATTGTCTCTGCTCTGATTCTTCATTTGCATCATTAAACACATTTCTCCTGGATAAAGGTCAAACTGTGCACACACTCACTTATCTCCCTGTCGTCTCTCCTCAATCCAGAAACTACCTGTTCAGACTGGACCTCAGCAACATGTCGCTGATACAGGTAGGCAGACAAACGACTCCTTTCTCTCTTTTCTTTCTGCTGAACTTCACTGGCTCAAGTTCATTTTCAAACTTGCATTGTTATTGCTTCATTAATTGTTAGAGTATATGCTAATTGTCCTTTGAAGGAGACATATTATGCTTTTTTATGTCTTTCCTCTGGGTTCTGCAAAGTTAAAATGCCCAAAGTCCTCAGTATACGGAGCTGATCTCCCCACAGTAAACCTGTTCCTGAAACATTTCGTCAGTCGTTACTTCCACATTTATTACGTGTCATTTAGCGGACGCTTTTATCCACAGCGACTTACATTTAGTGCACTCAACATCTATGAGGGGCCATTAGGGGTTCAGTATCTTGCCCAAGGACACTTCGGCATGCAGATGGAGAAGACTGAGGATCAAACCGCCGACCCTCTGGTTGGAGGACGACCACTCTACCCATCAACCACAGCCGCCCCACTACCACGTTTCTGCTCATTTGCATATTGCACAACTAGAGTCTATACACCATGGAAGTCACTTTATATTTGAAAGTTGAAACATACATTAGAATGTGGCCGGAATAATTAATATTCTGTAACTGTAATGACCTGTTTGAATTTAAAATATACTACTCCTGTACTAAAATTCTAGTAGTGCGTCAGACCGTCGGAAGTAGTTTAACTCATGATCCAGCAGAGGGCGATCACTATCAGAAAAGGAGGGTGTGCATATATATATATATATATATATATTTGTGTCCTGTTAAATTCTTTCGAACTTCATTTTTGGAAAACATGACAACCCTAGCATTCGAAGTGATTTACCAATCACAACAGAGTGGACCAGCTGGCCAATTAGAGCAGACTGAGTTGAACGACAGAGTTTCAGACAGAGGCTGAAAAGAGGAGCTGCAGCAATGATCAGGAAAGTGATGTGTTTTCTGAACATTAGATTATGTAAAGATTTTCAAGTAAAAACACTAATTAAATCATTACGAACAAAGATAATACATCAGCTCTTCTTGAAAATACAGAGCCTGACGGGTTGTCTGGTGTTTTTGTCATGCTGAGCTGTGGTGATTGCGTCTGTGTTTCGAGATATGGAAACATTGTTCGAGGAAATTGTTCTGTGAATTCAGAGGATTGAGGCATGTGTGCATCATCAAACCACTTGTTGCTCTGCCTTTAAATGTTTATCATAGTTATTAGATATTACACGTTGTTTAATATACATTTATTTTGGTTTTAAAGGCAGCTGCCCTTGTAGCATGAAATGTTATTAGAGGAGACACCTACAGGCTGAAAAGCTGACAATAATAAAACTTTATTACTGCAATAAATGTAGGGGCTCCTGTAACATAGATGCAATATGGAAGGCAGCAGAATAATGTATGCATGTGTGTTTGAATGTAGAGGCAGGTCAGGGTTATGATGGGAGTTCAGGTTATGGACGAGGTTTGAATGTAGTTAGTAGGAGCATGAAATATTGGGATGCTTGTGTGTGAGTGAGCAGTTCATCCAAAATTCTACAACTGTAATAGAACTAGGACGGCTGGTTGCTAATGCTCTAATTTACCTTTTAAACCCTCAAAATACAAAAGTCTTTTACAACAAAAAACAACAACCAGGATGCTGTGGTAACATGTGACAAATACAGTTCCCTATTGAAGTCTTTTCCAGAAGAATGTTTGCTGAATATGCTCGAAAGATATAACCATCTACTTGAAGTTGCAAAGCATGATTTTGGGGGAAATGGCATCCAAAATTAGAACTGTGGTATTAGCCGAACAAGCCTTTTTTAAAATGGCAGAAGAAAACAATTATTTGATATGAAATTTGCTGAAATCCTAGATTTCCCTGGTAGCGATAAATCATCCTTTCGTCCGTGGAAAATATTTCAGGCCCTTGGCGACTGATTGCATTGATGGTTTTTGCAGCAAATGCTTCCTGCTGTGTTGCTCAGATTAACAGGAAGTCACATGTCAATAACACATGGTTGGCAGTAAAAACAAGTCTCTGTCGGTGATGCTCTGTCTGCTGAGCCACTTGTTCCAATTTTTACTGCAGTTAACTAATACAGTTTTCGCAGATATGACAAAACCACTGTTGAGTTATAAATGTGAATGATATTAATTTACATGATAGTTGAAATTACCTGCAGGAGATGAGTCTATATGCTGAACTAGGAATAGTTGCCGTCCTCCATGTTGCAGAGAATAAACACATGTATCTCTGAGTGTCCATTGCCTGTGGGTGTTATGTGTGCGTGTGTTTTATGATATTGTGAGCTCTGAGCAGGAAAGCAGCGTTGGTGTAGCCAGGAGTGTGAGTTCCGGGGCACAGGTTGCATGACAGTTGCATCAGACACCTCACGAGACAAGCCCCCCTGTTCTCTTCAGGAGCGTGTAATCTAAACTGGTACATCACTGCCACTGAGAAAAGACAAGCCGTCTTTATACAGCACAGTTCAGTGCACAGGTGTCTAAAGATCTCCTTTTTAGTTTGACACTGGTGATTGTTGAAAAGTTCATTATATATTCTGATCCTGTTATCACTAATGTCTTTTCTTATGTCTTATAATCGACAAAGGTGATACATAGTGGTGGTTTTGCATGTTTTAGCCCATTAGCTATAGATTTTGTGAACTTAATGTTTCCAAAGCTTAGCTCATGGTAAGAAAATGATTTTCACTGAGAACATGTGTGTTTTACTTTTTGTCTCCATGATCTTTTGAAAACTAATTCCTTGGTGCTGTTAGATAGTGAGAACTACAGCCTGACTGATATGGATTTTTACAGGCTGATGCAAATACTGATATTAGAGGGTTAAACATTTAAAATACCAATATATTGGCCTATATGTAGTTGTTTTTGTAAAGTCAATGATTCCTAAGATGTCGTTATGAAAAGTTAATGACAAAGAAATGTAATCAAGTTTTGATATATCTCCTAATAAACAACTAAAGTAAAGAAAACACAAATACAGCCAAATATATAGAACTTTAATTATTTATATAAAATGTAAATCTAATCCTGAGGTTTTCTTAACTGTTGTAAAATAGAAGTCTTTAAATCTCCAATTATAAACGCTGATAGTGATATGTTGGGCTCTAAGGCTGCAGGGCAAACAGTATGGGTATAATGAATTTGTCAGATTCTTGCATGAATAACATTTCTGTTCGATAACTTCAACTGTTTGCTTAATGTAGAAAAATCCATTTACTTGTTCTTTCCTGATTGAGGCTCCATCATTCACCTTTTATTGAGCAGCTTGTGGAACCATTATTTTCTATTTTCTGAAACCATTTAAACTAAACAGAAGTAGCACTGGTTACATTATATTTTCAAGGACAACAGCCTGCATTATTTTACCAAACATTTCCCCACATGGATGAAAGCTCAGCAGATGCTACTTTGTCGAACAAAGTCCCTTTTCACTGCAGCCACAAGTGAATGACATGATGTGTACAGCTGCCACCCGTGTGTCACCGCCGATATCAATGCGCCCTTTGTCTGCGTGTCCTAGTTGTCTCGTTTCGCAGGAGAGAAGTTGACTTATGAGTGTTTTTCATTTGTTTTCACCCCAGTTGTGTTGTTCTCTGCAGCTCCACGACACATCTGCTATCTCAACATCACTCTGACACGTAGGACGCATCCATGCTTTACATGCATATTCAGTAAATGTGCACCAATATGCACTCCAACATGCTGCCTGAATTCTCTAAATGTGTCTTTCTCCCTCAGACACACGCCCATACATCCTCAGCTTATTGTGAGCTTTGGGGATAAATGAGGTTGCTCCTTCTTCTCTCTGGCCCGATGCGGAGGTGTCATCCGTGATGCCAAGGCTGAAATCAATGTGACATCATACAAACTGCCCAACGAAGCAGGGAGGAGGGTGATGATCTTTAATGGTTCTTCTATGTTAGATTACAAATCTTTTGAGTAATTCGTCTTGTTCAGTTCAATGCAAAGATCCATCCATCCATCTATCAATACCACCTTTCCTATGATGAAGCCAATCACATCTGACATTGGGCTTGATTTTTGGGTCTTTAAATATAAAAGCAAACATGGCAAACCAGTAGTTATTAGTTATTGGACTTTACAGTTGATGATACTGTGATGTAAATGCACAGAGCTGTGTGTCCTCATTTTAGCCTTGAATCTTTGTATACTTGATCTGGTTCGTTTTATGGAGCTAGACCAACCGCCTATTGGCGTCATGGTTCTGTGGATTTTACATCAAAGCTTTAAGCCAGGATACAGATCACGACTGAGCCGACAGATGAATGTCGCAGATTTCAGTCGCCGCTGAGAAGAGCCTCACATTTAAAAAGCTGCTGATTCAGTCACTAATGGTTCAGTACACTCACAGGTGATAGAGTCGTGTTTGCTCCTGTATTGAATACCTCGATTCCTCTGTGCTTTTAGTGAAAGAAAATGTATGGCAATACATTTACAGTATGTGAATGAGGCTTCCTTTTTTCTGAGGAAATGATTGCACTGCTATTTTCACTTGTGACCTCTCTTCAACCCCGACCCAAAACACCAATATAGCAGTGCAGCTTCGTCATTCCTTCTCCAAAACCATTAGTGTTTAGTGGCTTTTGCTTTAATCGAGCCCATCACCACCCCTGCTTTGATTCTTTAGTTTCTGAGCAGAAGATATCTCCTCCCAATCTCTGTGTGCAAGCTCTGCAGGGAGACTATGCTGCAGGGGGGGATGAGTTCAGAGCCAGAAACGCTAAAGATTAACTGTACTGCTGTGCTGCGCAATTAATTTTCCTATGGGGGTACTGATTGTGTTCTGAAACAGCACGGCACTTTCACTGGAGCCAGTCATAGACCACCTTTCTGAGGTGCAATCGGGGTTATGGTTTTCCTGGTCTGCACTGGATCAGAAAAGACATCTCGAGCATTGGCTTCCAATTCCAGGAATCTATGTCTCTCTGTGGCTCGCATGTCTTGAGAACCATCCATCTTGCCGGCTTCACACTCCTCATGTGTATCGTTAAGGGCTAAAGAAATTGCAGTGTTGAATTTGGTGCGATTTGGACAAGCGATATGTTTAATAGCCGGTCTCTACTCGCCGCAACTCAATTGCTGCAGGTCACTGTTGCAGTTTCAGAAAGAAAGCTGCAACCAGCATCATCACAGACCAAGAAAACAGGCCGTTCCAAACAGACAGGTTTAGAATGGGCACCGCAAAGCTCAGAGTTCTCGAGTTGTGCATTTGAAAAGGCAACAAGGTGAAGTTCATCTTTATTGTCACCTTACAACACTGCACTCACAACTTCAGCTATTTAAATGCTAAGTACACTGCATACTTCTGAAGTCAAGGATGTGACCTTATTTGAAGACAGCATCAACTGCCAGTCCGAAGGTTTACTGCAAAAACGTAGTTTCGACCCGAAAAGTCGACCCGTAAAGAAATGGAGCTGCAGCCCCGTGGGACAGAAAGCATGAGTGGCTTTACCTTAAAATAAAGGTTGTCCGCTGAGAACAGGTGAGAGTCACAGTGAGGCCATTTATTCAAGGACCTGCTGATTGATTGAAAAGCCAAACCAAAGAGGGTGGATTACACACAATGCCGCATTCTCCGCTCTCTCCCACTCATCTGTGGGGACTGGTTGTCCCGGGCTTTCCAACAGGGCCATTATCAGGGCCTGTAACCATCCACCGCTGTCACCATCCATCCTTCCCCCCCTTTTAGTGTCGGCTTTTCTCTCCTGCATGAAGCTATTAGAAATTGTGTGTGTTGGATTGTTTGTGTGTCGGCCATTTGGGTTATCAATGACAGCCAAAATGGGCCGTTCCAGACTGATTCATCCCACAGCTGAAGCCAGAACAACCACTTGTCTGGGTGGAAGCATCGTAGATGAAGGGCTGGATATATTTTCTTTCTTTTATATACACTGAATGTGTGTCTGTATGTGTTTGGAGGCAGATGCCAGCTTTGCAGTTTTTCGGTGGCAGACGTTTTTGAAGGCAGACCATGCCAGGGGAAGGGCCGAGGTGCTGATGCCAGGACTTTTAAAAGCTCAGCCCGGGCCGTTGTGTTCAGGCACCTGGGAGAACACCTGCCACCGCCGTTAGTGAGCAGGCGAGCGTAGAGGAATAAATGTGTAGGTAATCAGTGGAGAGGGAGAGTGAGGGGGAGAGAGAAGTCTCAGAAAAGGAGATCCAGGGATAAAGAGGTAGCCAGAGGCTGAACGACAGGAAAGATAACAGGAAGAAATGGAACTAGAAACACAAGCCGAGACCAAGAGAACAACACTGGAAATCGCACCTACGGAGCTGAGATGAAGACGAATGAGAAAGGGAAGAGGAGTGAATATGAGAGAGAGTGTGTGGAGGGGAGGGGAAAAGCTTTCATTCCTCTCCAGCTCTGAGTTTTCTCACTGGGAATTTTCTATAGTAAACATCTGTCTCTCTGTGAAGTCATAGAAAATAGTTTCTTTTCTGGGGTGCAGTACCCGTACAAGACGCACAAGACATGTCCGGGGAGAGGATCCAATGTCCTCAGAGACACATCTTCATCCCACACCTCCCTGCCGTGTTGTTTTTGTGGAGGAAAAGCAGACTTGCAAAGTTTCTGGAAAGGTTCAACGTTTCATGCCAATGTCTTGCTATTTTGTTAGAATTGTTGATTTGAAAAAGGGTTAATATCCATACATGTGTTTGTCACATCTTTCATACATCCCTGACTCAAGTAGCGTCTATGATAACATTATAGTTTCTATGCTGAGGTTTTGGTAACATCATGATAAAGAAGTCATGGGCACGAAATGTAAGCAGCAGTAAAAACTGACACCCTTTACAACGGCTGTAAAGGTCCATTACAGTTCAGTGGTTTAAATACTGTAGCTGTGTGATCACTTAGTTATATTAGATATATTATATTATTATATGTTATACTCCGTTATATTACCTCTGCCACTGATGTTTAATTGTCGTTTGCCTTTCATCAGGATTACTCTGCAACAAAACAACCAAAATGAATTTTAGGGCAAAGGTGTTTCATGACCCAATTCAATTTTGGACCAATCTAAATAAACAGGCAGGAATTCCATTTTTTTATTCAAAGGCTGTTTTTTTATAATATAGTGGTCAATTAGCTTTTGCGCTCTTCAAGAACCCCTCTAGTCTGTAAAGGAACTGTTTCAGACAATCTGACTAAATTGCTGTCTGACCCTTTATACCACTTGGAATTTTCAAATTTACTTTAATTTGCTGCCACCATCCCAGTTTTCAGTAAATCATTGGTAAGTTTGGTGTCAAATAAACCAGAATAATGGACCTGGAATATTGCGCTCAATCCAACACAAAACACACATGAATACCACAGGGCTGAGTGTTTTAGAGGTGTGTTTCTTTCTCACCTCTGTACTTCACCCACAGAGCCACCTCACACAGGGGCCGCTCAGGCATCCTGCTCGGGCGCAGCTGATAGTCTCAACATCAGATGCTGCTGCAGAGTCTGAGAGTTTTCCGTCCCTGTCCTCTACCGTCCTTCTTGTCTCATTTTTAAACCCTTCTCTCGCTCTGCCTGTCTTTTTGTATTTTTTCGTGCGATGTAGTTCCGGTAGTGGTTCTGATTGCAATCCACCCACATGCTCTGTCCTAGAAGTACCCACTGACAGAGCTCGCTCGCTCACTCTCTCTCCCTCTCTCTCGCTGATGTGCTGGTCGGCCTGAGCGCCGCCGCAATCACAACAGCAGGGGGAAGTGTGTGCGTGTGTGTAAGTGTGTGTGTGTGTGAGAGATAAAACAGAGGAGTGGGAGAGTGGTTAAAGTAGAGAAAAGCTCAAGTGTTAGATGGGTGGGAGGCGAAAGGGGGGGGAGCTTAGGCAAACGCTCTGTTTTTGTCATCTGCCCTCTCACTGTTTATTTGTATTTGGATGTAGATCTGCCAGATGTGCTACAAGAGCATTTCCACTGCTGTCATGGGGTGGGGGGGGGGGGACAAGACAAACGTTAGATCTGCAAACCTTTCATGTTTGAGATTGGAGTGAACGCTCAACACTTACTCCTTCCTTGCTTCTGCACTTTGAAAGTAATAGAGAAGTAACAGGAGTAGATTCCTGTTTGGATGGCTTTTTCTTTCTTCCACATGTTGCGACGAACTAACAGGAGATAGAATATTGATTTGTCTCCTGCTAACAAATTTGTACAAGACAACAGAGCTGCAGGATTGTGCCGAATGTCTTTGTCTTTAGCTGAATGGGTTTTTTATGGGTTTTTGTGAGTTGCTGTAGTTGTCGGCCTTGTCAGACTGGAGGTTTTTTGCACAGAGAAATGTCTTCACACACTGCTGCTTGAAGGCCATTTGTCACATAATTACAGAAAGTACGATGAGTGTGCTCCCTTTTCTGTCATGTACACTCGCAGCTGTGCAGTTATCTGACAACGTCGCGGCATAAAAGGCCTCAGTGTTCGTCTTATGTGAGGAGAGGGTGGAGAATGTAACTCCTGTATCAACCACTGAGGGTCACAGATGTACTGACCTCACCTTTTCTGCTGAGCTTAAGTACCAGCATTGACAGATGGAAAGAAGAGGAGAAAGAACCAAACCACTCATGCAGCTTTATCTTTTTCTCAGCAGTCTATTCATATTCTCAATACGCTCCAAATGCCCATAATTTTGCCAAAATCGAGATGGACTTGTTGGAAGTGTGGATAGTGGTTTATTTAAGTTGCTGCTGACTGAGTTTACAAAAGGCGGTAATTGATACTCAAACGTTTGTTTTCAGTACTCTCGGTGATCCATGATTAAATTCATTGGAAATTGTATTTGAGCAGATATTCAAATGATTAACATGTAAAGCACTAGTTAATACGCTAGTTTTCCAGACATTAGTTTCATATCTTAAACTAAACTTAAACCTAAAGACTATATTTGTTTTTATCCAGTGCACACAGGTAATGATTTCATAATACAAAAAACAAGATATCGAATATCATCATCCAGAAAGGTTACTCTGTGGTAATGCAAACTTTGGGTTTTATTACATCCATCAAGGAGAATATTTTATTCACCGCTCTCAATTTGATTGAAATGTAAAACACTGTACAGAGTAAAACTGACTTTGTTTCCTGCAGCAGGAATATAAAACTGAATGAGGTGGTATATTGCAACAGGCCTTGAAATTGAAGTGTGTGTGTGATAAACAAAGCACCAAGCACTGAAACAAAGAAAGAAACCTCACACTGAACAAATGGCACATATGTGAAAGACACACACAAGGAAAAAACTGCAAAAACGAGAAATTGTGAAATCACTTGAAATAAACATCTTGCTTGTTAAAGAGTGAAGCCAGCAGGTGGAAGGAGGAAGAGGAGGATGAAGAGGAGGAGGAGGAGGAGGAGGAGGAGAGGTCTTTGTCAGTTCATCAGATAACCCAAACATAGATAAGACAGGAGCAACGTGGAGGTGGAATGTAAACACCACATTGCTGTCTGGATCTCCACATATCTGCCTCCATCCATCCACGCATCTTAACGTTGCACCGTCTCAACTCGTTTTCTCCTCACCCACTGTACACGCGTCATTCTCCAAATCGGCTGAAGAAATCACGAGGCCTCTGTCTGTGACATTTTGTCCTGAGGATGAGATCTTATTTGTGTGGAACTGCAGCTGGATTTCCATCAGGTTCCTGAAATCATGTGGAACAATCAGGTTTGACATGTTGACGTTTACTCCAAGCTGAGTTTTAATTATTTCAGAGCTACAGACAATAATAAGTGAACATTAGAGATGTTCGGATACAGATACCAACATCAGAAATGCCTCCAATACTGTTGAAACTGCAAGTACATGAATCTGTGTACCTACTCGATACCATGTCTTAAATGTATTTTAGTTTCATTCAGATGAAAGTAACATTTTCTTTTCCCAGAAATCACCTAAATCTAAATCAGTAGTTGTGCTAGAGTGCTACTGACAAATACTGTTTTTTGGGCACAGAAGAAGAAGAAGTGATTTCTGGTAAATGTCAATATTTCATGCAAGAAAGTCCCACAAGTAAAACAGTGACATGTAGGCTGCTGTATGTCAGACTTCAGTTTCACACTATTTAAAGAAAGTTATTGTTATTTATTCTTGGATTTATCTATTTGTCTTCTTAAGAGGTGGTATGACTTTCACACGAGATAATAAAAGACGTTCTATGTTATTCATTATCTGTACGTGTTTGTTTTTCAAAGGGTTTAACCTGAGCCAGGCTATAGAACAGTGATGGCACCTGATACAGAGCAGAACACAGCTGTTAAAACATGTTATATAAGTTTTTGAATGCACTGGTATGGGGTCGGCACCGGGAGTCGGCCGATACAGTGAGTTCTGGTGATCAGAATCGGTGTCAGGAAGGGTTAACTGGTATCGTAACATCTCTAGGTCACGTGACAAAGCTGCAGATTAATCCAAACCGTCGTCTTATGTCACTGTAAAAACAAGACGTAGAGCGAGACGACTGGAAAACACGTGCAGGGGTTCCGTCCAGTGAAAACCACTGGGCCTGAGTTTAGCCTCTTTAAGCTCCAAAACACACAAGGCCTCGCTGCTGCCCTGCAGGTGTGCTGCTGTTGAACTGCACTCTTCCGTGTGACCGGGCACAGTCGAGCGTTTCCCTGATTGATTTGCCCTTTTTGTAAATCAATGGGGGGGCACCGGGGTTGTGGAAAAGGACAATAGGGGCTTTTTTTTTGTTTACACTTTTTTCCAGATATACAGTTCTTGGTTATTCCCCTCCAGAGCTACCCAATTTCATCAGCCATTATCCCCCAGATATGAAGGGACTCGACTCAAAGTGGGGGTCTTGATATTCACCAGAGCGAGACTCACTCTGGGTCACTTCTGTTGTGTTGCGTCTTGATTTTGCTGGAGCAGGGGCCTTGTGTTTGTTGTTAGTTTGGTTCCTGAGAATGTACCAGAAGTTCTGAGACGGGAGGGATCCCCCTGTGTGTCGGGGGCCTGGGATTTGTCCTTGACATGGAGTTTGTGTTTAGGGTTGTTTGAGTCGAGCTGCGGTCTCTGGCTCCCACAGCCAGCTGATGATGAGCAGCCCCAGGTTGCGGTCCTGCTGTGCAACATGATGGTCTGTATCAGATGCGAGGCTTGGGTGTGGGATGCAGGCGGAATGTGGCACTAAACCTGCACAGTGCTGTTTCACTTGTTTTTCTCTTTGCAGTTCGAACTTTTTATATTTGTTATTATGGTTCATGTAGTTATTCTTAGGTATTTATACTGGTGACGCTTTTTACCGGACATATATAATTACATGGCTACGCACTTGAAACCACTTCCTCTATGTGAATATTGTTTCCTGCAGCTGCTGATAATATGGTCCAGCTGGGTTCAGTATTATTTTATCAACGTATTTCATGGAATCGAAGGTGATTATTCTTATTAAGAGTTTGCAAACTAATTCCAATCACTTATTCTTTCAAATATAAAAACATTGGAAAAACTGATCATCTTGATTTCCAGGTGACGTATTCAAATGTATCGATTTGTTGTAAAGCAACAAATCACCACCTTGGAGAAACTGGAACTAGAAAATAATAAGAGCTTTTCATTGGTATACAACTGAAATGATTAATCTATTGACTGACGGACCAATCATTTCACTGTAATAGAACCATATTGTGATGGTGGTGATTTCATCTTGTTGCTAAAATCTGTTTTCCAAATTAATAATTATTCAATCTCGGAGCCCATTAGTTGTCAGACGACAAATTAGCTTCTGGGGGCAATGGCCAATGTTTACGGGCTTCTAGTTTTGACAGCGATATCTGGGCCAAGTCTTCCATTCACTGTGCACTATTTGACATTTTGACCAGTTTCTCTCATCACACGAGTCAAACATTTTTACACCGAAAATAGAAATGAAAACCAGCCTCGAGATTCTGCACAGAATCTGTTTATTCGAATTAGTAATTATAAAAAAGATAATTGGAATATACACATTTGGGTTTTTTATTTTAGATGTGAAGGGTATAATTCCCTCGAATGGGAAATATTCTAGATTTCTTGTGGATCATTGTCATGTTTCCCCCAAAACCTGGAATATTTGATATCTTTTTGATATTCCAGTAGAATTTGAAGTGACATTATGGTTTGGTTTCACAGCCTGACTTTGTAAAGATGGAGAATAAAGAGTCAAGAAAAAGAAGATGAATCTCAAATTTAACGCAACTATCAATTTACATTACAATTTAGATGTGAAGCCAGTCTGTTGAAATACTTTGTAGTGAAACCTGAATGTACTTTAATGTACATAATGTCACTTTGCAAACCTGAGATGACAGGAAGGAACAGCTGGTTTGTGTGTTGGTCTGTTGCTTGGCCCCAGTGCGCATCGTTCCCTTGTGGCGACCTGTGGGGTCAATAGGTCGACTGTCACTGTTTGTTCATTTAAACAGGAAGTGCCTTATGTAAACTCCCTCATCAACATCCCAATGCACCCGCACACAAATAAATGTCGCTGTTATTCTAGGTGTTTTTGTTGGATGCTACAGATTCCTTCGGGAGCGGAGGAATCGTGCAGCGATTGGTTAAGCTGAAGACAACCTTTTCTCATGCTGGTGGTGTCAGTGTGAATATATATATTTATACAGTATATATATGAATAATTTCATATCTGCATTAAACATGCCACATCCAGCTACAGTCCTCACATCGCTGAAGGGCAGAGTGGATTCATAGAAAAAGCCGGGGATCAAAATTAATGAAAGGCCAAAGGACGGACATTAAACCCGACCATCTCAGATATATTCATACCCTTCATTCACCAACAGTATCAAGCTCCACTCTCTTGCCCCCGAGTTTGATGAGTCATGGCTGATTTCATTCAAACTCTTCATTAATCTCTGTGCTGCAATTTGGCCAGAGATTTAATTATTGATGCCGCCTTTGTGAGAATGGAGGGATATTCTCTGAGCCGCAGAGCTGAGAGCTGAGACGGCGGCTCCTTGTCACCGTGTGATGTGCCGCAGCTCTGCCAGACGTCTGAGGAGGAATAACCGTCTCTAATGTTTATGTTTCCAACCTGGCACCTGCATGTTTACATACATGTACAGAGTCATCACTGTTTGTTTGTCATAGTGTCATTTTAGCCTCGATCCTTCTTTCCACACTGGAACATCTCTGGGTTAGTAGGTGGTTTTATTATGTCATAAAGAAATATTATTACGTTTATACAATATATAAGAATACAGATTTGACAGAGTGGAATTATGTATGAGAATTTGAATCAGTTAAACCCAACACAACAGTCAGTAGCAGCTTATCACACATTTGGCATTTATGTCGACTAATGAATGAAAAGAAGTAGCAGAATGCTTTGCTCGAACGAATCTCTGAATTATGTCATGCTTGTTAAAAGTTAGTATCTGTTGAAAAACAGTATTCTTATACATATTTTGAATTGTAAATATCAGCCTCATAAATCCACTAGTTGGCTTTTTTATGTACAAGCACAGACAAAAGCTGTTAAACGCAAAAATCAGAGCATAACCCCAAACCTAAATGCCTTCATTTCATCCTGTTAAAAGATGCACCTGAACAGAACATCACAATAAAAAACAATAGCCAATGATTGTTTGAAAAGTCATTAGAAGTTCATCAGTAATGAAACATTTTCCTAAAATACAATTTAGTAATTTACCAGCTCAAAACAGTGACTCAATATCTAAAAAAAATGTTGATAATCTGAGTGTCTCATCGTTTTGACTTGCTATCTCAGCATTTATCTTTTTTCTTTCACTGACAGACCTGGGAGAATGAGCAGAAAACAATAGTTCCTCTTCTTGATCAGTTTTAAAAGTGTCACACAATTATTTATGCTCAAAACAATAAGTGATTAATGTTCTATTTCATAGAAACTGAATGGCCCTGTGTGTACATGATGTTCTTTAACACAGTGACGGTGTGCACGTTCCTCTGTGTTACCTGCGTCTGTACCTGTGTGGGTGTGTACAGTACAGTAAGTGTCTGTGGAACAGAAGCATAATCCACTGAGCTGGTTGGTTGCTCATGGAAAGACTGTCTGCTTTCACCTGCCATCGTCCCTAATGTGGAATTACAGTGAGTGGGAGGCAGCAGCAGAGTGAGTGGGCAAACACACACGGAACCACACATTGTGTTCGACTTAACGTTTTCACACCTGAGGCGAAAACAGCTTCCAGTTTTCCTTCTGATTTTTTGAATCGCAAAACGCTCTTTAAAAATACTCATTTCTACATTGGTTCTACGGGTCCAGGATTTAGCGAACAGTTCTCTGCAGTCCTTTGTGATGGTATTATTGCTTCATATTGTCGTTTGGGAAAAAGGTTTTTTGTAGTTTTCTCTGTGAAGGAGGTTGTTTTTATTGGCCTTTGTCCGTCTGTCCGTCACCAGGATCACTTAAAAACCACTGATTTCCATGACATTTTGTGGATGGCTGGGGCATGAAGAACACCTCAGTCAATTTTAGATCCTGATTAACAATCTGATTCAGGAATCATTTCTTTCCTTGTTGGAGGTGTTTGGTCTCCTAGCACCTCCTCATTTAGGGGGTGAAATACACTTATTACAAAGGCTTCTCCTTATTTAGCGTATTTAGTAGTAGTAAGTAGGTTTGTATTGCAACCAATGTACTTTTTAAAATTATACTTAATGAAAAGAAAATATTTAGAAAAGTAGAAAAGTAATATACAGAGTGCTTTCAGTTTATACTCAGGTAGGAAGATGGATGGAGAGAGAGAGATAGGATGGATGGATAGAAAACTATATACATTTTATTTCAGGACATGAAGGAAATCATTATTAGAAGACTGCTCCAATGCACAAGTGTGGGACCAATATTTATGGCAGGTACACACAGGAACATACTGTTGCCTCTTAGATGCGTTTGGAAAGTATGGAAAGTACTTTTGTTTGAGAAGTATAAATGTTTTGTTTATATTCATTGAATGAAATATCAGCTCCTTGCATCAATGTTCAGTGTTTTCTCAACATAAACACTTAAACAAGAACTTCCAAAATATGCAGCTTGACTTTGTTGTGCGTGTGTATGTGTGCGTACAGAAATGAGTCACGTCAGTCCACCTGGGATCTCAGCCAATGTGAGCATTTGAAAAAAATATTTGTACCAGTGTCAATTCTGCGAACTCGATACTCAATATCCGTTTCCTGTCCTTTGAGTCCCAGTGCTCCATTAAATCTCTGAAATATTGTCAGTGTGTGAAATGCAAATGATCACGTAGTTCACAAATTAAATTCACAGCAGTCAGCAGTTTGAAAGAATGAAATCTCAGTCAGGATGTGAGATGTGATGACATGGTTCACATACAGTTCAGCAGCATTTGGCTGGTGTTCCTCTGCTCTGAACTTCTCTTTAAAGCTGTTTCAAACTAAATGTCATTTTATATTTTGCTGGTGCTAAGGTGTTTGAAATGCTGTCCAAACCTCTCTTCCCCCTAGACATTGATGACACCATATATTGGTAATTATAAATTGTATTTATATAGAACTTTTCAAGCTTTGCACGAAGGGCTTTCCAAAGAAAATGGAAATCACCTCCATAAAACAAGCTACACAAAGATCTCCAATAGGAAGATGACCTCCTGTCATCTTGACCTTCAGGTCGTAACAAACATGCAGTGTCATGCTTCCTTCATGACAGAATACCTGTGATGTTCTGTGCAAAGAATTTTCATATCTGTATATATTTTTTTTTTCTTGTTGCGCAGCATTCAAGTAACTTGTGACTAATGAGTTTTTCTGTATGGCAGCTGATGCAATTGGTGATGTTGGCTTGGAAAGTAATTGTTGGAACCAATACCAATATTAGGGAGTTAAACATTTTCACCAATATATCGGCTGATATAGAACTTGAACATAAAGAATTAACTTAATTTTTCATTTATTGTGATTCCAGATATTCATCTTAAATACAATTTGAATTCCAAATAAAAAAGGAAAAAACTGATCTGTGACTCTACAAATAAATAAAATAGACACTTTATTGTATGGATTATTATAAAAACAAATTGTGAAAATCCAGAAACCAGGACTACACGCAACACGCAAACTGCATAGCACACAGTGTAAAGGTAATAGAAGGATCCCATGGCCATGAACCTGAAAATGACTTGAAATAAACCTGCAGCAACTATAAATTAGAAAACTACAGATCAGCTTCAGCAAGTTTCCAACAAGAAAGTAAATATTTGTAATGAGCACAGACAGATTGTCAATTACCCAGATGTCAATACAAAGATAACCAGCTCAAAATAACAAAACAATCTTTGCATTGCTGTCGTGCACCAGTTCTCTGAGGGACTGGTTAACGATGCAGACGAGCTGCTTAACGTTACACATGCACCCCGATGGCAGTACCAATATAATGTGTAGTATGTGTATAGGTGATAAAGCTCAACTGTTTCCTCAGAATTCCTGCACAGATCCTGCTTCTCCACCTGCACGTCAATGTGAAGTATAGTTTGCTGTGTATGCAGGTCACACAAATCATTTGTATGCCTGTGGCCTGGCAGCAGCCATGGCCGCTGGCACAAAGCCGATGGCAAGACAACATAATGCACAACTGTTGAGCTACAAATTTATTATTTGGAGTTTCCTGGGCATCAGGAGGTAGAAGGTAGAGCTGCAGAGAGTAAATGTGTGGAAGAAAAATGAAGA
Source organism: Verasper variegatus (assembly GCA_026259375.1). Lineage (NCBI taxonomy): Eukaryota > Metazoa > Chordata > Actinopteri > Pleuronectiformes > Pleuronectidae > Verasper > Verasper variegatus. The sequence goes on along the minus strand of CM048052.1, from coordinate 18,523,355 downwards.
ATGTTTTTTTATGCCTTGGCGCCTGTGACAGCCAGTGGTTGTCCAAACATCTCGACAGAATTTCTTAAAATTTAGTGCTTCGAAGATTTAGTTTGACTCAAGGATTAACTGATTAGATTTTGTTAAAGGTCAAACCCTTTTGTTTGGTCTTGTGAACTCATTATCTCAAGAATGTCTTCAGAGAATTCTTTCAAATAATATTTTTGCTTGGACTCAAGGGTTAACTGATTAGTTTTAGGTTGCCATAGGTCAAGGTCACTGTGGTCTCACAAAACAAAACATGGCCCCTTGAACATATCTCTTCCTAAGTGATTTCTTCTATTTTGACCAGTTGTCACTTGCATTGAAAGATGGGTAGATTTCAGTGGTCAAAGGTCAAAGGGATCTCGTATAAACAATTTATTTAGACTGAAACTGCACTGGTTGGTGTGATTCTGTTTTTTTCCATTGACGTCATTTCAAATCCCATTGCTTTCCTGTAGTCGACACTGACACATATATGGCAATGATTTGGATAATGTTGGAAATAAATGATCATGGTAATTGTCATGTGGGTTTTACAGTATCAGAATATCATCTGTCTGTTTGACAAGTGGGTTAGACGAGCACATGGTGCATCACTGGTTTCCTGTTTAAAAACACAGCCAGTGGTGCCCACTCCTGTGTTAACTCCTGTGGTCCCTCCTGTGTTGCTGCTGTCTGTTTCTTCTCTGCACCACCTGGGCACCAGTATGTGCCAAAATTGGCCATATTGTCAAGTTGTGAGTGTATATGTTGGGTGTTATTACCTAAAATAGCAGATTACGTAGAATGAAGAGAAGAGCACAGAGTCAATAAAAGACAGGGATCACTTTGAGAAGTGAAGAAAGAATCATCTCACTTTGATGTGAAGAAAAAAACTGATCTCTCTGTTTCTCAGTGAGGTGGTGGGTGAAAATAGAGATTTTTATTTTTTACTCCCTTGTCTCTGTGGTTAAGTAACATACCACAGAGGGGCCTGCAGTGAAGTGAAGCAAGATGAGAGAGGAAGAAAACACACGATTCCATGAGGTTTCAGTTTGAGACAGCAACAACATAAAACATGTTTTCCCTTCCCTACAGATATCTCGATATAAACATTTTAATACACCAAAAATAATAAAATAAGCGAACAGCATGCCAGTTACCAAATTCCAGAGAATTACAAAGCAAAGGTAACAAATCCACAAATGTTTTAACAGGCCATGACTAAAAACAGGATAACAACACAAATGCAAATGAATATAAATTTGATATTATACTAAAATACTACTGAACTGAAGAAAATGACAAACGAAAACGTTAAAACAAAACAGATGCTGGAGAGTAGGGGAATGAGCGAGAAAGCCTCAGGGGAAGATGAGGCGTTTACTTCCTGGAAGCACAGGTTCTCCAAATCTGGTTGGTAGGGTAATCGGCTTCTCTAAGAACAAAAGACATTTAAAAGAGATGCACAGGAACACAGCATGAGCAACAAGCAGGGGCTGAGTCGATATTCACAGGAAAATACTATTTTTAATTCCTTAATTTTCATTATCAATGCTCACAGAGCTTTAGCCCTCAGGCCATGTTAGCAGAATGGGCTATTACTGTTAAAGCTATTATGTAAGCTTCGAATATGAAGTAATAACTCAGCTCTTGCTTATTATAGCCTATTGTTTGGGTGTCGACATTATTAGACACCATGCATAACGGATTATTCTAATGTTGTCTTTTCTAGAATCTGCTCAGGTCCAGTCCCACTGCACTTTTATACAAATCTATCTTGACTGCACCGGGTGTCAGACAGCTCCTATTCAAACAACCATTACTCCCCAGACACACACTCATTTACAATATTCATGAGTTATAATTAGTTGTCACACATGATGTTAGCAGCATGTCAGTGAGAGACGGCCTTATCAACACAGCGCCACATTTCAGGAACCACATTTGCAGCGTTCACGTCTCTCTTTACTTCATTAGCTTTTCCCGCTCTCCATCCACCCCCCCCCCCCTTTCTTTTCCCCATCCTCCTCTGTCTTTCTTGTGCAGAAAGAATTTATTTTCCAGCCCGGCCGCCATCATTCTTCAGTAAAAGTGATGAATCCTCTTTCCTGCCACTAATTTTGTTTTCTGGAATTTTATGTGCCTGTAAAAAAAAAAAAAAAAAAAAAGAAGCAAGCCCTCCTTCCTCTCTCTCTCTCTCTCTCCCCCCCCCCTCCCCCCACCTTAAAGAAAGATGCCTCAGGCGAGATATGCTTTTGTATATACGGTGGTGGTGAAATTGGGAGAAATGGGGTGTCAAGCTCAGGTTTGGAGGAAGGAGGGAGATGATAGCAGGTAGCATACATAGTTGTTGGCCTTGCTAATAGACGGAGATGAACTCTAACATGCGTCTGTGGCTACAGGCACAAACAATAAACAGGTTCTGTGGCCTTGGGCAGTATTCAAGCATGAAAAATGACTCATCTCCGAGAGGCAGACGGCTCTTTAATTGTGTGTTATTTTCTGAAACAGGGACAGTGATTTAAACTCCCTGCTTCCTCCAATATTTAGACTTAATTTGGGTTTATTAAATCTACAAATACGATACTGACATTTGTAAAAATTCTGTCCAGTGATTGTTTGTTCAGATTCTGACAAGGATCTCTCAAGACTGTGCTAATATGTTATAGGATAAATTAGAACTTTGCTATAATGACAGAAAACCTCCTACCCCTCATCACCACTGCTCCATCAAAACATTGTCAAATGTTAATTGTGTAAATACAATAGATGTTCAAATGTTCACTGGACAGAAAGCAGTTGTTCAGACACAGTCCTACGGACATATAATGGAAGCAGCCGGAGATTCTCTAGGTCAGACGTGTTCACAACTCTTGTGCTTTTGATTACAGCACATCACCGTCGTTGGCCTTTATCACCAAAAGCTCTCAAGTCTTCTTGTCCAGACATTTTCATGCTGTATTCTCAGACATTTTACCGAGGAGCCGGCGGGAAATGTTTCCGTCAATGTCCGGAGCGACTGACTTGGCCATTTGCTGTCTCACAGTAAAAGGAACATTTTAGGAAAATGTCCAGAATTCAGTACAGGTCCAATGTTGTCTTATCTTTATTAGACACGTTTTAGATGATTTTCTTCTCTTTTGCAATAAAGTGACAAAAGAACAAGAAAAAATACATCATGGAGCAAAATAGCTAAATATGGTTGTCATCTTTGTCATTCTATTCAGATGATATCCTGCAGACACTGTGAGAAAAGAGCTACAGTTGAGCTGCATGAGAGGCTGAATTGCCTATGGATCATCTCAACAGTGTTGAATTGGTTTATTTTAATCATGACAACGACCCTTTAAACTTTAAACACATATACAGGCATTAAAATGTATTTCACTTGGCTATTCTTTTTAAAGCCTACAGCAATAGACTGTGACAGTGAGTGAACCCTGTGCACCAATTACTCAGAGCTTCAATATAAACATGGAATTTGTAAAGATAATTTTCCCTCTCTATGTACGACTTTTCTTTATGTGAGACAGGTTGTGAACATTTTAAGTGAAAAATAAATGCTGCATCCCTCCCACACATTGTGCAGCTTTTATTCATCCTGTCGATGGCAATCAGGCCATTCAGGGTTCGGTACAGGGGGAAGATATTTGAGGGAGAGGATGTTGAGGCGGAATTGGTATTCTCACAAGCTGTGTTGTGTGTGTGTGTGTGTGTGTGTGTGTGTGTGTGTGTGTGTGTGTGTGTGTGTGTGTGTGTGTGTGTGTGTGTGTGTGTGTGTGTGTGTGTGTGTGTGTGTGTGTGTGTGTGTGGCTTTGTTCCAAAAGTGGTGTGAAGAGGAGATGGGAGGGGAGGGGGCCACTTTCTGGTGAAGGTCAGCGGGTTAAGCCGATGGGAATCCTTGGAGACGGGGTCCTGCCGAAAAAGATGGAAATGCCCCAAGCCATGATTCATCGCAAAGGCATCCGTGTGTGTGTGTGTGTTTACAATGACGTCATCCCATCAGTCCGCGGGCTGACAGGCAGGGGCTGTGGAGAAGCAGTGTTTTCATTTTCGACAGGCAAAGTGATAGACTGCCACAGAGGGGGCAGGGCTCCTCTCTGAATGGCAGGTGCCATGCTGTTCACTGTGCTCATGGGAAGTGGATTCGAGGTACGCAGTAATGTTTAGCGACCAGCCAGCCGAGCTCCTGCAGAGCGCATGAGTGACTTTCTGTATATTTATTTCTCTGGCTACTTTGTCCTCAGTGTCTGGAGTTCAGGTTCCATTTTAATCACAGTTTACTTTATGTAGCCGTCCCCTGCTACTGTCGCTCTCTCTCCTGTGCAGTCTGAAGCAGGTTAATTGAAGGGAGCTGCTGTGGGAGACAGGGAGATGAGCTGTAACTATCAATATGGGCCAGAGCCCACTTACCAGCTGCAGGAGCTAAACATAGCTTTACAACTCTAATGAAACGATCAATCTCCACCTCTAACCTGTGCTTGCTTCAAGCACAGAGGTTCCAGTTTAGCCTGGTTGAAGCGGCTCTAATCGATATTTTCATATTAATAATAGATCTAATGACTCTGTGTAATTTGTTGCTCGTAGTGACAAACTCACATAATTATCAGGGGGTCATTTCAGCTCTGTGGATGGTTTAATACCTTTCAGCACTTTTACGGTTAAAGTGCAGAGTTTTACTGTCCTGCATCAGTGTCAACATCCTCGTTAAACTCATTTCTAGCTGGACCAACCACATTAGCAACAAGGTAGTGAACATAATGCAGCAGCTACAGAACCAGATATCTTCCATGGAGTTGGTGGACACTAAGGTTACGGCCACACACATGTCAATGTAGCAGTGGCGAACTTCGCCTCCCGTTCACTTACAATTTGTGCAAGCGAGGAGGTGAATAAAACTCAACTTTAGTGAATTTTGACCCGTGATATTCACTTTCGATACGCCAATTGTGTGACCATGCCTTTAGTCTGAACGGGTAGAAAAGGATATGTTTGGAAACAAATACGTAGACACTCTAAACTGCTTGCTGATTGGGTCTTTTCTGTCATGCTGATTTGTGGTGAGCTTTGATCTCTTCTTCTCCTCTTTCATATTCTCCCCACATGAACTGCCTGAGGTGCAACAGCGCCGACTAGCTGCATAACAACTCATAACAGCATATCAAGTTGAGAAGAAGGCTACACACACTCGCAATTTAACTCTTAGGTGAATTCTAATGTTGCACAGTGTTTGCAGGAAATTATGTAAAACGTTAACACAAAGTTGCAAATTAAAATATGCAATAAATAATTTATTTGGCCACCAGGGCGCACAAAAACAGACTGACAGACATGTAGTTAATTTGGTTAATGTTGCCTTAAATACAGGTTTCTATCCACTGAATACAAATGTTTGTGGTTTTTGCTCTTATTTGGTCTCCACCATCTCCTGCGAAAAATATCTGGCTCTTACGCTGCTCTATGTTTCACCTTCTTTACCAGCTCGTCGCTAACTTTCAATTAATTCTGTGCAGTTTGCAGTGGGTGCATTTGTTAGAGCTTTGAGCTGCATCTCAAATAATCAAACATGGCATCAGAGAGGAGGAAGAATTACGTCTTTTTCAGTGTTTTGGCAGCGCAAACAGTTCTGGCAGTGTGAGCAATCAAAAAGCAATCACACAGTCATGAATCTTCTATGAATATGAGCTTAGGATAAAAGCAATAAAAGATGTCCCAGGACATTGCGGTTATTTGACTACAGCTCATTAAGCTGTGGATTGTACTACTCTACTGTCTGTTGTTTTCACTCATTAGCAAGAATTTATGCAGAGACTAATCGTCCAAAATCATAAACTTCCAGTCCTGCAATCACATTTGAAATGCAATGCTCCATGATCCGTGAAATAAAGAGATTTCTTCTTACACTACATAGTTTGAACTCACTATATACTCAATTATTTCTATAAGATCTTATTTTCCCTCACTGAGTCTTGGGTCTATAGAGTTTTTAGAGTTTTAATTAAAGCAAAATGAGGATCCAAAAAAGCAGGAGTGATATTACCCAGGGAAAAATTCACACGTAAAACATTTAATCTATTTATACATAAATAGGTATTTAAGATGAGCTCTTGGTGGTGTCAATGGTTTTTTTACTGTGGAGTTTTGGATTTGTTTGAGTCTTTCATCAGGCTCCTGGAATACTGACCCAGTTCAGTGTTGACTCTTGGTTGCCCTCAGTTGGCAGGCTTCGCTGAATGTTGGGTCACAACTCTGTCACACTGGCAGATTGTCTGGGGGAAGGCAATTCGTGAGATCTAGATAATTATCCGCTGCGTGTTGTCTTGTGCGTGACAATAATCCCTTTTGGGAGAAGAGAGAAAGAAATAAAGCCAGGCAGCAGAGAGATGGAGAATACGATTATGTTATATAAGGGCAGACTTTTTAACTTTTAAGATATTCAGGCAACCTTCCTACTTGGGCAGTGAGATCACAGAAGAGGAGGAGAGGGGGGAGGATAGTAAAATGAGGCCAGTGACACACAACAGGGGTCCCCTGGCACCTTACACATATACAGTTTATGCCAAAAAACAGGGACATCAATCCTCTTAACCAGAGCCTGTGCGGTTCAGTTGGCCAAGCAGCATGTGTATGCACAAGCTTTAGTGTGTTTGCAGTTGTGTGCTGCTGCTGCCTGCATCCATAATTAAGCCCGAGACACAACCATCAACAGGAATTGGCCGGTAGCAGCAAGGGTGGTGGGGGAGGCGAGTGCTGCAAACTTTCCGAGAGATGGAGCAGGGGATGAAAGAAGGAGAAGAGGGTGGAGAGAAATCCATTAACATGCTAATACCATCCTCAGCCCTTCAACTGCCTCGTTTGGGTACCTTGCCCGCCACCCTCGAATAGGCTCTTGGCGGGCAAACCGGTCGCCATGTTTACACAATAAACAAACAGCAATGAGGTTAAAGTCCTTTCATGCATCTGTTTGTGAATCCCTACAGTATTAGCAACAGTCGGTCGTTGCGTAACTGTTCTGCAGCGTCTGAAGGACTCAGCTGACTGCTTTTTCAGCCTCTTTTGTCATCCCCGCGCTTTTTTCTTGTTTTTCTCTCCCAGGCAACAGAATGGGCACCGGACGAGGAAACCAGGAGATCCTGTCAGAGCAAAGGCAAAACAGAGGTAACCTCAATTACAACACTACATGTCAGCGCTGCCGGGCTCACAGAGGGGCCATCTTGATATCTTCTGGCTTTTGTGGTGGGGTCCTTATGGGCCTCGGGGGAGGGCTCTGTACAGAACAAGTATTTCAGACCCTTCAATCAAGAGCTGTTTTTCTTTCAGTGAAGATAGAGCATAAGAAAGGGAAGGGCAATGTGCACAGGAGAGCCCGGGGCAAAATAGTGAGATGCACAAAAATTCCTTTCAAATGTGTCTGATAACTAATGCTTTGATCAATTCTTCTATGACAATTATTTCTGGGGGGACTGATTGTGATTGTTACCCCCTGCTGTGCCTATGGTGCAAAAGTTTCCCAAATACACAAAACAGAAAATCTATCCTCTTTGAGATGTGTCACTGCAATTACCTCAGCTATTCTCCACAAACAAAGACAGCAGCTTTCACAATAAAATTATACTAACATAAAATGCCATTGCAAATAAATCCATGTCGCACCTTTGTTAGAGCAGATTTGACTGTTCTCTGACATGCATGCTTAACTTAATGTGAAACCCCTGTCGATGTCACAAATAGGCTTCCATTCATATTTCTGAACAATGAGAGTGAAAACTGCACATGCTGAATTGCTTTGCGTTTGGTTTTGTGCCAGTCTGGTTTCACAAAGACTCGCTCCATTGTTCTTCTTAGGAAATGTCGCAGGGTATTTAGCCAACGACCTCGGCATGTAACTGCTGTGCGTCTTTCAAAGCTTTCCTCTCGTTTCTCTGCAGATTGAATGTCAGAACTACATCAGAGTCCTGCTGGTGAACAAGACCGAGGTCATGACCTGTGGAACCAATGCTTTCCAGCCTCTGTGTACTACCAGAGAGGTACAGATAAGTGTGTGTGTTGGATTTTATAGAAACATGGTGAAAACACTGCAGGTGGTTTTATCTCTTTTCTCCACCCACAGGTGGGCAACATGAGCAGCGTGCTGGAGCGGGTCAACGGTGTGGCGCGGTGTCCGTACGATCCCCGTCACAACTCTACTGCGGTGGTGACGGAGAGCGGAGAGCTATTCGCTGCCACCGTCATTGACTTCTCCGGCCGTGACCCTGTCATATACCGCAGCCTGGGTGGGATGCCTCCTCTCCGGACCGCCCAGTATAACTCAAAATGGCTCAATGGTACAGTCATGCCCCTATATATCATTTATGTTGGGGATTTTGTTGTGTTGCAGCCAATCATTCTTTTCATTAACAACCAGAATGGCAATATGTTGATCGCGTAGCTCCACGATGGGAGTCACCATCAAACCGCAACAAATTCCACACACTCAGTCTCGTAAATATACCTGATATTTTAAGGATATTTTTGGGGCATTGTAACCTTTATTGATGGGACACAATTTGTGCATGAAAGGGGGACAGAGAGCAGGGAAGACATGCAGCAAAGGGCTGTGTCGGGTGAGCCAGGTGAGCTGTCGGGCAACCGTGCCAGATTTTGAATCGAGATCCATTAATTATTCCCTGGGAAATTGGTCGAAATGTCGAGAATAACAAAAAACACAATTAACACAACAATCCAATCCTGGATTCACCCCTTTAAAATGTAATGGGTTCCTTTTGACCCACGTTCCGTCTTTCCACCAAGTTTCCATTCAGTAGTTATTGCATAATCGTTGCTTAACAAACAAACAAATCAACAAACAAATGGACTGGGGCAAAACATGACCTCCTTGGCAATGATGCCAATGAATTTATCCATAAATAGCATCACAATCTCATAGTGCTAAACGAGACTCTAACTCAAACTGATTATTTTGTCCAAAAACCAATGATGTGTACAGGGAAAATATTTGTCACATCGAAGACACTTGAATCGGCAAATATTTAATAATTTAAAGAGGCTAAATGTTGATAAATTGTTAATTAATTTTCATTCATTGACTTAATTCATATCAGAGCATTTGAGGCTCAACATTCTGTGAAATGAGCATGAATAATGAAATACAGGTTCCAACTTTCTCAGGGTCAGTGTTTTCTCAGTTTCATATCAGACGTGAGAAATCTAAACCAACAGGCTTAGTAATCTGATCAGGTCTAAACTCCACATGAGGGGAAATAGCAGGGTGAAGAATTGTGTCAAACAATCTATGAAAATTCCTCCTGTTGTTTAACACATTTTCCTGGGCTGGCTTTCTGCAGCACACGGGCCAAGTCTGCACTTTCTGCGTCCAATATAATCGTCTCTTTTGTTACAGCCAAGATGGATCAATTGGACAGGGGGTGTTTTTTCAAAGGATCAGAAAGACTGTTTGGATTTGAAGTTGTATGTGGAACACACAGTGCATGTTAGGCATAGGACTTGGTAGGATTATGGAAAAGCGTAGAACATGAAATTCTGTCAATCCTCCTGGTGTCGGTGTCAATAATCTCCCTGCTGCTGACACCAGGACTTTTCCCCTGACCGTGCTGCAGGCGAAATCCTCTCACACACATTCCGGCTCCGGCAGGAATATAGATGTCCCGTCTACTGAAGGAGGTTTTCATCAATTTCCTTTGTACAAGAGCTTTGATTTCCCAGTTTCATTTTGATTAATAACATCCAATTACAAAGTCCTATGTGGTATATGCCCTGCCAACGCTGAGCTGAAGCTAATGGTAATAGTCAGTAGAAACCTTATAAAGCATTTGGCCACTTTCAGGTTTTGAGTTTCTTTCTTTCATCCGTCCTTTGCTGAGTTGGTCAATGCAACACTTAATATGCATAGCACAGTGTGATTTTTCAAAAACCCAAAGATACTGAAATAACAATGATATGAAAATGAGCAAATCCTCACATCTGAGGAGCAGGAAACAAAGTAAGCTCAACATTTTCTGACTATATGTTGATTAATTTCTTTCGCGTGACTATTGCATTAAATAGATAATCATCTGCACTAAATTGATCAAATAAATGTTCACATATTTCAGGTTTAGCTGTAGTTCGAGGAGAACTGGGTTGCGAAAAGATCAGAATTTTAGAGAGTTGGCCGGAATAAAGGAGAGACGGAATGAACGGAGGGTAAAATTGGAGAGTGTGACAGTGTAAAGGTGTGTGCGTGCGTGTGTGTGGTGTGAGAGGAGTGATGCGAGTAGTGGTTCAGGGACGAGGATGAGGAGGGAAGCAGAGAAGATAGACTGAAGAGTCAGTGAGCAATGTAATTATTCCTCTCGGCAGGGAGAGGGTGAAATTACAACACACAGCGTGCTTCCCTACCAGGACCACACACTGCCTGCATGTGAGTCATTACAGTATATGTTCTTAGACTGTATGGACGCTGCATGTGGGTCCATGCGTGTCCTAACTATGTGTGCGAGTGCGTGTTATAGAGCATTGCACACACACTTACGGAGCATGAGGGAGAGGGGGTAGCATAGTAGATGTCCTCATCAGCATAATCAGAACGTGGTGCACACACAGTCAAACACACACAGGTTGCTCTACACACACACACACACACACACACACACACACACACACACACGCATGCCATCACAGACAAAGCCTGTTTCCTTCATGGCTGATTCAGGGAGGGATGTGGAGGTGTGTTCCCGGTGGATTTGGGGCGTGAATGAAAATCGAATTTCCAGCTCTAAGCCTCTCCAGTTCAGGAGAACTCAAGACAGGGAGGGGGTCCTGGATCTAATTAATCTGTTCCCTTATTGGATTGGTTGCCCGCCAGGTGCTGACCAACTGTTTCCCATCATGCACCTGAATGACATGAACCTCAATTCATGTTTATGTTATACGCTCTCAGTTTTTGTGAAGAAAGTGTAGGTTTTTTGCACTTGTAGGCCCAAAAGATTGGGCGAGCACATGTTACGTTTCAACCTCAAAATTCGAATTCATATTTGTGTAGATCTGATTTACATTAACTAAATACTCTGCATCTTGCAGAAAATGTAATGCTGCAAAACAATGTAGGGGACCTGTTATGCTTTTCCTTATTTTCTGTCTATAACGTAACCATGTCAGATGTTGTTTTTAAATAATGAGGTAAACAAACGTGATCCCTGTGAGACAAAAGCTCACAGCAGGCGTCCACTACTCTGAGGTTTCATGCTCATTACTACTTCCACAACGATGTCAGCTCCTCTCAGACTTTTTCATATGGTCAACCACTCCATGATCTCCCCGATCAGCCTGCTCTCTGTAAACCATCTACCTTAGAAGTATTAAAGGGCCAATATGTAGAATTTAGCGCCATCTAACTGGGGTTGCAGATTACCCCTCCGTGATAAGTGAGTAGGAGAATCTATGGTGGCCTTTGATTTGTTAAGTTGTTAATTTTAACAAAACACAAAAAACTGTAGTTTAAAGGGGTTTATACACAAATAAAAAGATATTTATGAATATCAGGTTCCATTTCTGGCAATAGATTCTCCTAAATCCTGCACAGTGGCCCGTATACAGCTACTATAGGAACATCAGCTTTTTATTTCCTTACAGCAGATGTTTTCCACTTAGGTCAGTATTCATGCTGAGAAAAAACAAAAACACATTACAACTGAATAATAATTAAAAAGATAAAGTTCTGTGACCACACAGCTGGTTTACAGCAGGGTATAGAAAATCGTTCAGACCAAACCTCATCCCATATCACTAATGGACCAGTTTTGCATCCTCTTATATAAATGTTAAACAGTTGCTCTTTGTACCGTAGCTGTGTTTGATCTGAAATGTCATGTGATGTCAGCGATGGAGCCTCCGCACCTCCAGCACCCAACCAGCGCGCCAGATTGAACAATCTGTTTACCGCCCAGCAGGGTGCTGGAAATACTCCGTTCATCACATTTGCACCCACGCAGCTTCAGTAATATTATGCAGAATCTGTCAGCTCCATCTGCCCTTTGGCTGACACAGGTACAGTATGCATAAGCACAAGTATGTAAACATAGAAATGCCCTGGTTTGCATAAACATAGCTGCAAACACACACACTCAGATAAACCTTCCATATCATAGCTTAAACATGCGAAAACCCAATTAGCCCCTTCGCATGGCCTCTAGCTGTAGGTAAACTCAGGCATCGTGATGGTTGTCTCTTCAGCCTCAGTTGCAGTAATTGTCAGTGATCCAACAAACATGACACCTCTCACTTGTTCATCCGCCTGCTTGTTAGCAACAATTAGCTGAGTGGGGATGTGCAGTGCATTACAGCGATCAGTCTGACGAGTGGTTTGAACGCTACCTTTGGGTGTCATGAATAATGGTGATAATGAAGATAATGACACGGCTGGGTTTGCTCTATTTTCTTAAATGGATATTTTTTAATATTCAACTTCGGATTTTAAATGCATAATTAATGAGGAACTAATAACAGTCTCCACTTTATTACATCCACCAAGGAGGTTAAGTTTTCACCCGTCCATTAGTTTGTTGGTTGTTTTTTCTTTAACCAGGAGCACGTCAAAACTTCACCTTGGAAGTACCCATTACATTTACATTACACATTACTTGATGTGTATCTAGATCAGGCGGCAGATGCAGGATTTAAAATTTTTTTATATAAGAGGACTGCTGGGCATTGGCGGAGGTATTTGCTGTACTTGTTTGGTTTGTTTATTTGTTTGTCAGCGGGATTATGCAAAGACTACTGAACACATTTCTACAAAACTTGGTGGAGGATGGCACATGGGCCAATAAAGAGTCTCTTAAATGTAAATACTTGCAGAATAACTATACAATTATGAGTCTGTGAAATCTTCTGAACCAGCCGCTCCTTTCAAAGAACTTGATCACCGGTCGTAGGCAAAATGCCCCAAACAAGATCTTTACCAAAAAGGATCTGTATCCTTTTTCAGATGTTGTTTTTCTGAGCACCAAAACAAAATCCACTGGCATACACAGTGTTGAAGTGTGTCAGACACAAATATCTGTCTGCACATAAAGCCAGAACAAGGTGCATGATTACTGTACTAGGTAAGTGGGGAAATGGGGGAATTTGTATAAACATATCCTTTAGGATGTTATAAAGACTTTTATGTAGTTGTTAGAGTCAGTATTGTGGATTTAGGACTAAAATGAATTTACAATACCAAGTTCCCTCCATGCTCATAACAATGAATGAGCATTCTGTGATGGGTCGTGTGTGTACGACGGATGACAGTAATTCCCCATTCAAAGCATTATTCAGTCTGCTTTACCTGATAATCCACCCAGTAGGGAGGGCAATGAATCATTCCTCGTGTCATCCAGGGCAATAAAAGCAGCACGGGCATCCAGTTAAAGAGACGTAGCTCTGTGGAGTTACCATCAAAACATCAGGCAGATTTATTAGCAACCATTTTTTATCTTCTCCTCTCCGCCTCCCTCTGCACTGTCTCTCATTTACACATTTGACATTGACACTCTTTTTCAGACCATCATAAACAGGAGAGCAACAGTATCAGTTTGAAGTTTTTATTTTTTATTGCAATCAATAATAAGGAGTACAGGGGTCAAAGCAACAGCATCTAGAAGATAAATGTTGCAAATATTTCTTTTTCCCTGTTGTCATCACGTAATGATCTCCCCCCCCCCCCCCCCCCTCCACCTCGTCCCTTCATCTGCTTCTTCTCCCCCCCACGACAGAGCCACACTTTATCTCGGCGTATGACATCGGCCTCTTCACCTTCTTCTTCCTGAGGGAGAACGCAGTGGAGCACGACTGTGGCAAGACGGTCTATTCCCGTGTAGCGCGAGTCTGCAAGAACGACATTGGCGGGCGGTTCCTCCTGGAGGACACGTGGACCACGTTCATGAAGGCGAGGCTCAACTGTTCACGCTCCGGCGAGATCCCCTTCTACTACAACGAGCTACAGAGCACCTTCTACCTGCCAGAGCAAGACCTCATCTACGGCATCTTCACCACCAATGTGTGAGTAAAAGTACATGATTTCCAGCTCTGCCACTGGTCTCACATTTTAACCCACGAGGTTTCTAATGTAGGGAAACATTATGGTTCAGCATTGGATATCTTTGCATAATCAATGTACATACTATTACTAATTGTTATTTTATCAAAATAGTTCTCATATTCTTAAAAATCGTAAACATGAAGCTGAACTTTTATTATGAGCATGAATGAAAAGTTGTTGAAGAGTTACTTTGCAAGCACAGAGCACATGATTCCAATATCACACACACACACACACACACACACACACACACACACACACACACACACACACACACACACACACAACATTTGGAAATTTTCTCATGTTTTATTTTTGTCCGGGAGCACTGGTGTTATATTGAGTGTTATCATCAGCGCTGCCCTGCTTCACCTTCATGTCTGATTCAGCCACTTGTTTGACCACCTGGGCTTTTGTTTCCAGATTTTTCATCCTTTATTATTCACATTTATTCTGAGAAGAATTTTCACCTCACAGCTTAACAATGAGCTGACTTTTTATCATGAAAAGTAATTGGAAGAAACAGCAGCAGCCGAACAGTTGATCCAGTTATCTTGTCTGAACAGCATTTCAAGGTCGGATTTAGTTTTGGTGTTTGTATTAATGAGGTTTCAAGTGTGTGTCTTTGATTCGGTGCATATTATCTGAACTGATCTGTGACCACACACACAGACGAGCTCAAACTCCAGGGTTTCAGCAAATGTTTTTTCTGGGAAAAGGGGAAAGATTTTGATGAGAATTCCTTGTAATAACAGGATCTCATTTCCCACAGGTACAAATCCTGCCACAGTTTTATTATTCCATCCGTAAAGAAGCAGATGATTTGTCAGCACCTTGTTCATTTCTTTATACTGTATCTTTCATTACTCATTTCAAAGCTTTACTGTTGCCTTGGTAATTACACCTTTGGGAGATGAGAAAGAAATTGCAGTTGCATACTTTTTCAAAGGGGTCAGCTCAGATTATTAATCTGAATAAAATGAATTAAAGTGGTAACAGGACACCAGGTCTACTGTTGCTATAATATGATCATTGTCTGCCACAGAGGTTATGTTTTAACTGTCTTATCTGTCTGTTAGTTAGATAGCAGGATTTCACAAAAAACACCTGACCAAGTTCCACAAAACTCAGGGAAGAATCCATACAGGTTTGGTGCAGGTCCAAATAAATGGGCGGATCCAGGAATTTTGTTTCACTTTCTCTGCAGCGTTTCCCCCTGAATTGATTTAATCCCTGGTGGTAGCAGGGTGTATGTGCACACACATGAACTTCGCTCTCATGCACAACAGATTCTGAGTGACAGGTACACAGACCAAATAGTGAAAGAAAAGTTCTTGCATCAGAGTGTGCGCACAACTGCTGAAACTATGACATGTCACTGTCTGCGTGGACGATAACAACTTTATGGACGACATATATACTTTTCATCAATTTAGTCTGCAGTCGTCTGTGGTTTGTATTTAGAGTGATTGAACAAGTTATTGCAGATCGAAGCTTTCAGTCATGCCACCTCCAGTCGCACAGTGTCACAGTAAACATCTATGTAGACATTATAAAAAGTGAAATGACAGAAATTTAATACTTAAGTCTGTGCACAGTTCCTCAACATTGTCCTCGCTGTTGAACAGAAAAGACAAAACAAGCTGCAGCTGTGCTGAAGAAGCCTTTTAAGATCAACAAGAATATTAATGGGGGAATAGTGAGATGCAGACCAAAACACTTGAGCTCGAGCTGCTTTTCATTTTAGCCCTCACTTCACATGGTTTGTTACTGTGACATTTTCTCCCACCTATACAGACCTATTTTTTTCCCCTCCGGAGTTCAGAGCCTCCCTGCTGCTGCTAATGATCAGTGTGGATGCATACAGGTCTCAGCCGAGCTGAATACACAGACTGACTCACGCTCCCTCTGCTGTTTGATAGCTCCAAGTGGGGGTGTCACAGACGTCATTACAGAGAGGAGCCAAACTGTGTCGGTTAAAGCTCACGTTAGGCTTTTCATGTTTGGTAAAAGTGTAACTGCATCACTTTTTTGACGAGAGGAAGCTGTCGCCAAGTTTGGTTTGATTTAAATGAAGAAAGTTTAATAACTATTGGCTAAACTGCCTCGTACATTTAAATGTTAATGTTATTATTATTGGTCCCCAGAGGATGATTCATAATTCTTTTAATCTAAATTCACAACCCAAAGAATGTTTTTTAAAAAAGCCTAATGTTAAAAAACACATTCAATGTGGAAACCTGACCCGAGCCTGTCTGGCTGTGTTTTGATCACGTTGCCTGGGCGATCTACTAGGTATTTACAGTGCATGTATTTGGGGGAAAGATCAGGCTCGAGTATGGTTTAGACACAGAAATCTTAATGTCTGTTGAGTTTGTGTGGTGTTCAGTGTTGCCAACTCACACTAGACAAATGAGCAGCTGCAGATTCAAAAACAACCCCAGTGTTAAAAAATGTTATGTACAGGAATTAAAAATACTACGAACTATAACAGAGCTTTACTTTCATCCCTGACATCTTGTTGTGTCTAGTCTTTAAGTTATTTATGTATTGTTTTTTCATACTTTGACCACTTTGTTGCCGACATTGTTTGCGGAAATCAGGGCAACGTTGTCACTGGGCGGCTCAACAACCTGGCTGTGGCGGGTCCAATGAGCTGCGACTGCGGCAAACTTTGACAGCCACAACATAATTGACATGTCATTGATTTTTCTCCAATGGGGACGATAAATGGGTGGGATAGGCCCACGTGGTGATTTATTGCCGGTCCAATCACTCCACAGCACTGCTATTCAGTGTTAATCAATGCATGGGGGGAAAATAGTGAACAGAACCAAAAAAATGAACTTAGATATTCATAACAAGCAGCTACAGTTTTTAAAATAAGCCCCAAAAGAACCTGCGTAAAGAGGACCTGGCAACTCTGGTTATGCTCGTCTAACTTCTGTCGGGCACGGTGAAGTTTGGATTGAAAACCGTGGCTTGTGCCTCAGTCTAATTTGCTCTACAGAGTGCCATTCGAGTTTGAATCAGGAGTCAGACAATCTGAAATCAAAAGCCCGACCTCGCACAGTCGTTGGTGTTCAGGTGTATTCTGTGTTCTGTCAGGAGACAGAAGCTGAATCCTGCCTCTCGCCCTCTGCTCTCTCACCTGTTAAGCTGCTGGGATTTGCTACCACACGGCTGCTTTCTTTTCAGCCTGATAGATAGAGAGAATGGGTATATGGCAGAGAGAGACAAAAGAAAAGGCCAGAGGAATAAGAAAGGAGAGCGAGATGGAGAGAAGAAGGAAATGAGAGGAGGTGATGAGATGAATCAGCAAGCTCCGAGCTTTTGTTCATTGTCCTTTGTCTCCTCCTTCCTTGGCCTTCCTTTCTGAAGCAACTCATTGAACCTGCCTCTAAAACCTCCTCCCTCTTCGGGGTTGGATATGTTAATGCAATCACCACAAGCACTGTCGCTATCTGCCCAGCCTAAATTGAACAGCTGCTCCCAGGAATTTGGGGCCGTAAAACACAACAGGAAGAGTTGGAACAAAGTACCCGCTCAGTTTGCTGTCGATGTGGTCCAGGTCTCCCCTCCGACTGTCTTGATGTTTCCCATCATATTCCACAAATGACTATTGAGTATCTCGTAAGTTGTTAAAAAGCTGTTACGAGTATCTGTAAATATGTTTCCACTGCTTTCTGCTTTACTTAATAGTACATTTTATATTTTTGGGTTGGATGAGAAGTTTTGCTTTCCAAATGATTGAAGAAGTTCTCCACTGGTTTGGTATTGCACTATTGCACTATTGTAACTAGGAACCTGGCAACAGGCATATTTTTAAAAAAAAAGGACAATACTGCAACCAAAACTGAAATCGATAATGCAAATCACCAGCATCTCCTGTGGATTGAAAGCTGGTTCCTCTCTGTGTGCGTCTGCAGATGATACGTTCAGTATAGAGTGTAGGTCACCTATGTTTCAGAGCCAAACGCTCATGAGTGGGAATCTGGAAATTTTGTAATTTTCAAAATCTATGTGGAAACTCTACCCATCACATCATCTGCCATTCAGAGACGTCCCCCATCTTCTCCTGCCCCCAGCTGTCTCTCACACACACTTTTCAACAGGAATATTGCATCTGGAGAACCATGACCGGTTGAACAGATCAGAACAATTGTGGTCTTGGCCGTCAGGAAACTCCAGAGGCGAGACGTTCTCTTCTTCATACAATATGTGTGTCTAGCCCCACCTCCCAGCACTGCGCCCTTATGGCATTTCAGAGACAGCCAGTGGTGTAGATACACTTTAAAGTGGAAGCTTTAGAAACCTCAGATTTTATACAACTGAACTATTTTCACTTGCAGAGTTTATCTCAGAGTTGGTGAGCTGATTTCCATGTGTGAGGCTGCAAAAATATAATGGCTCATTGAGTAACTGAAGGCCAACATCAGATGAGAAGTTGATAGAAGTGAAGGGAATGACTCTGCTGAGACTTTCAGCCGAGCCTGTCGAGTGGAGCGGTTATAAAGTGGAGGCTTTTAGTATTCTATCACAATGTGGACATTTTAGAGCTCAATGCATGTCCATGTCTTTTAATTAACTCTGAGCCCTTATTGGCAGAGTCCGTCTCACATGTGCTCAGAGCAGCCAAGAGATTCTCCTGCCGAGCTGTAACTTGCCATCGATAACTAATTTTGAGCCACCTTATCTATTTCTAGGTGACATCAGTGACACCCCCTCCACTTTATTAGAGGGTGTCACATCTGAGAGGCTGAGCCTGGATGAGGAGGCTGAAAGAAATGGTGCATTTAATCATTAGAAGATCGAGAAAAAAGTATTTTACAATACACAAGTATGATTAGTTTCTTTTGAGTCATTTATGAGACAAAAACATTTGCTGGTTCCATCTTAAATGTGAGAATTTGCAGCTTTACTGTATGAGATTAGAGCTGCATGGGTTTAAATGTGACGGCTGGACAGGGTCTCTCTGTGTGGAGTTTGTAGGTTCTTCCTCGGACATGCAGACTGTGGTTAGGTCCATTTGAGACCTTATATTAACCAAACGTATTAATGTGAGCGTGAATTGATTGTTTGACTCCATCTGCCCTGCGATGGACTGGTGACCTGTCCAGGGTTTACCCCGCCTCTCCCCCAATGTCAGCTGGGATTGGCTCCAGCTCCCCCTGTAACCCTCAAACGATGCGTGACATATAGATGATGGATGGATGTATTTGATTGTGAAGACATCCAGTTTAACTCCTGAAACTTGTGAAACCTATTTTAAATTTACAAACTAACAAAAGCACGATGAAACTGGTAATCTTTACAAATGCTCCAGATGTCTGAACTGTTGTCTATACGTCTCTGATGTTTTCCCCCGCTGCAGAAACAACAGACTAATCTAAGCTTCAGCAGCAGCAGGATTATGGATGTGGAAAAGACTTGGTTTGTTTGTTTTGACTGCAACACTCTGTTTGGTAAAAACCTGCTCGAGATGTTGTTTACATGTGGGAAAATCCAGCATATTCTTTAACAGTCTCTCCTGGCTGACGTTTATTGTCTAACACAATTTTTATGAACAAAAAGGGTTGCTTAAGGCATCAGACTTTGTCATAATTCATCAGGTGCAGCCAGATTAAGGACCTTAGTTATTCTTTATTGTCAAAGTTTTTTATGCAGTAGAAATCCACTGGGAGGTGAGACGTGTGCGGCCGGACATGCACAGAACACAGGATCCTGAACTCCTTCCTCTCCAGGGAAAATATCTGACTGACTCCAAGTTCAGATCAGATTTGACGGAGGTGATAAATTATAAGATGGGCAGCAACTGTACAATATTTCAGATATTACACAACCTATAATATCAACTCACTGGCATCTAACCTACCTTGAAATGAACTCCAGGTCCTGCAGTGGAAGACACAGCCTGATCTGAATCTGCTGTTTGTGGACCTTTTTTTATCATTCCTCCTGCAGATTTTCTTTCAAGTGAAACCACCTCTTGTGCTTTCTTTAGTTTCAACATCTTCAGGCCTGATTTGCGTTTAATTGAAAATATTGTGAAAACAGGTCATGTTCAAGCTCATCAAAATTGTCTCAAATCATAAACCAAGCCTTTATATCATTATACTGTCCTCGTGATAGCGGAAATCTAACACCCGGAGTTTGTGGAAGTGGCTGTACCTGTGCTGTTTCTTGTTCAGTGGAGGTGTTGCTGACTCAGGCTGACTCTAAATGTGACTGTTTTGGGCCAAAGCTGATGCTTTTGCTGGAGTATTGTTGTGCTGTATAAAAATATGTATGGATAATCCCGGCAGCCGCGGTTCAATCTCTGCAGCCGTGCAGCTCTGCTGAGTGGGCCGTTTTCCTTTTCTGCTGCGATGCAGGTATTCACTGAAGTTGAAACATTGGCCTATTGTAGTTTTAGCCATTCCCTTTTTCTCCCCTACAATAAATGAGGTTAGGTGCATTAGCCTAAAACCTGAGGTTTCAGCTGGACTTACTGTTCCCAGACGAACTGCTTATTATGCACATTTTTTCTAGTCAAAGTGGTTTATTTATGTAGCACATTAAAAATAAATGTTGACCAAAGTGGTTTGGAAGGGAGGTTAACAACACAGTGGGATGAATAAAATCTTACAAATAACAGAAGAAAGTTTAGATAAATGTACCAATGGAACAGATATTTTGTACATAAATTGCTCAATAATAAATAAATCATATAGTTTTGTCTGGTTGAAAACATGTAAGGTTATCACGTGACCAGACTTGTCACTTGACCAGACTCAGCGATTGGCTGATCTGCACTGATTGTGGTTGGCAGAGAGATTAACATCCAAGCTGAGTGAGAAATACATGGGTATTTTGGTGCTAAACTAAATATGCAACTCATTTATGTGGAAAACAATCTCAGCATCTGCAGTGAAGTATCTGACAAAGGTGAAACAAGTATTCAGTTCCTGATATGAAGAATGAGAATGGTATTAATGTCTATATTTCTTATTTTCAATAAATCTTGAAGAAAGAGCAGTGTGTGACTATGTGTAGTATGTGGGTATGACTCCAAATTAGTGTTTTCCTAGGGAACATGTTATATAGTCATATTATTAAGTATTTGTATTTGTACAACAATGGAGCAGTAACATGTACCAGGCTATAGAAATACTTAATACAACGAAAAGAAAAATACAGAAAATAACTAAAACAGAATAATAATACTCGTGCACTAAAAGCATTAGCATTTGGTATTTATATAATAATGATAATAATAAACTCATGGCACATTTCTTAAAAAAGTTACAAAGTGCTTAACAAACACAAAAGATTTATAGAAATTAAAGTAAGACAAAATATGAACAGTTTATAAAACAGTAGAATAAAAAAAGTACACAAAAAAATTAAATATATCTCAAACATTTGTAGAAGATTTCTGATTTAAAACAAAATAAAATCAAGACGTGATATAAAAGACACCCAGGATGTTTCCTGTTACCAGTCGAGATCTGTGAATAACCTGCAGAGACCTATTGGAATTATGATATGCAATATGCAATACTTGTATCATTAACAGTATCTAGAGCTGTGTGATAAGTTCATTTTCACTGAAATGTAATAAAAGTACAGTTACAAGTACCTTAACTTTATCCCTATGTATACTTACGTCTCAGTGCAGTTTGGAGAACATGGAGGGATGTAGGGATACCTCTGTACACACTGATCCCTCCAGTGAAGAGGGAAGAAGCAGGGAAAGGGGGAGCAAGTGTATCTGTTGAGTGCATCTCAGAGCAGAGACGGAGCTTCCTGCTGAGGTTCCTGCCGATTCTCTCGCTCTCTCACAGCGACATGCACAGCCAGAGCTTGCATCTCAGAAATCCAAAGCAACGCGGGATATCAAGATTTGCTTAAAAAAAAGGGTTTGAATAAATTAGAAACCAAAACAAGGAGGGAATGACTGAGAGGCGGATGGGGATGAATTCTGTTAAACGAGAGGATATTAAGAAGAGTCTGAGAGGACATGCAGTGATCCTTCCCCTTAAAAGGAAAGTGATTATCGTGGTGTGCCGGCCTCACACAGCTCCACCGGCAAACAGCAGATGTCAAACAGCTTTCACTCATGTTAAAACAGACTCCAAACATATGTGTTGCATCCATTAGTCCACCAGACTGTATTCGTCTTAGTGCTCGCTTACACTCGGTTCTCTTGTCATCGTGTGCAGCGAGTAGAAATCTCAAATGAAGCGGACACCTTCAGGGTTTCTGTGGCAGAGCTGAAGCTGCAGTTCGACCACAAACCAGCAGTTTAACTTCCTATTATGTCAGACTGTGAGTGTATGAAGCTGTTGCAGCTGCTGCTCAGTTATTGCAGCTTATTTGTGGTTTCCTCCAGTTAGTTTTTTTTTAGCACAGTGCTCACTCTGCTTCACACACTACACGGAAAATAAAAAATAAAAGTCGTTTTGCTGGAGGCTGTTCGGCTCAACAGCCTGCGAGTCCCTCAGCGGACAGACCTGTTTTGCTTTCCCTCATTGTTCAGCCAGAGCTCATTTGGTGCTGAACAGCCCTTTGCCACTCTGAGGTAATGACAGCACAACGTTTGTTTCCTCACAATCCTGAACTGGATCTCTTGGGGAAACCGGTATTCAAAACCAAATGAAGACAGCCGCACATTTCTCAAGCAGGTTAGAGAATCATCTTCCTGGTAAAAATGAAGATTTTGCATTCCACAATTCTTAATTTATTTCTGTTAAGCTGAAATGAAATGTTAGAAATCCAATTAATGTTAGTGATCGGACACACACCTTGTTATAGCAGAACAGAGGTCATACACCTGATGCTGGATAGAGAACAACTTAACGTCAATGTTTGTTAAAGATCAGATTAATTAGACTTTCTCACTGTATGTTTCACCCAAAGGTCAAGAGTGAACATCCAGTGCACAGTCCACAAATCAGCCGCTATCTAAAATCCTATAAAGTGGAGCTCTTTCAAATTAAAACTTTTACCTTCACCAAGGGGGTCATGTTTTCTGGCCTGTCCGTTGATCGGTTTGTTTGTCAGCAAGATTACACAAATATAACTTAAAGAAATGCCACAAATCTCGGTGGAAGGATGTGTTATGTGTGATGGAGGACGCCATTAAATATTGGTGTGGATCCAGGAATTTTTCACTTTCTTTATTAAAGCATTTTCAACATTTTCACCATATTTTCACAGGGAATAGATGTAATGTAAATGGATCTTGATGGCCAAAAACAGCATATTTAGGGCACTGATATCTATGAAATATGAAGTGTGTGTAATTTGGTGAAGCTTGACTGAAATTCTGGTTTTATCCTTAATTTGTTTGAAAAGTAATCCAGTAGCTGTCACTGTCGTCATTGTGAATTTACGGTGTGGTCTGCCAAGCTCAGAGAGTAGTGACTATGTCTTAAATATTTTTAAAAACAACTGCCTAAGGGTCGACAACCCAAAACAAAAGTTTTTAGTCCTCAGTAAAAACATTTGACCAAACCCTGGCAATCATTTTATTCAGCCTTTTCTGCCTTAGCTTTGTCCGCTGGCAGCTTTCACTGATTAATACATTACCCCAGGTACCAAAACAGTTCACAGTAAAGCAACATTTTCCTTCTTCGCTCTCTGCCCAAAATGGTATCACTCACTATCTGCTAACCCGTGTTTTATCAGGTTTATTTTTTTATCTCCCAACCCGTGTCAAGCCACTGCGCTGTTTGAGTGAAGCCTTGGGTGTATATGGAAGAGAGAGAAAAAAGCAGTTAGCAGTATAGCAGGAAGTTAAGAAACTCATTACCTCGCTGCACATTATGGCCAGAGAGCGTCACGATAATAACTTTGCACACACTGGCAGTTTAGCTCTTGTATGTAACACCTCTGTGTGTGTGTGTGTGTGTGTGTGTGTGTCTGTGTGCTTGTGCGTAAGTGTGTGTGTGGGCTCATAATCTGTGCAACAGCCTCGTATATTCTCAGCTTAATATTGTCCCCATTCACTGTGCAGCGCTGATAGCATAGTTTCCCCTGCAGCCAAAGCAAGTCTGCCACGTAGCTCCTGTTCAGTGCAGGTTGAAACAATAGGACTTCCATTAAGAGGATGGAACACAACACATTACAAAATAGCTTTATTACTCTGATATGGCTTCTCATTCACATCCGACATTGTAATGATATGAATACCACTGTTAACGTCTTTATTTTTTGCCTTCTTGTCTTCGCCTCTCATCACTACCCGTCCTTCCTCCCCACTCTACCCCCTGTTATCTATCTCTCACTATATAGCAACAGTATTGCAGCATCCGCAGTGTGCGCCTTCAACCTGAGCGCCATAACCCAGGCATTCAATGGACCCTTCCGCTCCCAGGAAAACCCTCGCTCCACCTGGCTCCCCACGCCCAACCCCATCCACAACTTCCAGGTCAGTTTATAATTCACGAGTCCCTTCGTTCCTCCAGGAGTTTGATCACTTTGTTTCAAATTCTCACAATTTTACAAATTATCTATCATCATAATTGTGATCTAATTCAGACATCAGGTCATTATCCATGCTGCTTGTTCTTTAAGGGTCAAGGGGGGCTGACCTTGTGTGAGATGTGGGGTGCACCCTGGTCAATGTACAAACTGATTTTTCCTGCCAGCCCCTACTGAAAACTCTGCAGAATGGTTGAATTACAGTATACCATGTGAGAATACAGCAGCAAAATGTCTGCAGAATTCAAGCAAGTGGGCGTTTTTGACATGTAACATGACTCAAAATTGAAAATAAATAAAAAAATGTAAAGAATACAGTGTCCTATTAACCTAACGCTAATCTGTATGTGTTTGGACTGTGGGAGGAAGCCTGTAGAAAACCCACACAGACATGAGAATAACATGCACACGCTGAACTGGGCAACCCTGGGCTGCCTCAAGAGACAAGTAATTCACAATAATTTACTAAGTAAATCAATACAAAATGAAATAATCATCATAATCAGTATTTGTGAAAATATTATAAATCTCTAAGTATTGCGATAATTTAGAGCACTCATTTTTGCATGTTTTTTGAAGAAGTTCCTGCAAATTCAGTCGTTGTGAGCTGCAAAAATCCCAAATAATTTAAGATGTTGAGGGGACTAGTTATTTCTACATGAAAACACGCTGCACTAATCCAATAGTAAAGATATCAGACATCTCCTGCATTTTTTTATTATTGCTTTGGTTCCAAATTCCAACTACAGCTCCAAAGTAGAATCTACCAGTAAATCGATCTCTCATTTCAAGTCACCAGGACTGAGCAGGAGCTGCAATCCACAGCTGAGCTCTGTAAACCAAACAAAGCTTTTCAGAGGGGTTTTGTTTCATATTTGTTTTGTCTGCAGCGTCTGATTATGCTGCTGTGTGGTTGTGGTCAAATCACAATCATAGAGTGGTTTAGAAAGAGTTGCACTTACTGAGAATAGTAATGAAGAACAAGCCTTGATGTAGTATTCCAAGTACAAAGACAGGTTGTGTGAGGTGCTTCTCCATTATTCTTTTTCTTTTCTCCTGTATCCATCCCACATTTTCACATTCTTCTCTGACATCTCACCCTCCTCTCCCAATCTTCTTCTCAGTGTGGTACCATAGATGATGAGGGTCCCAACGAGGGTTTGACCGAGCGCAGCCTGCAGGACGCCCAGAGGCTCTACCTGATGAACGACGTGGTCCAGCCGGAGTCTGTTGATCCGCTGGTGATGCAGGATGATGTTCGCTTCTCCAACCTGGTGGTGGACATCGTTCAGGGCATGGACACGCTCTACCATGTTATATACATCAGCACGGGTGTGTAGACAAGCAGAGAGGAACACGTCCCTGACTAAATCTGTATATTTCGAAATGTCTGATATCTTCTCGTGCTTCTTGTTGAATCAGAATATGGGACCATCCTGAAGGCACTGGCTACGCCCAACAAGAACCTGCAAGGCTGTTACCTGGAGGAGATGGAGCTCCTCCCACCAGGGGTACGAGAACCAATCTTTAGCCTGCAGATCCTGCACAGTGACAGGTCGCTCTTTGTCGGATTAAACAACCGAGTCCTGAAGATCCCACTGGAGAGGTGCTCCACCTACAAAACTGAGATGTAAGTACAGCATAAAATCCATGTGGTATATTTAATCCAATATCTAGAGATCACCATAATCTATACAAATACAGATGATAACACTATCAATTGTCAAATCCAGTTACCAAGGTCTGTCTACATTTTATGTTTGTAGTAGTTTTAATCCATCTGTCAATTTTGTCCCATTTATCCTGGGTTGGTCACAATGGCAGCAGTTTAAGCAAGATAGTCCACACATTCCTGTTCCCGGATATGTTTTCCAGCTCCCCCTTCGGATTCCCGAGATATTCCCAGTCCAGGTCGGATATTTAATCCCTCTAGCGAGTTTCTGGTCCACTCCAGGCTCTCGTCCATAGTTGAACAGAATCAAGAAACCTCCTAAGAACAACAACTAGCTCCATTCAATGTGACGGAGCAGCATCTCTTAAGTGAGCTCCATCATGATGTCCGAGCTCTCTCTTAGTGTGAGTCATGACACCCTACGGAGGAAACTTTTTTCGCCCCCTTGTACTATTTCATTCTTTTGGTCACAACTCATGACCATAGATGACAACAGTTTTTCCAGCATCTTCCTCTCCACGACTAAATCCAGGCTGGTTTCACTAAGCCCGATTCTTCTAAGCCTTGAGACCTGTGATCTACCTCCTTCCAAATCACACAACCTGCATGTTGCATTGCAGGAGATTGTTTTCCAGCTTCGTCCTGCAACTATCTCCCTTCAGTTTCCCACGTCAGGATCTTCAGGCGGCCTCTGCTACTGTACCCGTAGACCCTCTTTAAGTTAAGCAGCTTCCTCAGCTCGTTTGGAAATCCAGTGTTTTGTTAACTTTCTGAAGTCAAATTGTGCAGAGCCACAAGAGGGACAGCAGTCTTCAATTTCTGAATACGGAAAGCACAATATAGTTGTCGTGCTTTCTGCAATAAAATAGAATATATAATAGGGGATATACACAGTAAATGCTGAGTATTTCCAGTTGTTCGTTTCTGTGTCTTGTTCATTTCAAAGTGGTTGGTCCTCTATTGCAGGTAATTATCTGTCCTCAACTTGAATTAATGTCTGGAAGACCTCGCCTATAATCATTAAAGTCCTTATGGAAGCAGACGAATGACTGTGGCGGCATCTTCCCACCAGAGGAAATTAATTTGTTGTGCTGTTTTCTTTTCCCCCAACTAATTAAGTTCTGCATAATACAGAGAAAGTACTGTCCTGGCTTTTGTTTCGGTCTGAGTCAGAGGAAGAACAAAAGGTGTGTGTGTGTGTGTGTGTGTGTGTGTGTGTGTGTTTGTTTTTGTTTGTGTGTGTGTGTGTGTGTGTGTGTGTGTGTGTGTGAGAGAGTTAAACTTCCAGGAAAGTTTCTCTGAAGGTACGTTTGTGAGAAAGAGAGAGACAAAGACGCAGAGAGAGAAGGGGGGGGGTGTTACTCTGCAATCTGCAGCTTCTGTGATATTCATGTGAAAATCTCCCGTCTCAAGGGTGAGTGAGGGGAGAAAAGCTAACTGGCTGTTTGTCCAACCTTCTGTATCTCATCAGCGCTTTCAATCAGGATCCTCCGCCGGCCACCTCACTTCTTCAAAGTCGACTTCATTTTAGCATACAAATGGCTCCGTGCTTTTTTCCATTGTGTGCATGCGTGTGTGTGTGTGTGTATGGCGGGCAGTCCAATCGGTGTGATCTATGCGTGGGTTGGTGCTTGGACGAGTTCTCATATGCGCGCTGCCTGATGAGACAGCTTGCTATTTCTACTAAAACCAGACACACACACATACACACACACGTACACTTTTACAGACATCAAGTGCTTAATAAGATGTGGGTGAAATATGTGAGATGAGAGAGACACAGACAAGACAAGTACAGGAAGAGAGAGAAAAGCCAAGAGAAATACAGATGCAGAGAGTGAGCAGCCAGAGTCCTATTTAAGACCCAGTGTGGCGAAATGATAAGAGTGCACTGCAAGGGCACCACAGAGAAGGGGCGGGGGGGGGGGGGTCGAGGTAGAATGCGCTCGTCCTTAATCCAGTTTGCAATGTTCTGCTCACCTCTGCGTCTCGCTCTCTCTTACAATCTTTGAAATGCACAGCGACCAAAGGCAAAGTGAGCAACAGAACACGACAGATGTCAACCTGTCTGTCAGCGCGACACCCAAGGTTTTTGCAGAGGGACTTGTCTGGGAGCGAGTCGGAAAGGGCAGATGGGATGAGGTCGACGCATGGAATTAAGAGAGAAAATGGAAGTTAAATGATGCTTGTGAATGTGACTGCAGCTAATATTGTCTTTAACAGTTAGTGTGTTCATTAGTCGAATATGGTAAATTGACTCGAGCTTTTCTTGTCTTCACGGCCACAAAAAGCCCTTTCACATTCACACACACACGCAGTGTAGCCAAGATCATTTGACACGAAGACGACATTTCACATGCGGCTGCCACATTCACATATTCCTACAACAGACAGTGATTCCAGAGATAAAGGTTATTCACTCCATCGTATCTGATCATGGACAAGAGTGGACCTGGAACTGAGGGTGCTGGAAAGTTCTTGCCTATGCATGAAATAAAAAATATGTGGATTATCGATTGACTGGAATCAATTGAAGGGGATCAGCCAACTTTTAAGATGCTTTTGGAGGCCTTGAGATCCCATTGTGATCTGTGATATCAGACTAGACATTTTATTCAGGGCTTGGATAAACAGTTTTATCACAGTCTCCATGAATATTAAACTCCAAGATTAATAATTTATCTTAAACGTAAACATATTGTCACAAAGCTAAGATGCTCAAAATACATTTTCTTTCAGCCAAAACAATCGGCACAATATCCTCTAAGAATTGGGTACTGCGACACGTGACTGTGTTACGGTGTAAAGACGTGTTTACAGTAACTTTACTTTGACTGCATCATCATTCCCGTTAAACTCTGCTACTACTTTCTAACAAACTTCTGTCTTTATCACTCTGTCCATCCATCCATCTCTCTGGGTGTTCACCATTCAGACGCCGTGAAAAAGACCCACCTGCCGTCCCACTCTGCCTGAACACACTCCCCATCATTGTGCTGCTGCCTGAATGAGCCTTTTTTTTTGTTCGTCTCCCCTGCGTCTTGTGTGGTCGACACATTGATGTCCCTTCGCGCACTGATAACAGCTGAATACACTCCAATGATTTTGTAGCCGACAGCCGCTCATCTGTAGCCGCACATGCTGCTTTTCACCGTCACATGCAGTAATGCGATGGGCGTTGCAGCGAAGCCGGGACGTGATGTATGGCTAAAGGACTTATCTTCTAGTAACAGAATAATGGATGGTCTGTGGTTGTAAAACTTGCTTCGTGTATGTAAACTGACATGTTTGCAGTTGGAAAACACTCAGAATCAGAGTCAAAATGCTGAATCTTACATTTCAGCTTTGGCCACAAAAACATATGTGGCTTTGGATGCTTGCACCGTTGTTGCAGAGTCACAAGTCAATTATGTGTAAGTGCGTTTAATGTTTACTTTTCCTTTGTTATTGATCCTTATTGGTAACTCTGGCAAGCCCCGCAACCCTGAGAGTGGAGTAACATTTACATCGACATCTAACTGAAGTGCTTTTTCTGTTATGCTGAGAAACCCTTTCAACGGCCTGTGATTTGTAGCCTTTTAGTGATAGCTCGCGGAGAAATGCTGCAGCTTGTGTACGTGTGTGTGTGTGTACGTGTGCACACAACCCTAGCCTGTGTGTGTTTGTCCTCTATTTGTGGTAATTATATTTGACCTGGCCAATTGGCACCTCTGGCTAACAGCACCACTCCGTCCTCCATCCAGCCCTTATCTCTCTATCTTACTCTGTTAGTGCAGTGATTTATTTGGGCTGCAGCCGCGTGCTAGCTTTGTCGCAATGTTGCATCCATTAGGGCTATTCTTACCCCCTTACGCTGAAGGAAGAATTGTTGTCCACGCTGCCAAGTAGACGATGGATGAAACTGTTGGTCTCAGTAAGAACAGTAGCACAGTGCTCCACAAAGTCAACTTTGGAGCAGAGTCGATTTCTGGATTTGCTCGTCCTTTGCTGCTTAGGAGAGGAACCAGTTTGATTTTATGCAAACCAGGTAGACCGACATGTCGTTATGACTTATGCCTGAAAAGCAGCAACCTGAGTGCTGATGGCGTCTTGGCACTATAGACTTAGGCTACATCCACACTGCTACGTTTTTCTTTTTACACACTTTAACTCGTGAGCGTCCCTTGTGTGCACACCGCAACTGAAACAATACTGGTCCCATTTTAGTTTCAACACTGCAGGGCCGCGTTTTAGTCTGAACGGGCCGAAACGTAGATGTTGATGAAAATGTGGACATAGACCCTCACTACCACTTGTTGATGGGGTCACTTCAGTCACAACGTAGCCATCACTCATTTGTAAGCCTCCAATCACATGGCCCTTTCCAGAAGAAAACAGACGCGTCAACCTTGGCTACCAGTGTATTGCATATATACATGTGTAGTGTACATGTAGTGAATATGCATTTTTAGCATGTTAATATGGACGAGGATTAAAATGGATACAGAGCCATAATGCTTGTGTGGACAGAGATCGAGCATAGTGATATGGATGTAGCCTTAGTCTCATACCAAACTGTAACTGTTATGCCAACATTTTGGTTTTGAATTTTCAAAGTTGAGTAGTTGTCTTGAGATATAAAAACAACAGTTGTACTGCGGATTTTGGTTCTTCTTCACGCTCTTCTTTATTTAATATTGCATTGAGTTTCTGCACCTTTATTCACAGGCTCTCTTGATGAATTTGTTAACACATTTGTCAAAACTGAAGGTGTCGGACAAGGAAAGTGTTCAACTTAATGATTCCTGAATATTTTTTTGTTCATGCATGTGGACATGAGGAGAGAGAGCAAATAGCGTGAGAGGGAGGTTCGAAGACGATCAGATACCGTCGTAGTTCCGACCATAAACGATGCCAACTAATAATCTCGATAAGAGAGAATCTGGAAACAGAAAAGACCAAAAAGGCAGCAAAGGAGGAAACACTGAATAAATAATGAGGATGATGTTGAGGAGAAGGAAATTTTACAAATCAGTGTAGTGACTCTGTTGCTGCAGCCGAATCACTGCTCACACTTCCGCTTCCATAAACATTACATTTTATAATTAAGAGGTGGAATTTGGTGTTGGTTACATTTCCGCCTGAGGGGCTTTGGCTGTGTTTGTGTGTGATTGCATGTGTATGGTTGTTTGTGGCCAACATGGACCTGGCAGCAGCCGTGAGGCCGAGGCAGCTCAGCCTGCCTGCAGCAGGAGTTTAAAACATTAGGAAACCACTAAGTGGCCATAGAGGAAAACCACTGACCATTAGCATCTCTGCTACAGTCTGTGAGAGTGTGTGTGTGTGTGTGTGCGCTCATGGCTGCTTGTTAAAACCAGCATATGTGAGACTTCCTCATTCCTCAGCATCACCTCCTATAGGACCCCTGTACAGAGGTGTGAACTTCCCTGTATGAGGGGAACTTACAGGTCAGTCTCCTGCAAACCCAATTTACTGTCGGCGGAGGCTGCCAGCCTGTCAGCAGGCCTCTAGAGTTCACAGCAGCTAAGCCTCTATGACCAATCAGAGGAACACTTCACCAGCCAAGGGCTGAGGGAGGGAGAGCGATGGTGTTCACACAGTGGATGTATTTATTACTGCTCCACGACACTGTTGCTTTTATTAAAGGCTTTGTTCTGGCTGCAGTTCGGTGTAATCATTTCTCCTTCTCTCTTTCATACACAATTTCTGTCTACTCTTTCTTTGAGCCTTGATTTCGACTGGCGTTATGTCAGTCATCAGCTCGCCACCTTTCAAATTCCCTGATCCTGACAAAGTCAAAACACTCTTTGCTTCTTTTCAGGCAGAATGATGTAAATCAAAAACAAGCAAGTGGCTTTGAAAGCCAAGCAAAATACCTTGATTTGCTGAACTTGGAGGATAAAGACTCATGTTGAAGAGAAATGTACAAAACACCCAGGTTGAGGTTGTAATTGTATCTGTCATTGATTGTTGCTGTCATTGGATGAAATTACGAACAGTCCCTCAATCAATCAATCAATCAAATTTTATTTGTATAGCCCATATTTGCAAATCACGATTTGTCTCACAGGGCTTAACAAGGTGCGACATCCTGCCCTTAACCCTCAACAAGAGTTGCAGCAAACTCTAGAGTTGTAGCTAATAATCTTTGAAACTGTGATGTTGTAAGCTGATGATGATGTAAGCTGATGACAGACCCATATCAAACAGTTGGCTGTTGTCCTGCTATGTGCAAATTGGTGTCAGTGTTTAACGAGCGATTATTTGTATAAGACAGAAGTACCACTTCTCTCCAGGGCTCCCAAAAGATCTGATCTTTTTATCATGTGCTAAGATATATTCAACTAGACCAAAGCAAAATGTTCATGCATTATCATATCAATAATTTATACTTGAGCCCGACTGACATGGATTTTTGGGGCAAATACTGATACGGAAGTTAAACATTTCTGATTTGGATATATTGGCCAATATATATTTAAAATATCTAGGCAATGGTGTTTGCACACACTGTTAGATAGAAGTGCCCTGTATGACTTGTTTTGTAAAGATCCAGAAATTAATCCCATAGAGGAAAAAATGTGTTATCTCGCAATGTTAAAAAAGGATCCGCTCTAATATTTTAATTGGCTCTTACCTGATCCTTGCACTAAATTTTGTGGTTATCTGTTCAGTATTTATTTGCATAACAGGGGTTAAAATATAACACACCAAAACACATTGTTAAAGGCTTCTACCAACCGATAAATCTATCGGGCTCTAATTTAAACACTTTCTTCTATCTGGAGCAGGTAGCTTGTAAAATATAAAGTCTTCAAAGTATTAAACTCCACCTGTACTCAGATCTCATGATGCTCGTCTCACTTTGAGACTTTGTTTCATTAAAGGTTCAATGTGTAGAATTTAGTGACATCTAGTGCAGCTGAATTCCCCCTCATCTCACCCTCCCCTTCACAACATGAAATAAAACCTGTGGTAGCTGTCAGTTGTCATAAAAACTCAAAAAGTTTTTAATTTGTCCAGTTTAGACTCCTGTAAAAAGCATTGCGTCCACCGTAGAGACTCCCAATGTAAATATAAAGTATTTAAATATATAACTGCCCATTCTAGATGAAGGAAAACAACAATTCATAACAATGAGATGGAATACACCAGTGAAAACATCACTAGGATTATTTTATATTAAATATCTGCCAATAGATCCCTTTCACCTAAACAGATATGAACCCAATCTTTGGGTTGAGGCTCTTTAGATTGTTGTTGTCCACCTTTTTCTCAACAAGTAAACATTTTGAATGGATGAAATGAAAAGAAGTCAGATAAATGGAACTGGTTGATCTTTTTATCCATATCGTTCTGTCATCTATCACATCACCTTCTAATATACTTGTGAAGCATTTCCTTTGACTCTCCCTTCCTCTGTATTGTAGCTTGTCTCCTCCCCATTGTGTCTCCGTGATGTTGCAGCTCCTTTTTATTCACCAGGGACTAAAATTGTGCATCGTGGAACAGCAGGGACTTTCTGGCAGCCAGCCGTCTCACTTTTGTTTTGTTGACCGGGTACCATCAGTCTTCAGCCTGGCTCCAACTGGGCCTAATTGGATGTATTAGGGCTGAGTGCGAGCAGGAGTTCTCTGTGCTTCCGATTCATCATGAGCGGACTTCCTAAATGGCCAGCTCTGCCCAGCGCGTTCGTGGAGGGGTGAAAAAAAAAAAAGATTCCAGGGACACTCTCTCTCCCACAGAGAGAGGCTGGGGAGTGGGAGGCTGTCAGTGGTGGTCTCCTGAGAGTGGGGGAAAAAAGACGTTGCTTGTGTGGAGAGGCAGGAGCGTGCACATATGTTTAAATAAGACAGACCCTCCAGACAGCCTTTACTGACATACTCCCAGAGTTTCAGCGCTACACTTAAAAATGGCTGATTCCAATCCATAATTTATCAGTTCTGGTGATCATATTTGCAATTACACACTGACGGCCTGTCATTAAAGGCGAGGGGAACTATTGTTTTTATGTCTAGTTGTTAAAAGCCCTGTAATAAAAGGAGACACTGGTTTTAACAGCATTCACAAATGATTTAAAATGTCAATTACACACCCACAGAGAAAGGAGCAGATTTATGTTCCGGTGCCAATCGTCCAGACATATTGTTATATGGGCTGCTGGGTTTTGCTGCTCAGTCCGTTTAAAATTTAACAGGCCATGTTCCGTGGCCTCTCGGTTTTGATATAGTGTGCTGCCGGGCACGCACGCTGCTGAATTAAATATCCACCGGTGCCCTGTAGACTTGTCCAAGCGATGCTCTCACACACTGTGGCACACCCACAGCAGAAAGACAAGCGCTTACAGTGTACAGCAATGAGCAGGTATTCAGAAAACATGCATGATCATGCACACAAACACACACACTCGCTCACACACACACACACACACACACTCTTTATATTCCAGTGTATCTGCAGATTCGGCTGACAGCCCTCTGCACCGGCTGTTTTAGAAATGAGCTTTTCTATTCCCATCTCACGGCCCTCTGTCCACCCACAGTGCTTCTAATTGACTTTTAAGGGGCTGTGTTTTAACAGAAAAAGGCATCAGGAGGATTTGGCTGATGTTTTATGCAGCTGCAGAAAGGTCAGAGTGAGATCTAAACGCCCACTTCTCCTTCTCCAAAAGTAAATTCTCATTAATTAAACAGCCTGGAGTGAAGGATAAGATCAGACAGGACTGTAAACCTGTGATCTGTTCCAAATCCATGTCGTAACCTCGAATATACTATGCATCCTATATATGTCACAACATCCAGTTTAATACAAGATTTACAAACGAGCAAGTCCACACACTGTAAAGCTCCCAATAATAATTTTATTCTTTCATTTAACAAGGCAGCGTTTCGATCTGCAGGAGCTGAAGCAGAGAACTGTATTTTATAGTAGAGATGGCAATCAAGTCAAATCATCACCTGTTCAATTTGAAAAAGATTTCTGATTTTCTGGTGTTTCTCTCCCCTGGTGTGCCGTCTTTACAAGAGACTGTTTTCTGCTTTCACGTCTGGCTGAGGAAGATCCTGCAAATCGAAACGTTCAAGTAAAATTATTTATCGGTGTGCAGTGTGCAGACGACCTCTTTTGTATGAAGAAAACATGAAAAAAACGTGAATGACTGTAATTATGCACGACAAGCTGGTGTCACAAACAGGAAATCTTCTTTACATCAGACCGTCTCATTTTCAGCTCCAAAAGACGCAGCCTCTGAGTTAGGACACACTCTCTTCTTAGGAGAGTGTGTCCCACTAAACTTTGGAAGTCCACTGTACCACAACCACTGCCCAACTATACACACTCCAAACCTGATTAGAATACACTACATGGCCAATATTTGTATTTGGACAGTTGGACATTGTAATCAATAGATTTTAGTCAACTGCTTAAACAGCCTCAATGCTTGACACCTGATTCTTGATCCTGGTTGTGGAGATTTGCTCCCATCCGACAACAGCAGCATTTGTGAGGTGCAGCACTGATGTTGTTTGTCTTAGGTTTTGTAGGTTTGAGGTCAAGACTCTTTGTAGGCCAGTCAGGTTTTTCCAAACCTTTTCTTAACAGACCAGTGTTTTCCTCATGGAACAATGTAAACATGTCGGACCTTGACAGACTATTGCCTCTAAGGTAAAAGCACATCATTTTCCAAAATATACAGTATATAAAGTATACATTTGCCTCAAGTGGAAACTAAGGGGGCTTACCCAAAAAGTACAGGTTTTACCTTGTATATAAATTGGCTATGGTCAGCTCATACATAATAAATTTGTTTTCATTTTTTCAGCATTTAAGATTTAACCCCTTAATTATACTTCCCTGTAAGCAATTTTTCAGAATTTCCATCCAGCTAATGCAGTTTATCACTTCTTACAGAATACACGGCAATTGAGTTTAAGATTGAGCTTTTTAATATTTTGACTAGTTTTTAATATTTTCCTCTGCGTCAGTGAGTCACAGGGTGAATCCAGGACTAAATGTGACTTCCCTGAGGTCAGACGCCCCCGGCCTGCCTCGCAGCGCTCTTTACCCAAAACTAATTAGGCTTCAAATCTTCCCCTTTTGTACAACATTATTTATTCCATCCTTGAACGACGCACTTATAAATTGTTCTGCTTAGCTGATCCCTGTAATAGAGTTTGTGCGTGTGTGTGTGTGTGTGTGTGTGTGTGTGTGTGTGTGTGTGTGTGTGTGTGTGTGTGTGTGTGTGTGTGTGTGTGTGTGTGTGTGTGTGTGTGTGTGTGTGTGTGTGTGTGTGTGTGTGTGTTAGTAATCAGAAAACCAAATTAGAACTCTACGGTCACGATGACGATGCAAAGCCACGCATCAAAGCCATCACAGACACAATATGGTCGACCTTGAGCCAAAATGGCAACATGCTTTTCCCTGCGCCCTTTTTAAATGGACTATTAGGATCACTGAACTGTGAATTTGTGGCCGACCTCATTATGATTATTGTTTCATCTGTATCGGAGATTGCATCCGGCATCACTGTAATAGTCACTTTATTAAAATGACACAGAAGAAGGTTAGCAGGGAATACGTCTTGCTCTTGAAGGAAGTGGTCGTCCTCCAGCTGTGCCACAGATCTTTCTCTCTCCCTCTCTTTGCCCCGCCTGCGCTCGCTCGCCCTCAGTCTGTGGGGTCACCTCTGATGTGCTGGCTAAGCAGTAATGTCCGTTGGATCCAAGCCGACCTCATGGTTCACTGTGGAGCCTCAGACGTGGCACGGAGAGCTGTAACAACACTCGGAGATTCCTCATCCTCCAGGCTATACACTGCAGGGCTCTTCAAATAAACCACGAAGGTCGGTGCCAGCAAAGGAAAAAATAAAAACAACAAGCTGAATGGAGGAAGGGAAGTTGCAACGCTGTGATGAAGGAGAGGAGAGAGTAAGAAAGACAAAGAGAGGAGTTATTCAAACGCCTCTTATCCTGCATTCCTGAGGTGTCCACATCAGCTCTGGCAGCTTAGTGCCGTCATTAACAGCTTTAGATTTAATTAGCCGTCATTAAGCCTCAGTTTTACTGGAGGAGCTTGCAAACATTTAATCACAGTTTGTGTGATGCAGCGTGTGTGGTGTTGTTTATGAGACAGATGAACCTGAGTCTCATCCTAACCCTGAATGCAAAGTCTACTGAGTCACAGTCAAGATGGACGACGTGCCAGCTCCGCAAAAGTGAAGCCAAAATGTCTGGATCAATGCCCAGGGGTTGGATGCAGTTGAGGCTGTCTCCTCCATGTCAGTGAGTGGGACATAAACCAAACAAAACAGTCAAAGTACACGTTCTCAAAGATTCTTGTCACACTGATGTTTGATCAAGTGTTTTTCTGATGAGTTTGGTTTTCTTTAGTTATGCAATGAAAACATGGTCAAACGTCATGTTTGGCAGCTACGACTCACGATTGGTCGCATGCGTGTGTCAGCAGGACCTCGCCACTGCAGCTCCATCCTCTACTGCACAGAATTATGCTCAAAATCCGAAAGAGCGGTGGTCCAAGATCACTGTGGTCAAAGGTCACAGTGCCAAAATATGTGTAGACTTAATACGACAACAGGGCTGTGATATGTGGTTTTTAGTTTAATCTTTCTGCTATTTTAGGGTATCTGTGTTTCTACTTTTTCTAGTCCTGTGCATTCACTGCGTTGTGTACAATTGTCTTTTTGAACAACTGCTCAGTTTGCTGACACCACACTCTTCCTCCCTCCTCCTCTCTCCTGTCCCCCGCAGGCTGTGCTTGGATGCGAGGGATCCCTACTGTGGCTGGGACTTCAGGCAGCGGAGATGCACCACGCTGGAGGACAGCTCCAACATGAGCCAGTGGAAGCAGAACATCACTGTCTGTCCGGTAAGAATTACGTCACTGTAGCATTTTACTTTAAGAACGGTGAAAACACAGCATCAAAGCTGTTTTCATCAGCAGTACAGAAGAAGTGGGGCTCGGAAGTGACTGTAGATGTGAGTGTGAATGGATGTTTGTTTGTGTTGCAGCCCGCAACCCCTGGTAGATAAGTGGAATAGATAATGGATGGATGGATGAATCAGAATAAATGTATCCATATCCTCTGAAAATTGGTTAAATAACTCTGACTGATGTTTGCTCCTCATGACTGATGTTTGTTTTCCAGCTGCGGAATCAAACCACCAATGGGGGCTTCGGACCCTGGGCGCCGTGGCAACCATGCAACAACGACGATGGCGTGGATGGAGTCAGTTCCTGTTTGTGTCGGTCCAGATCCTGTGACAGCCCCGCCCCTCGATGTGGAGGCAAGAACTGTGAGGGCCCCACCATCGAAGTCGCCAACTGTTCGAGGTATAGAGAACGATCATATTCTAACAATTACAACTATCATCAGCACTAAAATAATAATTTTTATAATAGGTTATAATAAAGGTTTAAACATGTGTATCACCTGTCCTATCATAGACCTATAGTATAAATAAAACTATAATCACTGCAATTTAACAGATACTACCAACCTATTATCCATCATAAACTAAGAGATCTCTCTATTTTCTATTTGCTCCCTTTGAATAATTGAAGTGAAAAGACTTGACTTCCCAGCTTGCTTGCAGACACATCAGAAGTAAAGATAGAAATCTTGATATTTTAATCGTCCCACATCTCTTATCACGTAAAACAAAAATTTGAGAGCTGCAAGGATTTTATCCAGACAAAACTCATTCTTTCATCTCCTACAGGCTGATGTATTACAACAGCCTCTTGTCCTGTCACCCTAAAATGACAAACCTAAAAACACAGAGGTGTAATTCATTCAATCCCATTCTTAACTTTCCCTTTTTGATACAGAATAACCTGTAAGTGCTGTTACTAGTCTATAAATTACTCGGCAGCCTCTGGACAAAATTTATTATTGATATGCTTGAAGAATATGAAACCAATAAATCCTTGAATTCTTTCGGAAACTGTGGTATTCCGAGTAAAAACACAGTGAAGCTGCTTTTGGTTAATGTGCAGATTAATTAGTTTCTTTGCTTTTTTTCATGGTTGAATTTTGGTTATTTGATTACTGCAATGTAAATGTACTAATCTTGTATAACATGTGTGTAATTATTTGTCGTTCATTTCATTATATTTGTTATATTTTTAAAACTGTGCTGTGGTACTCGCTAGTAAATAGCAAATATACTGTTAAATAATACAATCTACGTTGTATAATGCATAAAAAATGTGGCGTGATCTTATTGAGTCAAGTGAACTGGACAGTGCGGCTGTGATTCAGCATATTGAGCATTTGTATAAGAGAAAATTTGTCCAGAACCAGATTAACTCCAACATCCTTTCTTAAACTCTGCCATTGTAGCAACAATTTCCAAACTGATTTTGAAGCAGCCACCTCAGGCCACTATTTCCATCCTGCCCGAACATGAGAAATATAATGACTGTGACGCTTATTAGAATA
Organism: Verasper variegatus; assembly: GCA_026259375.1. Classification (NCBI taxonomy): domain Eukaryota; kingdom Metazoa; phylum Chordata; class Actinopteri; order Pleuronectiformes; family Pleuronectidae; genus Verasper; species Verasper variegatus. The sequence goes on along the minus strand of CM048052.1, from coordinate 18,483,671 downwards.
TGTAGGTGACACCTCTCAGCACCTCTGTCTGCAGGGGGAAGTGACCAGTCAGTGTTACAGCGAGCGGAGCCCAGACAGAGATTAGACATTTTCAGCCCAGCGGATGGCTGCGCCAGATTTAATCCTTGGTGTCGAAATTGAATTGTGCTTTAGCAGAAAGTGGCAATTAAATCATGAGTACTACTACCCAGGAACAAAGCACTTAAGCAAATTGAATGAATGTTTCCCATTCAGAATGGGCTCCCTGCGTGTTTGCATTTCTGTTTCCAGAATCGCAGTCAAAACTCCAAAAATGTTATATTATTATTTCCTATGAGCATGAAAATTATACAGGTTTTTGAACCACTGTGACACAGGTGGTCAGTAGGGTCAGCACTTAAGGGTCCTTAAATACATGCCTGTTTCCACAGAAACGGAGGCTGGACACCCTGGTCGTCATGGGGACAGTGCAGCACAACCTGCGGTACAGGCTTCGAGCTGCGGCAGCGTTCATGTAACAACCCTTCACCCCGACATGGCGGCCGTGTGTGTGTGGGGCCGAGCAGGGACGAGAGGTGAGGATAACTGCGTCTTCATTTATACCATATGATGACAAATGATGAGATATTCTGAATAAAACTGTAGATCATTAAAAAAGTTAATGCATTACTACATTGATTGACTTCACAGTGATGAAATGATGACATAATTGATCATACATTTTTTGGGGGATCTATGTAAACTTTTAGGTCCTGTCTGAAGATTAGGATGCAGAGATACCTAAAAGAAATACCTTTTTGAATGATGCATGATGTCGTTTCCTGACCCCTTTATGACTTCTTCATGATGTCACTTAGAATATGATGTCAGATCATTTCCGATCGTCTCTCTAGCCCTATTGTTTGCAGAGATATCTTGTTAAATGTGTTTTTGGACGAATTGTTGACCTTGACCTTTGAACTTTGACCAATCATCTCCAGAAGTTAATCATCCGAAGAAGCCCTCTAAAGTAATGTCCCCACCAAGTTTGGTGAACATGTGTAAATGCGTTGTTGAATTATTTTGTACATACACACACAGGGGCGAAAACAATACCCTGTTTTTTTTTTTCCTTAAACCGGTTCACTGGTTAAATTAAATAATGATATAATTATCTTTGACTGTTGTGCAAACATGGTCAAAATTATCATCCAGCAGTCGCATTATCAATATGATGGGTTGATGCAGTAGAGATAAGATTAATCCTGTGTTTTAATTAATCAGTAATACTGTTTTTTCAGCCAATTTTCACATCCAACAATTTAAATAGTAACAACATTGAGCTAAAATATGTCTTTTCTCATCTGTTGCCATCATCTGCAGGACTTCAGTGCCCTTCCAGAACCACTTATTGATCTGCCCCTGATCACTATGATCCACTACGATGGTTGTGCTGGGTTTAGTCTCAAGTCTGCAGCTCTCACTGATACTGTCATTTTGTCCCAATCAATCCTCAGTAAACTCCCCCACTGCTGCCATCTCTGCAGGTTCTGTAATGAAGGGGTGCCCTGTCCTCAGCCCATCTTCTGGTCGCCGTGGGGACCCTGGACCAAGTGCAGCACCGAGTGCGGGGGAGGTGTCCACTCCAGGGTCCGCACTTGTGAGAATGGCAACAGCTGCCCAGGATGTGCACTGGTAGGAAAAACACACACAGATACACAACCTGCTTCCAAACTAAGAATCTGTATATGTGCCCTCTGACATTTTTGTACATAAACATGCTGCTGCTGTAGCTTGGTTACAGAAATTATTATCTCATCTCAATCCAGGAATACAAGGCCTGTAACCTGGAGGCATGTCCAGAGGTCAAGAGGAACACACCCTGGACACCCTGGATGCCTGTCAACGTAACCCAGGGCGGAGCTCGTCAGGAGCAGAGGATGCGCTACATGTGCCGAGCCCACCTGTCCGATCCTCACGAGCTGCAAATTGGACGCAGGAAGGTGGAGACGCGGTTCTGTCCCAACGACGGGACAGCGGCCTGCGAGACGGACAGTAAGTTCAGCAGCTCTGTTTTGATGCCCCCCGAGTTTCATTGGCCTTCAAAACTACCTGATGACTCGTAAACCTCATTTGTTTACCTTCAATGAACTCTACTTTACTTGTCTTAGTTATCAATTGTATTATTGTATTAGTCGTGATTGTGTGTTCAAGTTGCAACTGTGTGTGTCTGATGTTTTTATGTATTCTGTAACCTGTGCACAGACTCCTTGGGGGTGGCGCTGCACTGTAAATAAACTTATCATTAAAGTGAAAAAGTCACTTGATGACACAGTCAGTTCAACTTCAATCCTTCAACATCCCCCGTAGATGCAGCTGCCCGAATTAATATAGATAACAAAAAGAAAAAAGAACAATAATATGAATTCTGTGTGGCGTTTGCTTAAACTATCGTGGGAGTTGATACAAAAGAATATGTGCAGTGAAGGCAGAGGCGTGCAAAGATTCCTCCCAGCAGGATCAAGAGGCCGCCTGTTAGCTTCCCTAAATGTTGTTAGAGAAGGAGCCCGGCACACGGACACTGTGAGAGCTACATGGGGTCATAGTCCACTGCTCTCCGCTGGAGGCTTTTCCATGTCCCCCTCTCCTGAACCGATTACCTGTCACCCCCTGTCAGACTCCTGGGGGCCCCACATTGACTGATAATCAGATGAAACACCCAGATGAGAGACTCAGACAGAGTTTGAGGGACGGACAGAAAGAGAAATTTGCCTGCTGGCAAAGTCGTATTCAGTGTGTGACTGACACTCAAAAGAATCTGCATGCTTCATATTTTTCTCTTTAAAATCTTTAAACTCTCTGGGCTTTTATCCTAAATCTGCTTTTGCTGGTTTAACATTGGATGGGAAAGGTCACCGCGACAGGCACATGGTACAAGAAGTTTGTACTTAAGACTGAGTGAATCATGGCTGTGTTTGGGGATAACATGCACTAAACCAATCAGACTGCAATCTCCCATTCTCTTTATAAGCCAGTTGTGCTTGCACCTTCTCAGACTGACATTGTGGAGGTGGATTTTCAAGAGGAAAAGAGGAAATGGATCTAATTGTAAAAGTAGGGCTGGGCAATATGGCTCAAATTATAGCAATATAAACATTTTCATTTTCAATAATTATCATAAATGTCATTATTATTTGTTTTAAGTTTAAAGACAGATTGTTGCTTCTGAGAAACAAAGACACTTGCATTGTGCTCGGCACTGCTTGGTGCCAGCTCTAAGATTTGGGGCACTTTACAAGCACTAGTTATTTTTCTGTGATCTAATCTGGATCCTTTCGTTTTGCTTTTTATCCAATGTCTTGTCTCCAGCCCTCGTCGAGGAGCTCCTGAAGATACCAGTGGTGAGAGTAGCAGGGGCCGGCTGGTCATCCTGGGAGTCCTGGTCGAGCTGCTCGCAGAGCTGTGCCAAAGGCTACCGCACCCGCCGGCGATCCTGTGCTGGACCAGAAGGGAAAAGTGCCCCAGTTGCGTGTCGTGGCTCACCTGTGGAGTACCAGGACTGTAATGTCCAGGCATGTCCTGGTGAGTGAGTATTTTATTGGTTCGTTAAGAGAGGACGTGCACACTGAGGCAGAAATAGAGACAGAGGGAGGGTGAGGGAGTGGATCATTAGCTTCATTAGCTAATGGTTACCAGAAGCCGCAGCAGTCCTGCGAGAGTCCTCCGACAAATTAAATTATCTATTTCAAACCACTCATCAAACCATAATCAGCTGACCGTGGACTCTGCTGACCACAGGTTGCTGCATTGATGGAACACACATATTAAATCAGACTGACCACACACACACTCGAAAAAGGGTTGAACTCCTCTTAACCTGTCACTTTGAATAGTCATGTACAATATCGAATAAATTCATGATTGATGGTGCAAATCTGATCAAATTCCTGAAGTGTCTCTAAATGTCAGTTGTTGTTAGTGGTTCGCTCAGCAACCGACACATGTAGCCTGTAGGAGCCCAGACGAGGCGGCCTCGGTTACTTGGCTGCAAGGTAGCCAATTAGGAATCCTGCTGCCTCGAGTGTCAGCCGCTCTCACCGTCTCTGTCCTGGTAGACGGAGAGAAGGACAAGGCCAGAGACAAAAGAGAGAATGAGTGTGAAATAGTAATTGACAATGAGATTAGACAGAATGATGGAGGGAATACTGAGGAGCTGAGGAGACTGAAATATGTGTTGGTGTGTGGAGAGAGAGAGAGAGAGAGAGAGAGAGAGAGAGAGAGAGAGAGAGAGAGAGAGGGAGAGAGGGAGAGAGAGGGAGAGAGATGTGAGTTGCCATTGAGTCAGTCACAAGTTGCCAGAATTCAATTATGAGTTTCATTACAAGTGACCTAAAAAAACAGCCTTTTAAGTTGAGTCGGTTTTCTGAAGGCTGAGTTTGTGGTGTGATGTCAAATGAACAGCAGTGTCCCCTGCAGATATTATTAATTCAGTTTTTAACAATGTGTGTTTTCTGCGTAGATTAAAGTCCCCTCTTACATCATTTGAGTGAAATCCAAGTATTATCTCAAGTGTTTTCAAAGCCTGTGCAAGTTTACTTATCCGTCAGCAAACTTGAAGTCAGATGTGACAATTAAAAAGCCTCTGAAAAGAACACCAGTCAAATCTCAGGTTAAAAAGTCCAGTTCGATTCTAACATTGGTTCAATCAGGAGTAAATTAGATTGAAATCAAATTTATTGAGAATACAAGGGATAAACTTTGGTGCTTAGACCTCAACAGGAAGTAGAATAATATGGAAGCAGTCCTATGAATTTGGATCTGAAGGAGGAAGCTCCCTCTCTAAACACTGGTGGTGGTACTGATGATGAGGAATGGAGCAGGAAGGCTTGTTGTTGGACGGTTTGAAAAGAGATGACCGGGTACCCAGAGCTGAGATGGTGGTGGTCACTCGGTGATCGTGGTGTTGAACTGACAGTGATAAACTTTGATACCTGCGAGGTGATTGTCTCAGGGTGAGTGAGACAGGATGTGATGGACGAAAAGAGAGAAGGAGCTGGCGGAGCTAAGAGATAGTTGGAAACTGTGGGTGTGACTGATTCAGCGCAAATCATCCAAGATAAGTTGAAGTAACGTTGCAGTCCAAGTCAAATTCAAGTCATTTAGAAAGTGGAGACATAATTTTCATAATGTCTGCTTGTGATCAACTGAATAAGCACATTAAGGCCAGAAATTACTTGTTACTGGTTTCCTGTCAACTTCAGACTTCTTCACTTAATGAAAACAGCCCCACAGGAACATAGTGAGAGACTAATAGAAGTAGTTTGTCAGTCAGGTAACCAGTGAGCCGGTCGGAAACTCAATGAATCCGACACTCAGCTAGTCAGCCAGGTAAACAGCCGGTTAGAGTCAGTCAGGCAGAGTGCTGGTCACGGCCTGCTTCACTCTGGGTCCCACTAATCCACTCAGCTAATGGAGTTTTCTGCAGCGCTGTGACGTTACCTGGCAACACCGCCTCTCTCCGTCAGTCTGACGGACACCAGCCAGTCAACCAGCCAGTCAATTAGTCAGCTCCTCTGATTAGATCACATGAAACATCAACAGCCCCCATGGAGGGACTGGATAAATGCCACAGGAGACAAAGAAGAACATTATCAGCAACAGAAAATACATCATATTGATATTTATTTGGTGTAATCAATGTGTATCAATTTTCACATGAACAAATGAGAAAGACCTCTGTGTGTGAACAGGCTGTAGGGCCTCTGAAATGTCTAAATCAGTTTTTAGATACATTAAAGTGCAACTGGTATAGATTCTGGTATAAGGGTCTTCAATCACCGCCTTGGGGAATGTTCAGTTGGTGCAAATGCCCCCTGGAAGAAATAAATAAATACAAATAACATAGAAGGAAACAGAATAGAGCACATAACTTCACCAAGGCCCAACAGTCCTCCCTTAGATTCAATCAAACTGCACGACATTTCTCACACTCACACATATCAGTCCCCTAAATGTGCCTAATTTAAAAAAATAAATAAATAATTATAATTCCTGGATCCTTCTTTTGACCGGATCTGCACCAAAATTTGAGTTCTTTGTTGCACAAAGTCTCATCCCTCCACCAAGTTTCATGGAAATCCTTTCAGTAGTTTTTGTGTAATCCTGTTGACAAGTGAGCAAACAGGGGCAAAGACATAACCTCCTTTGTGCCGGTAAAAAGCTGTGAATGAAGAGGCTGTAGGTTTTAACAAGGTCTAAACACACAAAAGGTGCCATGGTGGTGCAACAGGGTCATCAACACATTTTAACTTGCAGCCTTGGGAAACGTTCAGCCGGTGCAAATAAACACAAATAAAATGAAACTAGTAGAACTAGAATTACAGAGTCATGGCCCTCTGTTACTACTGGCCATTAAAATTCAGTGTTGCATGTATCTTCAATCAGCCAAATATTCACATATTAAAGATATTAGAGCTCCCTGTTGCTGCAGCTGTTTATTTTCACTGCTCTTGGATTATATAGATCAAACAGAGTTGAATGTTTCTTTCATTCTTTGGAGTCTCGTCAAGTCTGCAGGAAGTCAAGCGTCACAGCAGTCAAGTGTAGAGTCATTGACATTCAAACTGAGCCCGGATTAATCCAGGCTTACTGAAGACAGTGATTTTTCCGGAGAGAGTACGCCACTGAGAAGAACATCAGTCTCAACAACTGGGATAGTTGGGATTGTTCTGCATCTTATCGTTTCAACAACGAGAACGTGTGTGTGTTACAGTGAAAGGTGCATGGTCCTGCTGGTCGTCCTGGTCTCTGTGCTCAGTGGGTTGCGGCGGCGGTCACTACCAACGAACACGCTCCTGCAACAGCCCTGCGGCCACCAACGGAGGGGACATCTGCATCGGACTACACACCGAAGAGGCCCTCTGCAACACACACACCTGCGATGGTAAGGTCACACACTCACAGTGTCTAACTCCGTCGTGCCACCATTGTTCAAGGTCCTTTCATCACGCCTCCAGGCAGCCAATCATCTCCCACGCTGCATCATCTCGTGTGTTGTCCCCCTTCGCTAAATTGCTTCTTTCATCTTCCCCTAATGAATAAAACAGCTTTTAGATATATGAAAAGATCAACAGAGTCATGCTGCCTGAACAAAATGTCCTCCCGCCGTGTCTTTCCCACTGTGCACCTGGAGCTCTGAGCGCTATGGCAACCTCTGTGTAAAAGGTTCAACTTGGGTTGTTGTGTTAAACAAACATGAATCTCACAAAGAGCATCTGAAAGTGCAGTTAAGCAACAAATACGTTGTCGATAACAACAACAGTGCATTCACCCAACTGATCCTCGATTCTCTCTCCAAAAGCTGCAACCAGCACAATGTAGACAGAAGAAAATAGCTTGAATGAAAGAAATATAAACACATTCAATAATAACAGTACAGACAATAATAATAAAGATGAATACAGTGTACATGTACGAATGAAGCACAGTTAATGTATTTATGTGTTAGTTTTTGTAAATTGGCTGCTGTAGCTTCATGAGGGCAGTTTTAGAATTTCTTTTTTTTTCTTTTTACAGTAGAGAGCAGAGTTAAATAAAACTGTTGATTACTGAGTGATATGTGGAGTATACAGTGTGACATCGACAGTGACAAATGTTTTCTTAAATGTGATTATTCAATGAACATTTATTTTAGTTTGATTGGAGCAGAGACCAAAATCTCAGAGGATGATCTCCTAAAACCTGGATAGAAAAACTGAGCAAGAAAGTACACAAAAAAAAAATACCGTAAGAAAAACACAGTTGGGTTGAAATAAATCTGATGCTCAGGTTTTTTTCAATTGATTTGGAGGTTAGGTTATTTGGAAGTCTCATCATGTGAAGATGAGATATGAGATGTATGTAACAGCCTCCTCCATGTTCCCCCTCTAATCTTATTCTGCTCTCACAAGGACACTGAAATATTCATGAGAGATCTGAGTATCAGAACTCATAATGACGGTTCAGCCTCATTCTGATTCTCAGGTTTAATATCAAAGCTTCAGTGTTCTGTCCCCACAATGTGATTTTCAGCCTTTTTCTTTAATCACTTAGCGGTAAAACAAAAATGGCCCTGTGTGTGTGTACATACAGTAATGTATGGATTAAATAGTAGTTTCCCCTTAACCATCGTTTTCCCTCGGCTGCTTTTCATTTTGAATCCCCCCTCCTGTCATTCACGGGGAGAGTAACTCTTACAGTCGGCCTCCCTGGTAATTACAGACAAAGAAAGGTAAATGGCTTTCTGTCTTTTTTCTTCCGCCTTTGTCGAGATGCTGATCATCCTCCTTCATCAGGTTAATGTTTTCCAGTTTGACCAACACATCCCTTTTGGCCTGCGCTAATCGACTGTCTGCTAACAACCTCTCCAGCCCGGATCTGTCTCCTCGTGCATGCGTTATTGACAGGAGCTGCATCAGTCATCTACCGAGGGTCCTGCTGGTGCATGAGTAATTAGCAGCAAGCGGTGCTGTCAGTCACAGGTATATTTGATGCCCCTGTCGTAGGTCATTTGATTCAAGTGTCCACCAGTAATGGAGGACAGCAGGAAGCGCTGTCGGGACAGAATACTAACGAAGAGCCTCAGGCCCGATGGCGTTGCCTCTGACTCAACTCAGAATACTCAGGTCGTCCGGGTGACAAAAATAAATGGGAATAAATGAAGCAATTTAAGAGGGCTGTAGCGACGAAGGGTTATTAAAAATGTTTCAGGTGGTCTGTGTGTTTTGTGCGTCTAGATGGTACGAGAAGGGAGCAGATGGTGGCGACTGAGTGGCCGGTGGCTGAGCACCAGACTGACAGGAAAGGTAAAAGAGGCCTCGACTCGGGCCCTCGCTGCCAAAACTGTACACTCGAGAGCACCCTGAATAACAAACCAGCTTTTTCATCAGCCTTTCATCGCTCCCTTCACTCCGGTGCTTTGAGACACAGGGTGACAGAAGGCTCCAAGTGCGTGGTTCAAAGGGAGGAGCCGAGCGTTGGGAGTTTTCTCTTTCCTCTTGGGTCGCAGCCTTTGTTTACTGCTCGGTTGCCTGCTGCGGGGAAACAACTCTAAAGCTTGGCTCAGAGGACAAACATCTCCGCTATGCACTAAACAAACTCTCCACGGGTTCACTCTTCCAATCTGTTTACATCACAAACACTCTTCGGTGTGTCTGGGCTCTTCGGCTGGCCGGGGGGGTCGCTGGCCGCGGGTGGCGACGGCCTGGGTGGGCGCGTTGGTTTCCAGGCCTCATGAGTTCTATGTGGCCTGTGTTGGTTGTCTGGGTTTGTGTTGATTGTTGTCTCTTTCTGTGTTTAGGTGGCTGGATGGCCTGGTCGCTGTGGTCGGCGTGTGATGATTCAGGCTTGCAGATGAGGAGTCGGGTGTGTGGCGCTCAGGGCAACACCCCGTGTGTGGGGAACAGCACGCAGCGGCGAGACTGCAATGAAATACCTGGTGAGTCAGTCAGCTCTCAGATACACACTGTGCACGAGCAGCCTCCATCGCAGGTTGGCCTACAAAGTTTCGAGGAGACGGCCTGTGTGAAACTTTTGCTACTGTGGATAGATAAAAGTTTTTCCCTTTCTCAGTCATGCTTCTGGTTTGACTTGCTTTGCTTATTCTGGATATTTTCCCTGAGAGGCAGCCTCTAGATTTACTAGAACACCCTGATCACACACAGGTTCACACATTCACACCCGGATGGTGCCTGCACCTGCACCTACTGAGCGGCTCCACTGGAGCAGGGAACTTGTGTGAGGGATGCTTCCATAACCTTCAGGTCATCACTGCCCCTCTATGACACATTCAAATATAAACATGTAAACTTAGATTATTAATGTGGAAAGAGATCGTACACACTGTGCTTGACCTCTTACATTTTCTTGGCACCCTGCGTATGAAGGCTTGAGTCCTCCTGAGATGCAGCTGTCGGTTCGGTTGTGACTCGTCCCTTTTCCCCTCTCTCTCTCCCTATTTCACACTTACTATCCAGTCAACAAACGTGAAAATGCCCAAACATATCTCTAAATGAAATACATATTTCATGTTTTATTCAGTGTCACTGGGACAAGAAATGGTTGACATATAAATGAAGTAGTTGAAAAAAACAAACCGAAACATTAATCAGATCTGACAGTTTGAAAAGCTTAAATAAATAATTGACAATTCATGATATGCCTGTTTTCAAGCCATTTAAATTACCAATCCCAAGTTCCCAGAGTCCAAAGCGACATCTTTTACGTTTGTCTGACCAAGAGACAAAATGTATGCACACATGACCAAACACAAACCTAACCAATCAATTGTTAGTTTTTAATTTCTGCTCAGATCATCACATCAGACAAGAACAATGTAATGATTAGGACAATAATAAAAGATCATATCCTTGGATTTAACTACACATAAATGCTACAGATTTAAGATCAATTATTAACTTTATCTTTAGTTTTTACTGCAATGTTTTAACTGTGCAAAGAAATTAATACAATTAGTAAACAAATTCAGACTTTTAGATTAAGTCCTCAGTTCTGGGCCAAATCTTTTTTGGCGGTACCTTTTTATGATAATAAAAATAATAATGAAACTTTATTTCTACAGCATTTATTCAAACAAGGTTACAAAGTGCCTCCCAAAATACATGGGAATAAAACAACACAGAACAATAACTAAGCATAAATGAAAATGTTAAAAACAAGCAACATCTAATAAAACCACTGTAAGGAAATGTTTGAGGCAATGATTTAAATACAGGTAAAGTGCCGGCGGATCTAAACTCCAGAGCCTCTCAGCCCAGATGGCAAAAGCCAGGCCAGAATGCTGAGGTTTAAAAGTTACTGAGAATATCCTCAAATCAATCCTAAGTTTAACTTTGCTCATCCGTCACTGACACAGTATCACAGTCGTTCAATGTCATCACTGTCATCAGCCTCACCTTCTGCATTCACATCCATCCATATGCCTCATCTGTGTGTATGTGGCCGACAGTCCTCCCAGTGCACTAAACTCATCCGCCTCTGGTAATTAACCATGAAGTCCACGCAAATCCAACAAGTCGGCAGTTGACCCCGTCGGCCTCAGCTCACCGTGTTGCCGATGACGATCTCCGAAAAGTTTCTCCTGAAATGATCTTTCATGGCCTGCCGCAGTCAGCCCGTCCCCACACGGAATCCCTAATGAGTCCAGACGAAGGCGATTAATATTAATGGGTTGTCACAACACCAAATCACATCTAATTTCAGTGCAAATTTCAATGAGGCGATGGATGGATTTGTTAAGGTCACTGGCGGAGGGGAAGGCGGCTGCGAGGAAGCTGGAAAATAAGGCCAAAAAATTAATCAAGGGATGTGGCACCGCAATTAAAAGTGTTCACACACGCACGTCAACCCTCCCCGCTCCCCTCCTTGTTTCCTCCTCGGCAGCGGACAGGATGTGTTGCACTGTAAATAATTGTGTTGCCGTCAAGTGTCTCTAACGGCATCTAGAGAGGGTCGCTGCGACGGAGCAGAGCTGTTCTCTCACTCTCACCATAGAATGCTTTGAATTCATCAAGGGGAAAGAAATCTCTGCGGAACATTAAAAGCAACATCTCAATTTCTCATTCCCTGTTTTTGTTTTTCCATGTGTCAACTCTCCTGGTGTTACAGTCGGTGGTTGTTGTCTTCTGAAGACTGTTTTTCCATGGAGCGTGTGTGTGTGTGTGTGTGTGTGTGTGTGTGTGCATGCAGGTGTGTGTCTGACCCTGTGTTCCTCTCCTCTCTGCAGTCATTCTCCCTGCATCTGGTTTTGATAAGGACCAACACTGCGGAGGTAAGTGGATTAACAGCTGCCTTCGCTTTGTTTCTGTTCCTGTCCCTGTATCTGTTTCCACAGATGTCTGCCCATGATGTGAGTTTTCATACATTATATGTGCATCTTCATGCGTGTGTTCAGGCTGTGCTAAATTCTAACAGCTGATCAGGAGGACGATTAAATATTATGGGCACTGTACAGCTGCATCTGTAGGAGGATGCAGTTAATCCGGGCCCATTGGGAAGCGAATCTTCATGGATCTGGTAGAACACCAAGGCCGAACCAAAATGAGACGCTCTGGCCTACAGAGGCTCTAGATGATCACCATCACCAGCTCGTCCCGCCATTATTGCTGTTGCCTGGCAACAGAGCTGAAATTGGACAAGACAAGAAAGTTTTAATGCCCCTTGATTTTTCTTAGAACCGACGCTCAATGAATCCTGGGATTGGTAGGGCTTGGAACGGAGCCTTTATTTCTCAGGAGATGAAAGGACCCATTTTTCTGCCGCATTTGAAGGAGCTTTCAAAATGGGACAGTCTAGTCGCGCCGCTGTGATGCAATCGGTCTTCAAATGCAGTCTCTGAAGGATGCCGACCTGTGTTGTACCTGGAACATTCTCGAGTTGTCGAAACTATTTTATAACAGGAAATGAAAGCAGTTTGGCTCCATGTGTCTGACTCGCAGAAAACCTTGAGACTTCTTTTCTTTTGTTCTTTCTTTTTCTAACCTACAAATTAAAATAGGAAGCACAAAACCAAAACGATAAACCTAAGTGCACATTTCTGTCCCTGAAAAGACAGATATCAACACAAAAGAGGGACTAATCTAATTGGATTGTGGGCAAAATGTGAGACTTAAAGATGGCAGAACAGTTCCCCAAATGTTTTGTCTGATGTTTTTCTCATCGAGAGACAATAATTATTCCCTAAGAAAATGGGAAAAATGCCCTATCTCACAATTTTAGAGAAAGTACAAAATAACATCCTGATTCTGCCCCTGGATCCACACCAAAATGAAATGGGTTCTTTCCTGATTCAAGTTTAATGGAAATCAGTGTTGTTGTTTGTGTGTTACTTTGCTTACAAACAAACAAACCAACAAATACACGGACAAGGGTGAAAACATAACCTCCTTTCTCGAGGTAATTATGCAGAAGTCAGTTTAGAATTCCATCAATAGAAGAAAGAAAAGTGGAACTCAGCAGGTCTCTCAGAGTGTCCTCTCCTCACGCAGCCACACAACCTTTTCATGAGCTCAGTTCAGTGTGAGACACAAAGAACTGACCGTCTCTACCACAGTGTTATACAGTTAAATAAACACAAAAGCCTCTCCTCTAGAGGGAGCAATGACAGGCTTCAAGAGTCAACAAGGTCCTTTCTGACAGAACTAATCCCCCTCGAACACACACTGCACATGAGCACGTTTACTTTTAACAACCAAATGTAAAATTAGGTTTTGCTGGAGAAAACCATAGACACTGAATAAAGATGGACGACGCATCGCCACTTCCTACCATTGTATAGAAATTAAGCTAAAATATCCCTGATATAGTGGAGTGCCTGTATAGAGGTCCCGCCCCTACACATGCTTGACATATTGCGAGTCAGTCTCAGCTGTCAATCATGACCTTTCTGCCCATTTATATCATCAAATAGCCAATTCAAACCAAACAAATCAAAAACATTTGTACAAACATCAGTGTTGCTAAAATGACAGAAACCATCTTTGAGAAACATCTTTTCAACGTGTGCTTTGACCTTTTAGTTTTCGCATGGAGGACGCAAGCCACCAGGGGGCGATCAAGATGGTTTGGCTTCACTTTTGGGGAGTCGTCATATCATCCGTCTTTATATTTGATATGCTACTGTACTGATATTAACTATGAATAATCCTATAAAGGCCTCTGCTCAGGTTCATCAAGTTCGGATAGACCTGAGTAAGTTACAGTTATGTCTGAACCACCTGATACCATTTTTCCAAAGAGGCAATAATGTATGCTGACCTTTCTATGTATCTCCTTCATTTCCCAGCGTTCACCTCCATCCACCTCATCGCGACTGGCGTGTCCTGTTTCCTCGGGGCGGGGCTGCTGTCCTTCTTGATCTACGTCTACTGTCAGCGTTTCCATAAGCCCTCGCAGGAGTCTGCCGTCATCCACCCTACCACCCCCAACCACCTCAACTACAAGGGCAACACCACGCCAAAGAATGAGAAGTACACGCCCATGGAGTTCAAGGTACGAGTTTTGAAAAATTCACACAGATAGAGGTAGTATGTCATAAACCTGGTGTTACTCTCACACACGAACACACCCGATGTAAAATTTAAAAAAATTCAAGGGCACTGAATGTGATTCATGTTTTATTTAGAGCATTTATTCATGCATTTATCTCAATTGAGCGCAAACCGCAGAAGATGAATTACTGTTCATTTCTATTCCTCCTTGCTCATATACAGAACCTATCGGCTTTAAGCCTTTTTCTACCTGCAGCCCACAAACCAAGTCCTTATTAATGGGCCCCATTAACTTTCTAAAGCATTAGCCGGCCCTCCACCTCCCACTGCTATCGCTCTACTGTGCACTCACATTTACAACCAGTCAAGAAAAGTACTTTCACCAGAGGCTCGTAGACTTTTACTGCAGCTTTGTGTCCTTTTCTCTGCACTTTGCATTGTTCACTCTCTAACTGATTGTTGATTAACTCAAGGAGATGATTGATTTTCCCGTCCATGTAACCTTGCAAGTGAGAACCCATAGAATCCATCTTGCCAGACTTCCAAGTCATTCGCCTGTAGTCAAAACAACACCCATGAGGCAGGACCCACTGGCAGCTACAGCGAGAAGCGACTGTTCCTTAACAACAATGGCAGAAGTTAGCATGGACATTGCTCAAGCACCAGCTAAATTAGAACATTGAAGAATATTTCATCAGTAGATTTTTTTGTAAATCAGGGGCCACAAAGGGGCCACAATTGTATATTCCAACATCCCCCTCTGGCCCTGCCCCTGGATCCGCCCCTGCACTGTAGGCTTTTCTCGATGGCTTTTCTTTTCATCATGTCACCTTTAAACTATTTATATGAATTATATTTCTTTTCTTTATCCCTACTACTGCTCTTTGCATCCTGGTTACCTTGACTTGTGCTTACTTATATACTAATTTTACATTTTACACTTCTATTCCTTATTTTTGTATTTTTACTATATAGTTGGTTCACTTAATGTGTATATTTTACTTTGTAAATCTTTATAAAAGGCACAATTGGATTTGAAGGTGACATTTAACATAGTTTTTCGTTGTGTTTGCACAATGACAACAAAGTTCTTTAATCTTGAAAAGTTTTCCTCGTCCTCTGATTGGCTTCCTCATCCATAATAGACCGTGATAGACAGATGGTTCATCCAATCATCTGCCAATTATTCTTTAAAAGTGCCTGCCCTTTTCTAAAGATGTTCCAACGAAGCCTTCCCAGATGGATCTGTAACAAATCATCTGTGAAACAAACCATCTGCTGTGTCAAGTTACTGTTTCTGCTAAGTGCTCCGAAGTGTGCTGGTGATAAACAGCTGTTGGTAACTCAACTTAAAACTTTGAATTGGTTCAGTTTGATCTTTGTCACCATCACATAGTTTTTCCAACCAAGGTTTTAATCACAATTTAGTAACACCATCCATTTGCTGTCTCATTGCTGTAGGCGGCATTATTTTCTCCAACACTCACAATCCTCCATCTAAGAAGTAGCACAGTCATTTTATTTGTTTATTTTCGGGCACATGATCCAAAATCAGCAGCTGCATCTATCTTGCCGTCCTCCGCGGTGCCTCTGAGTGATCACAGAGCAGCTTGAAATGAGTAAGATAGGAAACTATATTGATTTGGTTTTACAACGTTTTGACGGCGTTTTGACTAGCTCTTTCAGACACATTATAAACAAATCCATTGCAGCTCAGACTCGACTGTGTTTATGTTTGGAAGTTGGGTCACACACCAGAAAGTGCCGATCAACACGACAACAGCCAACAAGTATCCGCAGGGATTCATCTGAGCTCCTCCCACCACCATGACCGTGTCTAAGAACAGGAATTTGATACCTAATCACAATGACCCATCGCTGTTTGTGATTGTCGGCCTCCCGACACTTATTGTCCTCGCTGCTGTTGTTGTCGCTGTGTGGACGCGGTGCTGACAGCTGCCGTGGCGTTGAGAGCCTGAACTCATTAGCTTTAATGACCAGAGAGGGCAGCCAGACGGTGCTGGACGTTCAGCCGATGTCACCGTGCATGGCCGCAGCGCTGTTTATCCAGCAGGTTCCTCTCCTCCAGGCCAATTTATGATGCCCAGCATTCTGTATTTCACCGACTCTAACCTGATTATCTCACCGCCTCGGTCCCCAGAGCTGTTCACATGGATTACATTAGACTAATGCTCCACCTGGAAACTGTCTCACTGTGTTCAGCTTTACTAAGACTCAGGAAATGCATTGGATTTTAGACTAGTGAATTCCTGTCATCTCATCTATTAGTGCGTGAAGTATACTTGACGTGAACTAAATTAAATTTGTTCACATGGTTTGCTTTGGTTGTGAATACACTCGCAGCATAACCATAGAAATAATTTCTTATTTAAACTTGAATTATATAATCCAGCTGTTACAGGTTTTATTGGACATATTAGTCTCTATTCATTAAATGAAAAAAGCAGATACTTTAGAAAACACCTGACATTAAGTTGATTTGCATTAAAAACAGTGTTTTATTGCTTCGGCACGTTATTTTCACTTATCTTAAAGAAGAACATTTTTGGGAATATTTTCATTTGCTCTCATGCCAAGAGTCACATGAGAAGATCCACGTTATTCTCATGGTTTGTAATTTAATATGAAGCTACAGTCAGCAGACAGCTAGTGTAGCTTAGCATAAAGGGGAAACAACCCAGGTGTCCAAGGAAGAATGGCTGCACTATATTTTGCAGTGCGCTAATAAGTTGTGACAAAAAATTATTATTATTATTATTATTATTATTATTTTCTTCGTAAAACGTCTGATTCTGTACGAGTGGAACGTTAAAATTCCTTATTTTTCACTTCTATCTTTCCAGACACTGAATAAAAACAACCTTCTGCCAGATGAACGATCCAACTTCTACCCGACGCCCCTCCAGCAGACGAACGTCTACACCACCACCTACTACCCCACAGCACTCGGCAAGTTCGACTACCAGCCCAACTCTTCCCCTTCGCCGTGCAGAACCTACAACAACAGTAACAACAGCTGAGACACGCCCCACAACCACCTCTATAACCCCCCACCCACAACCCACCCCCACCCCCACCCCCCCTCTCCCGCAGACCCAAAACGGACACCGCCCAAACGCCATGGTGACATAACTGAACTGACATGAACTGAAATGTTTCTCAGAGCTGGGTTCCTCTGTTCACCATCGTCCCCTGCTCCTCGCTGTCTCTTCTGCATGGCAGGGTTTGTGTTTTCAAGGGCGTGTCTGGAACTTTCCATCAGGAGATGTGGGTTTGGACAACAATGCAGCCAGCTCGACGTGTGTTATCTCAACGGCGTGACTCTACATAGCAGTGTCAACCCAGAGCATCGTCTTCATGAGAGGATCCAGTGGAAAAGACCAGCAGGGCGAGTTTCGGCTTTATTCAGATTAATATGAACAAAGGGCACATCAGCACAGGTGCTGAGTCGAGCGTTCACAATTACAGAATTGAAAAGAGCAGAACAGTAAAAAAAAAAAAAATTTCCATTTCCCTGGATCTGGGTCACCGTTTCTCTCCTCTCCGTTTCAACCATTTTCAGCCTGTAATGAACTTTGAGTCCCTCGACAACAAAAGCAGTTACTGAGAATAAACAGCGCATATCGTAATGTCCTTGCCACACAGCGAGGAGCGGGAGAACAACAATGAAGTCGATGATGAAACAAATTAGAGATCAATATCAGCCCGGTTGTGCGGAGGGGGATATGCACGCCCTCCATTGTTGCTATTTCATGTGACAGAAAAGATAAGAACTTCTGAGTGAAGTTTTTGGACGGCGGCTTGGAGGAGTTAACGGTTGGAAATAATCTTTTAAATCTGCTCATGATCAGAGCCTTTTGAGGACCAAGGACATTTATTTGCAGCATTGAAGCAAAGGGGGGTTATGAACTGTACATAAAGCTTCGGAAACGCCACGTATGCAACAGAGGGCAGGGGCGAAATCTGTTTTCTTTCCAACACTTCTGTTTTTTCTCCCAAAAACAATAAAGACTTCTGAAAGAGAAATGATTGATTATCCAATCGATTCTCTGTCGGATGCATCGATTCTACTGAGTGCTAAATAGCTCAGTGGTCATATCAAATATGACCAGTGCGCTGAACAACTGGACTGGGTTTTTTATGATGGTAGAATAAGCTAGTAGTCTGGCACTTCTTTTTTTTTTATGTTTGTTTTTTAAGATAATTGTTTTATGCTCAGATGAGCCGTAGCATAGGAGGAAATATTTTGTTAAATAAGATATAGCTGATTAATTGTTGTTTCTCTAATTTCACTTCACTGAATGAACACATTCTTTTTCTTTTCTTGGTTTTTCAGCAGCTCTGTAACCATTGCATCTTCAGTTCCTGAAACACAAAGAAAATAAACATTACAGATTTTTACAAGAAAATGAATGATTGTAACTAAACCTCTATTTGAATGAGTTTTAATGGCCATGTTAGAGATAAAAAAGATTCTGAGATTTCAAGAATTAAGATGTAATAGAGAATAAAGTCGTAATATTAGTACAAGTAAAAAGTCATAATTTTAAGAGGCTAAAGTAATAATTTTAGGCTATGTGTCATTTTACAGGGGCAAGATCTGTCTTTTGCCTGCATTGAAATATGGAATGTGGAGCATTTTGTTGAGTTATACTTTAGTATAATTTCACAAATAATATAATACTAAATTTTGTTCCTGTTGCCGTAAGATTATGACTCGATTCTCGTCTCTCACTGCGACTTCATTCTCATAAATGACAACTTCATTCTTGTTAAATTACAGCTTTTTCTCACAATATTACAACTTTATTCTTGTAATCTCTCTAACATTGCCCAAATACTCTCACTTAAAAAAGAAAGAAAAAAAAGATGCTTGCATAGAAGTTTGCCTGTGTGAAGATCAAAACGAGTGCATGTGTATGTAGATGTGCGTACATGCAAACACATGTTCTCTCTGCGTGTCCGTTTGCCCGAATGAGGAAAATTACTGTATTTTGTACAATGTAAATGCTTTCATACACATGATTATATATGAGGAGGTCTGTAATGGCATTTCTTTTTCCACACCCTGTCACACTCCGGGTGTTCTCCTGGTTTTTCTATACTTCACGTACCAGATGTTAATCGTTGTAAGTTAAAGCGTCGCTCCTCTGGTTCCTGCTGGAGGTTGAATGGACTCTATTTATAGTTAATGCTTGGTTTATAAAGGGCATTTTCACAGCTATATTTTATTATTATTGCCTGATCGGTGAATGCTAACCCAGAAAATGCTTCTCACTTCTGCTACTGTACATGCACGAAATGAGAGCTCTATCTGTATATATGAGCGACAGCCTTCTGCAGCCCATTTAATGACCATGAAGAGGACCATGTAAATGTATCTGTATATTGTATAGCTAACACTGTTTGTTTAAGAAAGCCTTATAGTTGTTTAAAAAAAAGTGCAGCAGCTAAGTACACACCAACCATGAGGTTTGTTTGGGGACAGAGTTCCGAGATGTGACCGACTGCCTTCGGCTTTTGACCTTTCCCAGCTGCTCAAACATCAAATTTCCACGTGCTCCAGGCTGAGAATAACTCGGCGCAGCACTGATAATATGGACACACAGTGTGGATATCCTGAGGAAGTATTTTTGATCCAGACTTTGCCTCTATTGGCCCGGTGCGAAAGCCAGTCATCTGATTGGTCGGTATTGAACTCTGCCCCTTGCGATGTGAGGCTCTGTGCCCTTCTATGCAACTTACCAGGTGTACTGTTAGACCTGTCATGTAGACTGTAATCACTGCCTTTTAGACACTGTGAATTTTTTGGTACCCTATATTTTTGTATATTGTACATTATAAAGGATAATAAACCTTGATGCCAACACACACAGTATATGGACAGTGGGATGTATCAGATTTACAGTTTGGAGGAAGACATTCGTGGTATTTTATCTCTACAGATAGTTTCTAAAGCCGTTTTCAGACAGGAACTCTGGAAATAGCCTGCAAAATCAGGACCAGGCATTTTCCAGAGTTTGTCGGTCAGACGCGTTCACAACAACTGGCATTCAGGCGAGGGGTAGCATCCGGGTAGAGCAGCAGGAAGCAGGACAGGACATAAAGTCTACTGCGGAAGGCCCATGTTTTTGTTTACAGCACATTGACACTCTCTCTCAAATCTCGTCTTTCCAGGTTGTTGTCTTCTACGTATACCGCTCCTCTTTTTCATCCTGAGATATTTGTATTCTGCTAGTTTTGTGTCTGTCATGTTTTACAAGTCATCAACCCACTCACCCACTCACTCTCTGTTGACTCAACTGGACGTTTTACCACAGGGCTGGTACGTTACGGAAAACGTCCAGAGCAACCGATCTGAAAGCAGCTATACTTCGTCTTAAGGAATTAAACATAACTACTAACAGTTTTCTTTGAGGAAAAACAAAAGGTGTTTTTCATCCAGTTACAGCTTTAAGCTCCAACCTTAAGACGTTGGATGAAAATGTGCTGTGAACTTGACGTGTGTGGTGAACTTAGATTTCAGTGATTCATCCTTCAGTCTGCCTATAGAACTTCTTCTTAATCAAGCCTACGCTTCTCATGACGATATATAGAAAGTTCAGAGGGAAACACAACTTCTCTCCTTAAGTTATTGCTTCATTATAACCACCCATACACCACCTAGTTGTCACTTATTTCCCTTGCTTGTGACAACTTAAAAACTTCTCAATCCAGTCACTGAGCCTGAAACTCCACTCACCTAAACACACTGCGTTGATCACCTGACTGTTAAGTTGTCAACCTGCCCACGGCTCCTACTTTGGACTGCAGCAATCACACAAGTGCAGACAGTGTCTCTGTAATAACAGCTTATTGGCAGTCATATGCAGAAACAGCACTTGAGAAATGGTTAAGTTTGTGTTCCAGCAGCGTATCAACACAAACCCTGAAGAGACAAAACTTACATTTCATCTTGCTGAAAAGTCTCTTTGTGGTGATAGAGCATACAAAATGGTAATAGTCCTCAACAGATCTGGTTCTTCCAGCTCTGTTGTATGTTGTGTGTCTGGGCAGGAAGCCTGTGGAGGGAAAAGTTAGCACTGACGTGGAATGTGGTGCGGAGGGCACTGGATATTCTAAGAGAGCCAAAAACAAAGAAAAAGAATCAACCTTAGCTACAACTGTGTATTTCTAGCGTGTCACTAAAGTGCATCCTCTCCCTTCATCCCCAAAACGAATGATTGCAGCCCTGGAATACTTTGCTGTTTGAGAAGAGGGGAGATGGATTAGAGGAAAGAGCCAAGTAGTCAGGGTGTGTCCAGCAGAGTGCCCGTGGATCACTGCCGGTGCCAGTGGCCCAGACACCGGCACTTTGTCACAACACCACAATGATTCTGCTGCGGTGCAGAAAATCAGGATCAAAGCTGGAGAACAGCCGCTCTCACACAGGACAGGAAAAAGCCACTCAATGAAATCATAAAACATTCTGTGTACACTCACATAAATAAGGGTGTACTGTTTGTATTCTACTGGGGCAACTATATCATCGGGTGTCAGAGGCAAGAGCAGCTTACTCTTCATCCACTAAAACACACACTTATCCATACTGTATATGTCCTTCTCATTGGTCCAGTGCAGGCCAAGCTGTACCTCTCAATTAGAAAGAGCAGCCTCCTGGCAGTTTTATTAATGGTCGCAGTGAAAGCATTAATCAGTTGGTATTCTGCTGACGGACAGCTGCAGTGATGGGAGTGGGAAGGACCCTCGCTGGATTGAATAATTCACCCTCTTTGTGACAGAGAGGAAAAAGAACAACGCAGAGAAGACAAAGAAAAACAGCAGCTTTGTGTTTATAATGATCAGTGAAATTAATGAAAAGATCTGTGTGGAAAAAAACATCCTCCACAAACTGAGCAGCACTGACGATCACAATCATCATGAATTATCTTGGAAACAACTGAAAAACTGTGTTTGCAAATGTGTTCACATTTAAGAGGATGGAACTCTAGACTTTTAATTATTATATATCATTTAGCCATTTTAAAAGAAGGTATGGTGCAGCTTTTACCAAGGCATCGTTAATGAATTATAACAGGCTTTTTGAACTATTAATTGATTTCTATGCTAATTAGATTAGTAATAAGCTATTTACTTTGTCACTTTTAATAAGGTTTTTTTCTGAAAAGCACATTTCAGAACCCCAGTTTGAATTTGATGCTTGCCATTATGTGTTATTCACACTATCAGATATTCAGCTGATTCAATAGAGACTGTCAGACAGTGAAACACTGTTGAAACTGAAGGATTTTCTGCCATGGAAATAAATAAATTGTTAAACAGGTTAAAAACCTATTTTTTCATTTCATGTGGTCGTTTGAGTCAATGTTAACGATGCAAAATAAAAATAAACTAAGCGCTGTAAACAAACAACATTCACAACTAAAGGTATAACGAGATATTGCAGCATAGAAATATTAGGATTAGGCTATGAATCAGTTTCAATAATGATCGCTATATGATTGTCATCAGTATGGCAAAAGTCTAAGTTTCATATAAATACAAGCAGGGACAAATAACACACACACACACACACAGTCAGACAACAACAGAACAGTGATAGAAACACACAGGAATCAATGGTAAAACTGAATTGTAAAAAATGGCAAAGCAGATGAAGCTGAAAATTATAATTATTGATATTATATATATAATTTTTGCCATATTGCTCAGACCAAAAGAAACACGAGTGACAGATGATGAGACTGTTGTTGTTTGACAGGGACAAAGTTCCTGACAATCTGTAGGTGTGCTCTCATTAATGGGTTGTTTCTAATCCAAAGCATTGAGTGATGATGTATTAACCAATGATAAAGACATTATCACCTCAGTGATTCGTCTCCAGAAAGAATCCATGTGTGTGACAGCCGCTGCAGCACTGGTCTGAGGAATCAGAAATACTGATCGCCCAGCACAGATCACAGTTTCATAATGTGACCATCTGATGTTTATTTTGTGCTGTCATGTTTACAGAGCGAGCAGCCGCTTTGGTGTTTGATGTGTGTTGTGCGGCGTCCCGGGAGGCGGCCGGCAGACAGACGTGACTGTGTTCTCGCACAAAGACGCAGGATGGGCAGATCACACACTGTCTGAAGCCACAGCCAGGACAGCCTGTCGTCGTCTGCAGGAGTCGAGACTGTCTCCTCCGTCATCACAGCTCTCCATCCTCCTCCTCCATGAGAGAACAGAGCAATGGTTTGATATGACTCATCAGCTTATAGCATCAATCCACTGGCCGTAGCTTCTGTCTGTGTGTTGGTGAGTTCTGGGCACAGCCTGCCCGGGAGAACCACTTGGGAATCTGCTGAATTGGAAGCTAAGTGCAGAGCAATGTCGAACGAAATCAGGCTGCTGTGTCGCTCTGATCTGATCCTGATGATGTTTTATTCACCGACCAACAAAACAACCAGACACAAAGACACGACACCTGAGTTACCTGCACCAGGGGGCCATGTTTTCACTCGTCTGGCTTCTGGTTTATTTGTTGGTTTATTTGTCAGCAAGATTAAGGGAAAAAACGATCGAAATGAAACTGGAAGGATGAGGCTTTGGCCCAAGAAAAACCTGTTAAATTTAGGTGAGGATGCAGAATAAGAAGCAGATCCAGGAACGTGTCTCTGCAGTTTCTTCAACATTTCAACATTCAATATTTTCATAGATGTTTCAGGGAATAATTCACACATTTTGATTGTTTTATGACAAAATAGGCTTTTAGGTTTATATATCTTAATAAGAAATATACAATTTCAACTTTAAACTGCTGCTGCTCTCTTATTATGTTTTTTACATTTTTATGTTACATGGGTAATGAGATTACTTCAGCTTTGCATGACACGGATGGCAACACGCAAGAAATGTCAATGTCATGTTGCTGAAGGAGACGCTGGGCTGCTCTTCTTACATGCACTTGTAGGACGAAAGGACGGGTTAATGGTGTCACAGGTTAAATTCCGCTGACAGAGACAAATGAGTGGGAGAGACAGAATCAGCAGTGATGGAGGGTCTCCTCCAGGGGTGGACTGGGACAATAATTCAGGCCGGGAATTAGACTCCTTTCCAAGACACCCTTTTCCCTCAAAGCACAATATTCTCTCATTTTGCAGGCAAACCCTATTAGTTGATGTAATGGCTACCACTTATGAGGGCCATGATGAAAAAGTAGCCAACTTTAACCTCTCAAGGAGTCTTTCAAAATTATATTTAAAATGGGCAAGTTTTGAGTGCCATTGTGAAAAATTGGTAAAATGTACCTTAATCTTACTCACTAAATTTCCCTTTAAATTTCTCAGGTCCGTCACCTCATTCCTGCTTGCTATATTATTGCTGGTCAAGTTATCAGTTCAAGGCCAATAAGACCGTCAGGCCCATGGGAAATGTCCCAGTGCTCCCATTGTTCAGTCTGCCCCTGGTATCCTCCTAATAAAACAGAGGTGAGATCAATTAATGTTAAATTGCCTTCTTCTCACACAGAACCGAGCACCAGCCGTTAAATTCGCTTCTGCAAATTGCGGGGCTGTTTCCAAGAAGCTCATTTGAGGAACATCGAAGTTCATGGTATTTTCGCAGCACAGAGCATGAGAGAGACATTTCCATTTTATTCAATCTACTTAGCTGACGACGGTTGTAAAGGCTGGAAACCTCGCTGAGTGGAGGCGATATTGATGACAATGTCGTAAATAAAAGTGCTGACGGCAGGAGGATATTGATGGGGACACAGGATGGGTACCACTGAGTGTGAGGCGAGGCGAGGAACGTAACCTTGCTGCTCCTCCTGCAGCTCACGAAGGTTATCGTGTGAAGAAGCCTCCATTTCACTTTCACACTAATACATTTAAGCAATACTAGGTTGTCTTCAAAAATAATTTTGGGGGAACAAAAACTTAAGAAGAATAGCACGGTCTCCCTGGAGACCTGGAACGGCACTACATTACTTTGGAGTAGTGTGCTGGATTATTACGACCTGCTCTACGGCACCTCACACACTAACAACCAGAGACGGAGCTAGCAGCTAGCTGTAAGAGACAACTAGCTCACCAACTGACACCATGGTAGACCAACCGGAAGAAAAAAAAAAAACTTCGGAAAGGATGAAAGGAAAAGAGTAATAAACTAGTAAGATAACGAGAAATAAACCAGGGGGGAGCCCGATTATAGGCTCCCCCTACAGGTGTGATGCGTAATTAACTGTTGCGGTCGGAGCCTCCCTGTGCTGTACACACGTGCATTTGTTGATAAGGAAATGGAGAAGGGATCTGGCATTGTGTCACTTTAAGTTTACACTGGGCTTGATCATGTATGAACAAAAGGCTTAACGCTGACTTTATACCATCTGAAACCAACTACCACAAACACTCTGTATCTGTTTACTCTGGAAATACTCCTTGATTTAAATTCAACCCACTGCCATGGCAGGCCTGAGCTGTGATATGGACCCCTGCCGCCACTCTCCTTGTGGCAGGGTTAATGCATCCAGCGCACACAGGGAGAAGCCATTTAGACTCCCATTTGCTTTGCAGATCTAAGATGGTAACAAGTTGTCCGACATGAATCATTTATGCAGCCCGGGGCTTCGATTTTTACAACACAGTTTGAGTTTATGCCTGCGTCTGAAGCATGGGAGCTTAAAAGTGCTTAAACAACAAAAAAGGACGAACATGGGTATTAATGATTCAAAAAGAAAAAAAAATGAGAAAGTGACAAAGTAATTGGAAATGGGGTGCAGGCCAAGCAATTCGCAACATGCTCAGGGAGGCTTTTAAGTAATTTCCCCGTCCTTGTGCCTGTTTGATGCCTTTTCCTGCAATGTCAGTGAAACACATACTGCATGTGCGTCAAAGCCATTGTGTTCCATTAACTGACAATTGCTCTCAGCAGCTGTAAGAGGCTGGAGAAAGTTTCCTCTCCTCTGTGCCCTCGAAACTCAAACCACAACACAACAGACAACAACAGATTACGAGCTCATTTTAATCACACTCATTCTTCAAGGACAGACAAATTATTCATAGCAGTTTGTTGACACCATCAACAGTAAAGATGAACTGCTTACCAAAAGAAAAGCCGAATCTTCTCGATTGCCCCCTGGTGGTGGGCTGTAATATGTGTCTGTCCTCCTCCATGTTAGCAGATGGTACATCGACCAAACTAAAAAGTCAAAGTTCACACCAAACAATGTTTTCTCCGTCATTTTAGTTCTTATCACACTGATGTAGGTTCTTGTTTTAATGTTTCCGATAACTTTTGGTTTTAATTCATTGTTTGATGCTACAAAATATAGTTGTGAAATGGGCCACTAGAATACTTCCAAGGGGAATTTTACATAATGATCTAATTAATCCTCACAGGAGTGATTGCTTCAGGAAAACAAACTACAGCTGATCTCCAAACAGGAAACATGTACTTCTTTATTTCCCTTGTCGCAGAGACTGTACGATATCTGAGAAGACATGAGTGAAAATCTGAAAAATCTGGCTTGTTCTTTGTACTGGTTGATAGCATAGACTGTATATAAAGATGTACGACATGACAGCTCCCCATAGTGAAGTCAAATCATAAAATCCCCCCCCCATTTTATCATTTCCATTACTAATTAAACTTCACTCCTCACACCTCCTTTCCAAACTCAGTTGTTTTGTATGTTTTATGAGCCATGAGCCATTGTGCCTCTGTGAGATCAGAGCTGCATGTGGGCACTGAAGCCCTGAATACGTTGGATTACAGTCTTGCTGTGTTTTCCTGCATCCCAGTTGTGAAACCAGTCAATCCGTGAAATAGGAGCAAGCTTTTCCATCGCAGGTAAAAGCTCTCCCACTGTGGCACTGGCTGCAGAGACAAACCAGTGTGTTTACTCCAAACACAACAAACAGGTTCACTGTTCTCGTCCTGTTTATGCTCCACTCTCATCCGCTGTTGGTCACGGGATCACAGGGACAGACTGAGCAGTGCCGTGAAGTCACTGCATAGGGTGTGAAAATGAAAAGCTTGACGAATTAAATCAATTTGGATGGGTGCACACTCTCTGAAATACGTGTTCTCTCGTTAATCTATTTTTCTAAGGACCAAACTCTACTTTTAGACCGAGCACAAGAACCTTTTTGAAAAGTGAGGACATTTCTGCCCGTCCTCACTTCCTCAGAGGTTTTTTATTATTTGGTTCAAATAAGATTTAAGGAATATATTTGGGATCCAACAAAGGATCCTGTTCTGCTGATAACTTCCTCTATAATTTCTCAGGTCGCTTTCACACACACCTTGGACTTTTGAGTTTAGTCTGAACCAAAACAACGTGTGAAAGGTGCCTCAGACCACAGTCAGGAACAATGGACCAAAATCGAGTCCGACCATAAGAGGTGGTCTTGGTCCGGATCAAACATTTGCAGTGTGATTCAGACTTTCGGACCAAATGCAAGAAGTTCAGACAGCATTAAACAATAGAAGAAGAAAAAGAAGGGGACGTTAATTTGAGTACTGCTACTGGGAGTATTACCATGACGATATTACAACAAAATTACCAAAATGAACTGTCATTAATTTTCTCCATTCAAAGATGAATACCCAAATTGACGACGCTTTGATGCCAGACCCACATCTGTGACCAGTTATTATTATTATATTGTTATAGTAGACGCAGCCAATGTAGGTGATGATTCAGTTATGCTTCAGAAAAGAAAGGTCTACCCCTATCAGTACTGCTAAAACCTTGATGATGTTTCCCTTCACACTTGACATCTATTGCACTTCTGTCCATCCTGGGAGAGGGATCCCTCACATGTGTCTCTCTCTGAGGTTTCTACGTTCTTTTTACCCTGTTAAAAGGTTTTTTGTAGTTTTTCCTTACTCTTGTTGAGGGTTAAGGGCAGAGGATGTCACACCATGTTAAAGCCCTATGAGACAAACTGTGATTTGTGAATATGGGCTATACAAATAAAATTTGATTGATTGATTGATTGATTGATGATTCAATTCAATTCAATTTTATTTTTATAGTGCCAAATCTTAATAAACATTATCTCAAGGCACTTTACATAGAAGGTCAAGACCTTAACTCAACAGTTCCCACAATGAGCAGTGCTTTGGCGACTATATGGAGAGAAAAAAGCTCCCTCAAAAACAGAAAGAACCCTCGAGAACCAGACTCAGTGTGGGCGGCCATCTGCCTCGACCGATTGGGGTAAGCAGAGAAAAATGGGAAGGATGACAGGATGAATTAGAATGTGAAACCAAAACTAACCTTATCAAATGTAAAAAATGTAACCAAGATATGAACCTTGGTCCAGACTTTCCTTGGCATAAGATCTTTAATAATGTCAACATAATGTTTCATATTTGAGAAACTGAAACCAGAGAATATTTGGTGTTTTTGCCAATTAACTAATCAATTGCTGCAGCACTTAAACTCTGTATGCCAATGACAGCGGAAGTAAAAATGTGTGCAGGGGCTGTGTGTTCGTCATCAGCATCACATCGATCCTGCAGCTCAACATGGGAATAGTGGATTGTTTTTCACTCTAATCGATGTAATGACGCGGCAAAGACAGTGTGACCTGATTGTACTGAATCTGAGTTAACTACAGGGGTTAGAAACCTGTACAATCCAGTATAAGAGCTCAGTAAATGCAGAAACGATCCACCTGATAACGTTC
Organism: Verasper variegatus; assembly: GCA_026259375.1. NCBI lineage: Eukaryota > Metazoa > Chordata > Actinopteri > Pleuronectiformes > Pleuronectidae > Verasper > Verasper variegatus. Next base: position 18,454,969 of record CM048052.1, on the reverse strand, counting down.
GATTTTTTGAGAGACTGTGTCAGCAGGATGTTGAAGAAAAACCTCACAGAACAAAGTACTCTGAAAAAAGAAAATTGTTGGGCCAACTTCACAAATGAGTTCCGGTAACACACAAATAGATTAAGTTGAATTTAGACAAAAACTTGCTTTACTTCAAAAGAACTGAATTCATTTGTGTGTTTAAGTTATTTCGGTAAAGGATAAAATCGGAATATTTTTTCCAACATGTAACATGGAAGGCGTGCTTTCGCCCTGTGGATCCAATCCTCTTGCTTTACATTTCTAGGAGCATTGTGCTTGAAACAATATACAATACGCAATCAAATCGGTTTCATTCCATTGTGGCACAATAGGAAACAAGTGGGGATAAAAAAGGCAATTTCATGCCATCGTTTCCTTCCTTCTATCTGAGGAATTAAGACCCAGTGGAGATTTTTTGGGGGCGGGTCACTTGGCTCTTAATTAGAGCTTAATTTAATTTTGCATCCTCTAGTATTCATCACCCACACACATTTCCACCCTTTTTGTGTTTCACCCAAACACACCTCACATTTCCCTGCCATCTCTCTGTTTGGCATCTGACCGCAACTCACGTCCCCGCCCATCCCAAGCAAAGCCACCATCCCATTGTATTCATTGTTTTTTCCGTGTTGGTAGTGGAATCCTACATATGTTTGAATGTGTGCCTGAATGTATGAATCTTTGTTATTTGCATCGTTTTACACAATGTGCTCTGCTTTGTAGGCAAAGACAAATTTCCAGGGAAGTGCACAATAAAAATCTTTATACTCCACTTGCCTGGAAATGTGTCTTCTTTCTATTCCTATTCTATCCTATAATCATGATTTGTTCAGCCAGCTCATGCAGAATGGACCATTATGTTGGACCTGACTGCTCTTCTCATAACAATACACAGAGCTCATCACAATAGAGATTGGGGGGACAGTAATAACCCACAATAACCATTTTAGATACAGAGCACAACAAAAGATATAATGCAAAATCACCTGCATCTGGACCCTCAGCAGTAACAGCTGCTGTCAGGTGGTAACATATGTACCTGCCCTCACTGAAAAAATACTACTTTACAATACAAATGTAAAGAATGAGAGATATTGTGTTGGGGCCTTGAGGCTGTACTGTATCTGTTTAGGGAAGAATTCTTCTACTCACTTTATGTCAAAACAGTTCAACAGTCAAAATGGGATAACAGCCATAATCCACTATCAAGTCAAATGGGTTTTATTGATGTTCGCTCAGAATTGAAAGGAATAGAAAAGAATCGATTTCTGAACAATACAAGCTTTAGATAGTCCTATTAGCCATGAGTTCAGCTCACACACACTCACACACACTCACACACACACACACACTCACACACACACATGCACCCTGACTGCGCACCCAGGAAACTTCTTAAAGTAAATTTTTAGATATGTAACAGTTCTGCATGTGATTAATTTATTTTAGTATTTCTTTTTTTTTCTTTTTTTTTTATTCCTTATTGTTGTTTGTGTGTATTCTTCTCTTTTTCTTAGTTTTGTCTATGTGATACCGGAACAAGATGAATGTGTTTGTAAGAATGATGATGAACTGTTGTTATGAGTCTCACATTAGTAAATTACTGTTTTTTTATAATGAAACCAATGGGTTAAATAACTTTGAAACAACTTTTAGAAAATTTCTGCAGCCAAGATAAACATGATGCTTTTGCAATCATCTGACAAGCTGACGTGTCTTAATTAATTCATATAGAGACTTAACACTTTTTCTAAACTCTTTGTCAGCCTTTCAATCTGTTTCTGGACAGTTTCCATCCAAAACGTAAAGTTTTACGTGTCCTGATAGAAACGTTACTGTTCTCACTCTAAACCATCATGGTGCCTATCTGCCTCCATTGGCTAAATGCTATTGAGGCATTCCATCTGAATGACATCGAAAGAAAACATCACTCAAACTTCTGCCCCAAAACAAAAGCACCTTCATTCACTTTTGATGAGGAGGAAGAACAGAGGAAGTAAATTATGTTTTAAGGGGCAGAAATAAGCAGCAGATCATGACAGGGGAGCCCACAGGAGCCCACAGGAGCCCACAGGAGCCCACAGTGGGGCCCAAACTCCTTCTCAAAAGCCCACTGACACCAGCAGAGAATGGCGTCTGTGGTGGAGGTAAGCTGTGATTTAAATAGGCAGCCCGCTGCATTAAAGCCTGTCCCGCTGTTCTTCTGGCTGCAGCCTTTTCCGCTTGCATGGTTATCATAATTGTTCTTGCTCAGAGGACATGCTGCTTCCGTCAGGGCCACGTCTTCCTGCATTAGAGCTGAGGAGCCTCAGCCAAGCAGAACCTGGCTCCGCAGGTAGACGCTTCTCTCATCTCCTCAGAACTCCTCATGAAGTTTGATACTAGGAACAATCAGAGGGTACCTAATCAGTGACAGAGTAATTGCTTATCAGCTCTAGTCAGCCAGCTCTGACTTGACCTTCTATAATGTTTCCAATGACGTTTCAAATCTTATTTTACTTCCTCTTCCAGTAAAACTCCACCCAAAGCTTGAATTGTGTGAGTTACGAAGTTGTTGAACCGTGCTGAAAGTTGCTATGAAGTTCAGAGGTAACTTTTACTGAACAACAGTGCCCTCTGCAGCTACACATACTGATTAATTTGGATGCACTCCATGTTGGAGGGATTAATTGTCATTTAGCTGAAAAATTAAGCCTAAAAATTAGCTTTTGAGCATTTCGCCTTTTTTTTGATAGGACAGTAAGTCTGACAGGGGAGAGAGAGCGGCGAAAGGGGCAAATCGGATTCGAAAGCTGGGGCCACTGGATGGCGGCTCAGGCAAACATGCATGTGAGTATCTATGATTCCGAAAGATGCACGTAAAGCAACAATGTTTCTTTTACTGAGCAAGAACGCATGATGATTAATTCTGTTGTGCTCCGTGTCTGAGAAATTAAGTGGTTTTCATGTGGGAAAAAAAACGTCTGTTTCAATCTCAGCTGAAAGGTGGATATGACCCACGATTCCCGGCTTGGTCTATGCTCCTGTCTCTTTAAAGGGATAGTTCACCCCAAGATGAAAATACACTCATTATCTACATCTCCTGCTATGCAGATGGAGGGGAGAGTGAAGTGTTTGCAGTTTCAGGGGTAAACCAAATCCAAATCCAATACAATTGTAGTAAATGGTGACAGTTTCTTTAAACATAATAATAACAACTGAAAAAAACATGAAATGCCTCCATACCGCTCCTGTGGTCCGTAAATCCCAACATTCAAAATCATTCCTTTTCTTCTAAACAACTGCTTTAACAAGGCCTTGTAATGATTATCTGGCCTGCACTGTCTTAAATATAAAGAAATCTGTAGGGGGGGAAAGTCCAAAGAAACTTTTAAAATCATGCTGCTGCCATAATAAACTACTTCTCTGTTGTCTATATACTCATATACAGTTCAACTGTGTTGGCTTTTCAACATTAAAGGCTAAAATAGCTGTTTTTCTATAGACATGTTAAAGTGCTGCTGTAAACATCTGTTTAGACAAACAGTGCAACTTTTGTACGCAGCTTTGTGGTTGGTGCAGTTTCTGTGGTTTGATGTTAGAGTTAGAAAGCTTTATTCTCATTGCACATAATAGTACAACTAAATTTGCTGTGCCTCACCATAAAAACATTACACACACACACACACACACACACACACATTCCTGCATGCACATCTGTCCACATTCAAAATCAATAAATGAATAACACTAAGAAAGATAAAAAACATGATAATAAGAGCATCGTATAATAAGCAGCATAATGGGCACTGTAACACTACATATTGCAGGAGTGTAAGCAGTTGCACTTCAAGGTAAATGTCTATGAGTTGGTCCTGAGTTATTATGATGAGTGTTTATTAGAGTTCACTTCAGTGATGGCTCCTGGGATGAGGCTGTTTTTCAGCAGTAAAACCAGTGGACTTTTCACACCATCTTTTCAAGGCTTCATAAAAATTCACTACAATTTTTTTTCAAAGCTCTTTGGTATGAAATTTCCTTTTTGTGTTTCACTCGACAGTGTTTGACTGTTGCGCTGCAGAGGAACAGACAGAAGGACGTGACTGTTGAGAATAGGTTGTAACTTCAGAAGCTTTCCCCTGGATTTGTTTCAATGAAGTTTGCAGAAGCACGACATTAACTTCAGATAGAAGTTTGAGTCATATTATTGCAGGGTAATGATTGTGTGGATACACTGAGCCAGTGCTTTCATTCAGAGGAAGCTGTGATAATGAGGATACATGCGTTTAATATGTTGCTCGCGACACAAGTTTGTCAAACCCTGACTGTCACAGCCCATAAACCTGTGACCTGCTTGCACTAAATCAACACTCACACATGTGCGTCTTACTTACATCTCCCATTAGTCCGTCCTTTGGTTTTTAGAGACACTGCTGGAGCGTTTATATCTTAATATGTTGTGTTTTCCCACAGTAGCGGCCGAATACCTCAAATTCACCGTTGATGAATTGGCGAATTAGCGGCCAGCTGTCAAACGCCGGTAGCTTGAGCCTTCACATCCCATCGCTCCTCATCAAGAGCACCTCGCCCTTTTTAATATGTTGAAGATAAAGTAACGGGCGCCGTGATAGCAGCCCTGCTAAATGAGCCATTTGAAAGCCCAGCTCATTTTTCATAATCCCAGAGAAGTCAATTAAGGGACTTGTGGAGCTCAGGCAGGCCCAAGGAGACCCTGAGGTGCAGCAGTAGAAAAGAGACACAAGTGAGTTTTTGGTCACAAGAGAAGGGAAAACAAGCGGTGGATGGCAACACAACGGCCAAATGTGAGAAAAGAAGAAAAGAACGAGCTTTCGTCGCCAGGCTGCAGCTTTCACAGCCTCTGACAGGACAATACAACATAAACCAGATCACAGAAATCACTTGTGACTAAAAGAAAACGCTTGTTCCCCTTTGCATGGTTCTGTCTGCTCCCGGAGAGACCCTCAACATCCACAGTACCAGAGGAAGAAATTAGAATTGAACTCCAGCTGAAAGTGTTCGACGGAGGAGTTGAATGTATTTGCTTACACACAGGCCTCCTTGTAAAAGTGTTTGTTTTCTTCTCGTAACATCCCTCAAAGCAAATAAAATGGTTGCTGCTCCTTTTTGATGTAGAGTTAAATGGGTTTATTTTAGATTTTCAAATCTCTACATGTATTTATTAACGAGTAAATAAATACATGCAGAGATAAATTGTTAAAGGCAAACATAAACAAATACAATCTGGTGCTGCTGAAAAAGGTTATTTCTGCTTTTGTACATTTATCTTTTTACACACTTTCATAATACTTCATTTCTTTATTTATTAATTTATACGTTTATTTGTTTTGTTATTTTCACATTTATGTATTCCTGCACTTTATTGTTTTTTAAATTCTACATTTCTACACTGACTAATTTTCATATCTTTCTATTTCTACATTGATTTCTATAGTCCTTCATTTATATATCTCTATTTCTATATTTATTTATTTATGTATTATGGCAACTTCATTCCTCCATATATTGGCTTTGTCTTTGACATGAATTTAAAACTGAACTAATAAATATATTACGTATTTTTAACTTAAGTGAACTGTTTAAATATATCTGTGTCTCTGCATGTTGTGGTTTTCTGTGTATTTAGTGTTATGACTCTTTTTCCGTGTATTTATGACTTTAAATCCTCGAGGATCAATTTAACATGATCCCACATCAATGACTGCTAACACCACAGTAAAAACTAAAACTTTTTAAACAAACAACTTTGAGTGTTTGTCTTAAAACCATTTGAAGCAACTTTCCTTGGGACTATATCTTCAATTCTCTTACACCATCAATAACAAACCACCCACAATAAAATGTTTAAATGAATAACATATTGGCTTTAGCCTAGTTGGGTTTGTATTGTTCATTTTGAATTAGATTATTTTTGTGTTATTTTATACATCAGATTTGTGGTGGTTCACACAGAGAACACAGGGGACGGAGCAGAGGAGGAGAAGAGGAATGAGCAGAAACTGTGTCAATAAACTGAAAAGTCAAAACAAAGCACTTCTCTTTTCCGCTGCAGGATCTGTGATAAATGCGTGTGACAGCTCCTCTAAAACCAAAAGCAGACCACCATAAAACAGCGGATTCATTTTACGTCCCCGCAGGCCTGTTTTGTAAATGCCAAACAATAATTTGCGGCACACCCAACCTTAAACCACCCAATCTGATCTCATGTCATGCCATTTGCAAATTTGAGTCCCGGGTCAGGAGTTCCTGTCAGCTTTAATGGCGCCGGTTCAAAGGATCACAAAGGGAATAATGATCTTATATAGATGAGGCTAAATTAATCACAGCATCTTTACATGTACACACACACAACCAGTGATGCTGAGTGGAACCAGGCTGGAATTCATTTCTTTCCGTTTGCAGACTCAGAGATGGTTGTTCTCACAAGAAACTGAGTATGAGCTCATCCCCGGCTGGGCCACCAGGGGGAGGGGACCATACATGCAGGCTCTGAGGGGAGCTCTTTCAAAAAGAGTGAGAGGTCATGGCTGCAGGTCATGCTCATGGTGATTTGTGTTTGAGGTAAGACAGGAGCAGGAAGATTTCCTAGAAGGGAGGAGTCCTTGGAGGCTTTCTGCACTCCTGCCTCGGAATGATGAGCGAGAACATTACTGGGCTGCCAAAATAACACAGCAGATGAGTTCAGGTCCCAGCAGAGCCAGAAGTAATCTGCTGCTTAAAGGCTCAGTCTGTCAAACACATGTAAACAACAAGGAAATAAACCAAAACTCACAACTGGAACCATCCATCAATCTTACATTGACTGACAGCGGTTTCATCTTTGTATTATAAACAGATATGTTTTATGGTGTTGAAAAGCTAGTAGAAGTAACCCAGTGTTTCCAGTCATGTAAAATGTAAACATCAACCAAGTCAGACTTTTTAAAGTTTTATAGTTTTTATTGTACTGTCTGAATGTTGTTAATTTATCTGTTTAACTTATTATTATTATTATTATTATTATTATTATATGTAGGGGTCATTTCTTGATGTCAATTACTATTTGTTGGTTTAAAGATGAAATCCACCGATATTGCATATCTAACTCTGTTTACTGTATTATTGTCTTTGTATGACCTATTCCATGATGGCATCAGCTCTATGATGTCATCTGTAACTCTGAGCCAATTTGTCATGTCTGAGAAAATAACGTAGATGATGTCATCAGAGTTATTTGAAGCTTCACCCATTACCGGAACCACATTTTTCTTCCGTAAAATCTGCCTCTCCCTTTGCTTCGGAAACATGAATTTAACTCTCTGGGGTCTAAAGTCACATGATGTGTTGTGCATGTTTTGTTTTAATGGAGCTGCTGTTTTAGGCTAAAAAAGTTGCATAACTTTGCTTTAAATGTTTCCTTAAACCAAAAGCAACAAGTTAATGCATTTATTCAATTCTGGTCATTGCATCTGTGAAGGAAAATGGGAAAACTGTACAAACAACACACAGAAAAGAATGGAACCAAAAAGCATAGGCGCAGTCAAGTTTTGAGTAAGAAGCTCTGCGGTGAAAATTATAAAATAACTCACCGTCTCGATGCATTTGGACTGTGAAACATTTTCTACTGTGTTGTACTCGAGCACTGGATGTGAGATGAAACTACTATGAAGTTCAGACGCTCAGCTTCCTGAATGTTTGGAATGTGCATATCTACACCGGGACAAACTGGAAATGTCGTTTATTAATGTACGAGCCACTAAATAAATAAATATTAATAATAACACTCATTAACAACAAGAACGTTATTCTTAAAATGTTCATTTTAATAAGGTGCCGGAAATATTTTACAGTCACATTTGTTCTTTTCCTTTCCACAGAACAAGGACATTTATAACCAAGATCCCAGGAAACAGCAGAGTGAACAGAAGAACATGACCTTTAACTCTATATACAGACATTATAGTCACAGTGTGGAGGAGAGGGAGACAAAACGCACTGCACTGGGCAATTAAGGCAACACGTCAAAGAGGTAAAAAGACAAACCTTTTCTGTACAGGGAGAGTACAAAATAAAAAAATACACCAAGCACCAGGAAACACGTTACAGAGGTTACTCGTAACCCACAGGAGATCACATTAAAACAAGTCTTCTAGCTGCTGTGCAAGACAGAGACACAAAGAGACGTCATGGACGAGTCAGAGAGAAAGTTTGACTGCGAGTGACAGATGTTTTCCATTTGTCTTCATGTGTTTCTTTGTGGTTATTTCCCTTCCGACTCGGAGCTGCTTTTTGTCACAGCCCCTGTTGTATCAGTCAAGGAATCCATGAAAATGGGAGCTTCCTTTTCTTTGTTTTACCTCAGGGTTTTTTTTTTTTCAGTGAACTCTCAGTTGGCGCAGAGACACCTGCTGGTGGTTTGGAGGAGGAGCAGCTTGGCAATTACAAAACAATATGATTTAATCCTCCTGACTGTAATAATAAACAATCTCCCTCAGTGTGTCGCATCCGTGTCAATTTCATAACCATTTTCAACTCAGCTGAGTGTTAATGGTGTTAGTGTTGAGACGTTTCCAATAAATACTGGCAGACTGCTGAGAACAAATCATTACAAAGTTTAGAAAACAAATTAACATGATTCCTTTTGATTAAAAAGCAATTCTCCCAGAAATGGACACAATTGACAATAAATTTACCGAAAACAATCTGAACAGTGATGTAACAGTTCAGATGACTTCCACGTGTACAATGCGTTGGTAGGAAAAAAAACGCCGGCTTGTCATCCAATCATCGATCTCGACACAGTTTTGCATATTTGTCTTGAGAAGGTGATGAGAACATAAGTACCTGCCTCTCAATGACAGGAAGTCTCACATTATGCTGAGAAGCATCGGGTAAGTCTGTAGCAGCAGGAGGTCCCACATTTATCTCCACCCAGCACAGCCAGGCCTGCTGATTGGCTGATGAAGCTCTCTCACGACACCTGACGCTGGTCTGGAGTCAGTGACATCCGGCGCGTGAGCTTTGAGACAGTGTCCAGTTTATTTTAAAGACAATCAGGGAGGATGGCGAACGGAGCAGCCAGCGACACTCAGAGCTACTTTAAATATTATATAATCTGTAAACAGTCTTTCATGCCGTTCCTGATTAAAATAAAAAATAGTTTACATTAAAACATAGACTGACATATAAAAACAGGTAATAACATGTTAAGACAGTCCCATGGCATTGAATTGAACACATATAAAGAGTTGACACTGATGTGGAATCGCTTTGCAGTTCTTCTCAGTAGCCGCACAACAGCAATCCATCATCACTGTCACCGAAATATATGTACATTTACATCCTAAAATCATAAAAGAGTGTCCATTTTCCCTTCACCTCCCTTTCTCCTTTTGTTTGTGCAAGAAAAGTTATTCAGTCCCTTGTTATTAAGTCGTTAAGTGTTTTTGTCCCCTGCGACGTCACACGGAGACGAAGACGTCCAAGTAGAGGCGGTCGTACGACTCCCTGAAGCAGAGGATGAGGACGAGGCTGAAGACGCAGGAGCCCGTTAGACACCAGTTGAGCCACGACAGCTCTGAATGGAGAGAGGGAGGGAGAGAGAGAGAGAGAGAGAGAGAGAGAGAGCGAGAGCGAGAGAGAGAGAGAGAGAGAGAGAGAGAGAGAGAGAGAGAGAGAGAGAGAGAGAGAGAGAGATGCTTAGGGTTAGTTTTTTTTAGCATCAGTGATACATGGGGGGAGATAATGAATTAATTTCCTCACAGACACTCACAACTTTCCTCTTTTCCATTTTTAACAAATTGTACATTCACATTTTTTCTTTTCCTCTTTCTCTGAACTAAATAACCTTACAGAATATAGACAAAAGTATGTGGACACCCATTACTTTGGCTCTGGGGCTGTTTTTCATAATTTGGGTAAGTCCCCTTAGTTCCAATTAAGGAAAATCATAGACATTTATAAATTCAGATAATAGTGCAACAGAGCGATGCCCAAGGTCTTTGGAATGACATGGTCAACAATCACATGGGTGTTTAGGGGTGTCCACTTACTTCTGGCCACTAAATGCACACCCAATTACAATAAAATAAAATACGATAATATGTGTGTACATAATATTTGTTGTAGTTCAAACAGACGCATTAATCAAATCAATTATTCAACAGGTGACACCATATCAGATTCATGCATTCGCTGTTGAATAGAACAAAGATCATACTGACTAATGAGCACTGACTTCAACCTGCCTCAGCACAAAGCAACAGACGACAACATGTGACCATGTGTTGGTTCATGATGAAACATGAGTCATCATCATATCCCCAGTGAACTAACGACAGGTTGTACAAGGCGACCTTGAATAATTTATGAGAATCATATGGGACTAATGACTAATCAATAGGTAATCCTGACACACCAAATAAGCACAGCCTCCTGATTTTGAACTATTCAATAATGCTGGCAGTGGTCCCCATTATCACTGACCTACACTTGAACCTAAACATGGTGCAGAATGAGGTGTTCTATTTTCTCAGCTCTTCTCAGGCTCCATTAACCACAGGAGAGGAGCTCGGGCTGTCTGCAATAACGCAGAATGTGGAGGGCAGACGGGAAGCTCGCTACGCAGCTGAACCACCGGCATCTTGACTCATTAGCAGACAGGCAACCTCTCAGTCTTCTCAGACTCCGTGATGAACGCACTCGGATTTTATGTTCGCCTGCACAAACACGCAATCAGACCTGACATCGGCGTCACGGCAGGACAATGCCCGAATCTACAAAACAGAAGCAGAAACTGGCCGTGTCGACAACTCAGAGGTGTTTTGTCCTGCTGACACAGACGTTAAACAGAATGCGCCCCTGCCTGGCGAGGGCCAACTCCTCAGCCAGGACGCGGTGGCAGTGGGCGGCGGCAGCGGCTCGGGGCCCCGATAACGAGCCAGACTAAATATAGAGAAATCAGGACGTGTTTGCAGCAGAGCCCCGGGGCCCCTGCTGGCAGTGTGCTTCAACTCAGCACCGGCTCTGCCTCGACTTTTACTCAGCCGGCTTTTCGCAACTTGGCCAATCAACCGCCCTGGCCGAAAGAGAGCACCGGATCAATGCACGAAGACTCTGGTGTTTGAATGCAGACGATTTGTGGTAAATTATAACTTTCGGCTGCAAGACACAAGCCTATGTGTGCTCGATGCTTCAGGAAGAGTTTGGGGTAAAAGGTGCAGAGATGGAAGTGAAGGATAAATTGAGGTAAGAGATAGGTGGAGACAAGGGCTTGGGAGTGGAGGAAGGTGAGGGATTGGGTGAGGGTGTTTGCAGTGAGGTGTCAAGACTCCTGAAGCAGCCTCATTAATCAGCAGCGTGTAAGCCAGACAGGGGGCGACCCGGAGTGGAGACGGGTTAATGGAGTTGTGTTTAACTGACCTAAAATCGTCTGCGTCTAACTTTGTCTCATTGTCTCACATGTGAGCCCCGGACAAAGACACACGGCCTGTTTATGTGTGATTGTTTCTGACAGCATTAGAAGAATGCTAATGTGTTGCTGAGATGTGGTGAAAATGAACAAGCAGCTCAATCGCTCCCCTCGGATCTCTGAGGACACACCTGCAGCAAAGTCAGGAGGAAATATAGTTAGTTTTAAAGTTTGGATGAACAGTAAACAGAGAGGAGGGGAGATGAAGAGGAGGAGGAGGAGGAAGAGGGACAGGGGGAAAAGATCAGAGCAAATAAGATAAAAGGATGAGTGGAGTCACTTTGTTCTGTTTCCGGAGGCTCCTCAGATCAGTGGTTTGCTTTAAAGTTGATTATTAGATTTTAATGATCACGGTTTAAAGGACAGATCTTTCTGTCTCCAGCCCTGTAAACTTTTAACTGGACTGAGGTAACTGGACTGAGTTTGAAACACTTTGAAACACATCTTTTACATCTCTTGTCATAATCATCCTTAACTTTGCACTTTTAATAGTTTTCATCTGTTGTGTCCTGTTATTATCACCTGTTAGAATTCATTTAATTATTATACGGTTTGTTAAAAGCACATTAAGGAGTCATTTAAATGGCTGTTTAATTTTGTATTCATGATGCTGAATCTTGCCCAGTGTCAGATGGGATTGGCTCCAGTAACCTTCAGGGGATGAGTGGGAGAGGCAGTGGGTGGACGGATAGGTGGACAAGGACGGGGTGATGATGGTAAACATTTTTAGACCATCCACGAAAAGTTGAATTGTTGTCAACTGGTCATGGTCTTGGACTTGAAGACGTTTCTTATCCAAGAGGCTTTTTCTGTCTTTTCTTTTGCAGTTCCACTCCGATACATTTTCTTTTTAAAATGCACCAAGTGTCCAAATTAAACCAGAGTTGTTGAGCCCCTGAAACTAAACCTTTTGGAAAGATGGACCCATTTTAGTTGAAAAATCTGGGGTTGTGGTTTAGTCTGCACAGCCAGAACCAGAATTTTTGTATCTATTGCTGTGTCAAAAATCACTATATAGTTAGTTCGCCATTTTGTACTACTTTCCTGAATGTTTAGTGAAATTTAGTGTTTAGTGTGTGTCTATTAATGAATGAATGTGCACAGCTATAAAGAAAAATGTAACTCAATTTAATAAAAGTATGATCAGTGTTGATATTGTGGGCGATCATTTCAAACAAATATAAATAATATATATAACCTTTTAAACTGCTACAACTGCCCATGTGAATGGTTATCCTTCTGCTTCAGGTTAAGTACCTGAGTCAGTCAGAATTAAAGAAGCCTCTTGGATGAGAGGTGAAATGTTATCAAGTATCTACAATTAATACCAGTTTGCCCTCGAGTCAACTTTTCTTGGAGGACCATGACCTGGATGAACAAGGTAATATTTGTATTTCATTTTCACTCTCTTTTCTGTCCTTTCTTTTCTTCCACCTTACCTGACTTTAGCACTGTGGTCCTCACAGCGGTGCCATGGCAACCGCCCTCAGGTCAAAATCCTGAGATTTAATTATCACCTTTGTCAGTTTCACAAGAGGAGACTTTTCCTACAGTAGGGGTATGAAATTTATATCTTTTGAATCTGAGCTGAAGCTAAAACATATCTATTTCTCTATCTATCTATCTATCTATCTAAATATATCCTCTATTCCAGTTGTTAAGATGAAAGGAAATGAACGTCATCTTTACTGTGAAGAACGACTCCTCCACCACCTCTCACTCCTCACTGTGGGTGTGCGTCAACATTGACAACCCAGCGACTCGCTCGCTCATTAGAAAACTGTTTCTAAATAAGCAACCTGCGACACTAGTCGAGAATTTACATGACAGTGTGACACATTGTTTGTATCTGTGATCTGGAAGGCAGGAAACAGACTCACAAATGGAGGAATCACAGAAAATGCAATAATAATAACAACATAATAATAACCACAGCAGGTGGAGCATCACTTTTTTCTCACTTTGCTAGTTTTATGGTAAATGGTAAAAGATGCATTTCCCCTTGTTTTCATAAAAGATCTTACTGACTTAAAATAACTGAAAATATTTGTCATTTTAGAATTCATTTTATTTTGGGTTCATCTGTCCAATCTTTATTTTTATATTTCTGTTCTAATGTTGTGTGATCTTCAAATTACTTTTAATTGAGTCCTAGTATTTGCCTTCAATTCTTCATTTTTAACTTTTGAAGCACCTCGTAACTGTGTTTTGAAAGGTGCTATGTAAATATCGTAACATTATTATATTAAAGCTGAAATTATTGTAATTTTGACCTCTCCTTTTCTGCATCGGCCATCAGTCCCCTTGCCACCTGGAATGCCACAATCCCTCAACAAAGGAAAATGATCAGGGGCAGGTTGGACTTTGAGGGTAGAGGTAGATGATGATGGCGGATGACATTAAACGATGAACACTGTTCTGATAATGTTTTAACCAATTACTCATCAGCCACACACAAAACTCTCACTGGTCACTGGTGCCCTGAATTACAGTGGGAAGACTGACTGTGTGGTGATGTTCAGAGGACGTCAGAGTGAACAGTTCATCACATTAACAGCTTATTACTTTCTCTGTCAGCAGAACAGAGCTACAGATGAAGAGAGAGACAGGAGTCGACAGGCGAATTATGGCCTTAATCAGTTTTAATTGAGGTCAATGCAGCGTTATAATTAATGTGGCTTGGTTCTCCTTTATGACTGCAGCCTGTGTTTGAGAGGACTGGGGTCGCACCTAGAGATACATGGACAAGCTGTGTGATGACCAACCGTGAAACTTTGTCATTATGATGCATGTGGAAATATTTACCGTGGTCTGACATGTGTTTTGAAAGTGTTTAATGTGTATTTACCCTGCTAGCATTGCCTTGAACTGTTGCGATTCCAAACTGGAAAAAAAGAAGAAGCTTTTTATTCTCCCAGAGGTGACTGAGGCTGTTTGTGTTGTTTAAACACCTCCGTGGTCTTTACAGGGCGGGTGGAAAAAGTTAGTTTGCTAAGGTATTTTCACTTCAGACGAGAATGCAAAGTTTAGTAGAAAGAGAGAAAAAAAAGTGCTCGGGACGTAACAACTGCAGCAATTATTTCTCCGTGTTGAATAATTTCTGCTTTACCCCTAATGCAGAAGTCTCCGAACGGAAACTCAACGCTACCCCTCCCCTCGCGCCTCATCTTTCATCTTCCTCCTTCCTCCACAGAACCTCTGAGGCTCTGTTGCTCCACAATATCTTTCTGCTGCTTTGTGTTGCACTCAACGCTCCGGGCTAAATGACACAAACACACAGAAGATGAAATTGAGAAAGAGCAACAAGCGTGGATATACTACCCAGAGGTTTACATTCATGTTTCTGAGTCACGGGATTCGGAGACTTAGGGGAGATTTTAGAAAAATGAAAACAGAGTCAAGAGGCCAGTTAGGGATCACTGAAGCAAGACCGGGCCTCTCGTGGATATTAAAATGGACACGGTGCTAAATTCATGGACGTCTCTTCCCTCGCAGGGGATAAAGATCCATAATTTAGAATGCATAACGAGGCAATGGGCAGCCAAAGGGAAAACCCTAAAATGAACTATAAACTGGAAATAGGTGGAAATCTTTGAAGGCAAAAGTTGCCAATTTTCAATATCAGGAGTTAAAAGGGTTTCGAAAAGATGAGGCTCATGGAGAATTTATCAGTTCTGAAGTCTGCATATTTTTTTCCAAATCCATTATGGGACACAAGAGAGGAAATTATAGTAATGAAACGGCCCACTAGAAAACTTCCAAGGGGAATTTCACATAATAATCCAATTCATCTTCACAGGAGTGATCACTTCAGGAGAGCAGACTGCAGCTGGTTTCCAAACAGGACAGGAAGCATGTACGTCTTCAATTCCCTCGCTATGGTGACTGTACAACATCCGTGTTTTAACGTCACCATCGATTTGAGTAGACATGAGTAAAAATCAATGTCATGTCCTTTCTACTGTGTGAGACCAACGATGGACATGAAGATGGATGACATGACAGCTGCCCAAAAGTGACACCAACTCATCTAGATTGCCCCCCCACCGGTGGCTAGCTGCAATATAGGTCCATCCATGTTAGTCGTTTAGTCATTTTAGGTAGTTCTTATCACACTGATGTAAGAACAAGTGTTAATTTTGGTTATTTGATGATATAAAAACAAGATGAAACATCTTAATGAGAGCTGAGACTGACCTGCCATTGATCGAGCATGTAACCAATGATCCCTAGTCCCTACCACGATCACTGCTTGGCAGACTCTGGTTCCAAATGAGGTCAAAAGCACAAGTTCCCTGTTTTCTGGCGTCTGTGACTTTGAACGCAACACCAAGAAGAGAGAAAAGCAACCTCATCTCAACGTTTTGGGTCCATTGCTTTTTTGATGGTTTTATACCTGCTTTAAAAAAACTAATTTTTGTATTTTAGTCAACTTCAGGGTTAGTGAAGTGAAGAAAACTGCAGTGAAAAGCCTCCATCAAGCCAGTTTGATCTTTTCTCCAGCTGCCACAAGGAAGTTGTCAGGATCCATCTCAGCACATCAGACGCTTGCTTGCCCGCCCACACACACACACACACACACGCGCCAAACCCATAACATGCAACACATTGAGATGCACCTTCAACCGCACCAAGCCTCAAGCAGAAGATACGCAATGTATTTTTAATGAGTTCTACTCTACTTGTGATTGATATATTGTGTGTGTGTGTGTGTGTGTGTGTGTGTGTGTGTGTGTGTGTGTGTGTGTGTTGGCCTAGAGCTGCTCTACCTAAACTGTCCATCTATACACACCTGGTATATTGTTGTCTAATCTTTGATTCATCAGCATATGGACAACTGACACACACTGCTTGTCATTTAAATCCCAACTAACAGTTTCCTTTCAGTTTATGTTATCACTTAACTACCATTGTGTTTAGTGGACATCCCGCTAGCTTCATCCTCAACTATTGCTATTAGTACTATTCAGATTAGAGATTCAGAAATCAGACTTTTTTTTTGCCCTGACACTAAAACTGATACCCAGGCTTTGTTATACTGATCAGTGTTCAGTTATAAGCTGTATTAGCGACTATCGGCAGATGTTAGGCTGGGAACTTTAGATGAGTCCTTTTCATTATTTTCTGCATCGTATAGGACAAACTATTAATCAATCCATCAGAAAATATGACACACAGATTAGTCCAGAATCAAGATAATCCTTAGCTTCCGCCTTAATTTCGTCCCATGCTGATATCACGCCATGTTAGAGACCTGCTGTTCTTGACAAGACAAGCTGTTTTCCTGCTATGGCTGTCGTACTTGTTAGCTGTCCCAGTGGGCTGCTGGGCCCCACGGCTGTTAAGGTCAAACAAGAATCATATCCACCTTCACTGGCAAGACAAGCCAGAAGGCAGGATGAAGATATAGTTGTTAGGCAGCAGCTGTCAGTGGCCTGGTAGCATTCGGAAGGATTTGACAGAGGAGGAGGAGGAGGATGAAGCTCATGAATATTTATGAGGATCTGAGAATATTCTTCTTATTTACTTGAACACACAGGAAAGAAGGAGTGAGTGTAAGTGTGTGAGTGAGTGTGTGTGTCAAAGATGGATCAGTGTTTCCAGCTGATTGGTGCTGTGACGTAGCCAAACTTACATGGAGGGATGAAATGGAAGACAGATAAGCAAAGATCAGAGAGAAGCAGTTCTCATGGAACATAACTTGAGTCCTGAGTACACACTGACACATACCCACAGACGCTAAGATGGATGACTGAGCTGGGTTTACTTAAGAATTCACTTGTCCTGTGAAAGCCGCAGTCTGAAGAGAAGCAGATGACATGCTGTCCTCTCGGCTGTGGCCCCAAATTATTATATCAAACTCTGTCAGGCAGCCGACTCAGAGCGAAATCTGGGGCTAAATTACAGCAGGAAGTTTTTCTTTCTTTGTGCTGAATGTGTCAATAGCATTGGAGCCTAATTTTCACACTGTCCGCCTTTTATCGGCAGCATCTGCAGGGCTTCAAATGGATTTTTGAAAATGAAGGACCCTGTGGCTTTTGGGAGGTGAGAGAAATCTACAGGGGAGGGGGCGAATAAAGGACATTTGGATGTTTTCTATTGACAGACATAAGACTTATAAAAGAAACATTGAAGTGGTTTTATCACCATGACGATAGGGACTAGGGGGTGCAGAAAATGAATCAATGAACATTTTTTTATTTAGAAAATATTATCAAAGCAAAGTTAAAGTTAAAGTTTTCATGGCGTTTTGTTTCCTCATTTGTTCACACTAGAATGCAGATGCCTTGAGATGGGCCGGGTTGGATTTTCAGGGTTTTGGTTGAATTTCAGTAACATTGGCTGAATGTGCCTGTAATCGGGATTCGGGTTCGGACCGAAAATTGCAGCCTGAGCTGCACTATACTACACATGCAGTCCCTCTGTCTTACCTTTACAGTAAAAGGTGAGGAAGAAGAGGAGCAGGCCAGTGACCAGATTCCCGAGGAAAGTGACCACTCCGCAGGTGATGCCTTCAGGGACTGGGTACACCGTCTCAATGAAGAGCTCGAAGAATATTGGCACGCTGCTGTTGATAAAAATGCCCACCAGGATGCAGGAAGTGTACAGGATGGCTGTAAAAGTGCAAAAGGAAAAAGGTGAGCTGCGGTTCAACTGGGAACTTTAATGTAATTGGGCGTCAAACACCATCTGAGCAACTGTTGGAAAACATTGGCATACTCGTCAGGTTTATGGAACAGCAGTGGTGATTTATGCCCCATCCTGAAGCTTCCTACTGAATCATTTGTTCTCAACAGCACTGAGATTTATGATGAACCCTCATCCGGAAACATTTCACTTCGAGTGCCGCCCCTTGAGGTGGCAATTTACTTGAAACAAAACCAAAATACTATAGGGGCTCCGAGGGAAAATGGCCACTTTGCGACAAAAAAGCAGCATTTCACATTTTCACCAAGTTTATAATTGCCTTCACTTGGTCTGCAGTGTCACATAATAAGTTGTATATGTCAGGATTCTGTGTTGTTGGTCATGCGCTCACTTTTAGGAAGGATTGAGATGTATTCAGATCTGTGAGATTTTCCACGAGAGAAAGGTTGCAACATAATTCAGGGAACCATTAAATTTTGGTGTGGATCAGGCCAGAGGGATCCAAGAAATTCTTTTATCACTTTCTTTAACATTGTGAGATTTTTTGACATGAAAATGCATGTCTAATGTGATATATGTGTGCAATTTGGTGCAGGTTGATTGAATGGGACTGTTGGTCTTTGGGGGACCATTCTAGTTGTATATGATACCTTACAGACAGCTAGAAAGATCCAGAGGCCTTTTTTAACAAATCAGTAAAGGCCAAACATCCAAATTGTTTTATTGATTTCCCACTGACAGCAATTCAATTAGAAATTTGAATTTCTTTTCGTCACATATTGCTGCTTTTAGTTTACTTGCGTTCAGTGTGTTTGGTCGTCTCAGGTTCTAGTTCCAGCAGCGCTCCTTTGGCCTGAACCAAAAGTAAAACGTGTGAACAAGTATTAGAGTGGATGTGCTGAGAGATTAAGCCATCACCTCGGTGGCATCACGGCAGCCTCCATCTCCCTTATCAGTGCAGATTGGTCCAAATGAGCTCCCCATTAGCCTCCACGTCCCTGTAATCACGGTGCCGCTGAGGGCCCTCGTGTGCCCGCCTGCCTGTGACAGGAACCCAAGCGGCACTCATGCAGCCATCAAAGCCAGCCTCCTCCCCTGCTTGTCTTTATTGAACCCTAATGAAGCACTGATATCAAACCTCTAAGAGCACTTCAACCGCTGCTCTTTCCCCCCTTGGGTTGTCAAACAAGGCTATCTACTGCCAGCTCCCAGAGGGGAGCAGGAGATCACGGCAGCTGAGGAACTTAGATTGCACCTCACTGGTCTGAAGAACTATGTTATGTGTCATGTTACAACTAAGGGTTTGACATGTATGTATTTAGGGCTGAAACTAAAAATAATAACTGTTAATCACTCAGGCCTGATCTACTAAAGGTTTGCGTGTGTAAAAACGTGTGCAAACTTGATTTCACCCGCAAAAAAACATGCAAGCTGATCTACTAACGGTGCGCACTGAGGATTGTGTGCAGAACAACACACGCTGTCCATTTTGTATGTTTGCATTAATGAATAAGCAATATTGGGCGTTTCTACCCGAGTGCACAAAATATTGGGAGGAGTAGTTGCAAATACTTGAATTTAGATTTACAAAGACTGAAAATAATTGCGAGGATTGTGACTGCATCTATATTTAATACGTTTGAAAGGTAGGTGCTAATCGGCACAGCATTGCGCACAGTTGGATGCAGCAAACCCAAACTGACCCCACTTCGATCCCTCTTGCCAGGGCGCTGATGGCCATCGTCAGACCAGATACAGGCTGACCAGCTGCCCGGTGTGCGCTCCAATGGCCCGAGTGTTGCGCCTGAGCGCTCGTGTGAACTGCACTCAAGTTGATCAAATGTCTTGTTTTGTCCGTAACTCAGTATCCTGTAAACTCTGTTCTCTCTACAGGCATTTTCCAATGGCTGGTGTGTAACATGTTTTGGTGCAATAAAGGAAACAGAATCATTTGTCAAGGGGCTAAGAATGAATGTTGTATGAATGTATTTTGGCTTCTTCTGTGCTGGGTTGCTGGAGCGGATCACCATCTGCATACTTGATTTGAATTTGTTTTGGGCATTTATGTTGGATCTCCCTGCTGACACGACCACGTTCAGGGGGTCCCGAAAGGCCAAACAAGGGAACCAGGGCCAACCTACTGTACCACCTGAACCAAGATTGGTTCATGGATTTTCTTTCGCTAAAAAATGTATGATATCAAATAATCGCATGTTAGAAGAACCAGGAATAAAATGAACGTGACGTTCCACATCAGTCTCTCCAATCATCTCTCTACTGTCAGCTTGGTGACGAGGGAAGAAGAAATCTACCTCTTAATATACTTGCACAAGCAACGGAAGGTGAGCATGAATGAAACATGAAGTTAATTATGAGAAAAATCAATGTGCAATAAATCAGGTGTTTCTAGTATCTAGAATTTTGAATATTTTGGGGTTCATTTTAGGATGTCAATGTCTTTTGATAGGACCATAGCAAAAAGACAACTCTATGGAAACTCTGGTGTTCACAGAAACTGCAGTTTAGGTTGATCTGTGTGTGCGTGTGCGTCTGTCCCGCTGGGATAACGAGTGGTTTTGGCAGATTGTGCTGCAGCATCACGCCACCCTCTTGTATGACACGCCAGGTGGATGAGCGGGGTTGGAGCCTGGCTGCTGCAGACGGCCAGTGACTCTGATAAGAGCCAGGGCTTGGGGAATGATGATAGATGATGATAGCTAGAATCAGTGGCTTTGAACGATATGCTTGTTTGGCTTCGGGAAAGGCAGCAAAGTCCACTAATGTCTCTGATGGGGTTATCACTGACATCTACTAATGGATTGATACTTTTGAATGAGTACCAGTTTGTAGCCTTATTGCACGAGATCTAATTGATATGACCTTAGGATGACATTGACCCTTTATATTCAATATGATGACTGTGTTTCTCAGGCAATATCTATTGGATCTAATGCAAGAATTATGATTATTTAATGCAATAATATGGCCCTGTGATACACTTGTGACCTGTCTAGGGTGTACCCTGCCTCTCACCCAGACCCTTGTGACCCCTAGATGATAAGTGGTAGAGATGGATAGATGGATTTTACAGCCTGTTTTGTTGGCTGTCTTTGTCTTTTAAAGCAATGTGCAGGAGTAGAAGTCTGTATTTCGTGCAATGACAAAAAGATTCTATGCACTTACATGCTGGGGTATATGTAGTAAGTTGAAATATCGAAAACACACGTGTGCTGTCGCCCACTGCAGACTCCACATATTAATTCAGAGTGGATTGGCCGGCCTTTGGCAAATCTATCTGGGCAAAAGCACCGACCTGCCCACTCAATCCACTTTGGCTCTGGGTCGTATCAGAGCTCACCAGCTGCACCGTCTGTGTGTGCAATGTCACCTTGACAGCGACACTGCTTTTTGACCCACCTGCAGTGGACGGGAGGTGAGTATATCTGCTCAGACAGGTGAGTGTGAACCAGGTGGAGGACAGTGAGGCTCCTGCTAACATCAGCACCAGGATCAGCTTCAACATCCCCCTGATAGAGTCTGCAAACCTGCGGGTTGGGAGGGACGGAGGAGGGCGGGGAGGACAAGGGAGGACAAGGGAGGAATGTCAAAACACAAAACATATTCAAGATACTGATCTCGAAAAGCACAAGGACAAAATGCAGACAAGATTACTGAAGAGAGTGAAGTACAGCTGCTTCAAAACAAGAGGCATCCTTCATAAACAAAGAGCAGCCATGTAATTTCTCAGTGTCTGCCGCTTCTGTGACTTGTGTCATCTTCTATTACGGGAGACATGCATTGTTTCAGAGAACAGCAAGATCATTTCCTTCTTCCACTTGTTTCCGAGTGTGTCGATTGTACTTGTCATTACACAAGCAGACACTATTCCCACAGTTGATTCAATTTGTCTCACCGGCTAAACAGACAGACTTGAGATGTGCGTTGTGTTATATTGTGGAAGACAAGAGATTTCGCCATTCTCAAACTCTGATGGGCATCGTGGTTTTCCCTTTGTAGACTTTTCCAAACACTCATAGTTCATTAGCTCCTCTGCTCCTCTGGGTAAGAATACATATCCTTGCAAAAAGATTAGACAGAGCAACAGAAGCCCGTAGCAAAGACAGACACTAATTACTTTTGTTGTGTCGCTCACAGATGAGATGCTTAAGAGGAGAGAGCTGAACTTGACAATGAACTTATTGCACGAATAAGAAGAAATGCTGGAAATGGCTGATTAGTTTGGCGAAGTGTGAAGTTCTGTCAGTATGCTGAGAGCCAGGGGAGGAGGGAAATCATGTTTTGGGCGGATAATGAGAACACCTCTGCTCAGAATATTCCAGGATGGCATTTTTAGATGTCACTAATGTCCTCTGGGATTTTATGAGCTGTCATTCACGGTCTCGACACATTACCGTTCGCAGGACATCCACAGGACACACTACCTTTGGACTTCAAATCGTTGCGGGAGAATTTAGAGCAGAGCTGAGGGGCATAGCATGATGAATTCTGTCTTTTCTGATTAACAGATCTAATGTCATCACATTTCTGAGCTGGTTGCCCTCAAAAAGGCAGCCGAGTCAGATCTTGCCGCTACACAGAGATGCCTCGTTCCTCTGCCCACAGCAACACCCCTCAAATCTGCATCACGCATCTGCCACTGGCTGGCTCACGTCCACGACCCTTCAACCTCCCCCGGTGCCAGAGAGGGATAAAAATCCTTAGCTTGCACGCAGCCAAACTCTCATCTCTTTACATAGAGGATCACAGGCTACTCCCCCGTATCAGTTCCAATCGATCCTCTGGGCAGAATCACCATAAGTAGCTTATTTTGCGTACTCAACCTCTGACGGCCCCTGAGTCCACTTGATAAAGAGCTTGGTCACTGATTGCCAAGATAAGTCATGTGCCACATAGTTTGAATAAGAAGCGATTCGAATGAGCAGAATATGGATTTTGAAAACCACTGGATTAGAGCAGAGCTAAATATTTATGTTTTTAATGGTAAGGCCTGCAATATTTTCTTACTGATAACAAATTCTATAAAAGACAAACCCAACAGTCAATGCCCCAAACAAGTAATGCCTGTGTTGTCAAAGCCTTGTTTACCCCCTTGTGCCACAGAGCGCTATTGTAATCCAAAAACACTCAACACTTCAGTGAGAAGCCCTGTTGCACTGATTGAAATGTTCCTTAATTATCACGAACATGGCCAGTGTAATTTAGTTTGAGGCAATCCATAGACCGTATATAAAGATTGACATAATCAAGGCTCTTCAAAAGTGAAGCCAAAGTATAGGTCATAAATCCCATCTTCTGTCTATTGTCTATACGTCAATCTCCCATAAAGAAAATTACCTTTTATATAATAAATCTGCATCTCATTAGTTTATGTATTGTAAAAGAAAAACATGCCACAAACGTATGAAAGTATTGAAATATCTTGTTTTCATAGAATTTATAGACAATAAAGAAATTTACGAAATGACATTGAACAAGAAAACACTTCTCTCCAGTATTGCAAGTCTGGGAGAGCAAATGCCAATAAATTGGTTGAGGACTGCTAACTCACTAATAAAGGAATCGTTTAGTGTAATTCAGATGCCAGTTACACTACTCAGTGAGTAAAGAGGGTCATATCATCTCATGAGGTAATGTCAGAATTAAATGCCAATCTTTTACACTCCTCTTACAGGATTTATTGGCCATAAAGATGGGATCGGAATCAGATTCCATTTTCTGCTCCTCTTCCAGTGCCTGCAGGGTATGATGAAATATTATCTGTGTGATATTATCATTTGGGGCTGTCTGTTTTTCGTGAGGGAGTTGCAGTAAATACCCAAATAGATGCAGACGGCATAATAAGATGACCAGTGTGCAATCACAGTTCCTTGTTGCAGGCAGCAGCTTATACTCATTTGTTTTTGCTCGATCTGGTCTCATTAACCTGGAGTGTTGTCTGGCGAAGACCTTTGTGATGAGTAGGGGAATAACATGGCTCCGTTTTCTGACACCTCCGCTCTCCCCTCCTTTCCAAGGGCTTGTAATGGTAAGATAATGAGGGACCTGTAGTATTTATTCTTCCCCTCCTCAATCTGAGAAAAAACAAACAGCCTCCTCCAATCAGCCTCTACCAAGGCAACACAATCAAACAGTTGCCAGGTGTTTTGTCAAATGTTTCCATGACGGGTGCCACACCTTGGCGCATCCTCCACTAGCAACTGAGCCTGCTGTATAAGCTCCCTGCCATTCAACTGGCAAGACACAGGCAATGAAATAATGTTTTTGGGAAAGGGCAACTGCTGATCCCCTAAGAAATGCAGCTTTGCAGCCACTTAAAATGTGAAACTGCAACACAAAGATCATTTAAAAGGGGGCCATTTTCTGGCCCCCTGTGGAAAACTGTGCTCAGCGTTGGCGTGGTACTGTGCCAGCTGAGGGAGAGGGACGGCTAGCGGCATCTAATAAGTCACATCTAGACATTAACATCTTGAGGGCTTCTAGTGGGTGCACAGGGGACAAACATTGCTCTCTGCTCACTTCATTACCACAGGCTTTCTTGGGAATGTGTCTAATGATGCCACGTTAACGCAAGATGATGTAGAAGGAGAAGGAAAGAGCTGAGTGTTTAGTTTTAATGGAGTAGAGAGAGGAACAAGAAATGAAAAGCTAAAAAAAGGAAGTTGTCTGAATCTGAATCAGAGAACCGTGGTCATATTGCATCTAAGTTTCATTTCTTCATAGACTTTAGTCAAAGAGGAGACATCAGCCCAATGACTAACGATACCAGGTCAGCTTCCTGTTTTACATCATCAACCACAAATCACAAGAGGCTAACACCTCAATTATTCTCTATCTCAGCATTAGATTATTAGACAGATAGGCATACAGTGAAAGGGTGTAAGGTTAAATAGTAATTAAATATATAACTTTGAATTTCTGAAATACCTACAATGAAATAATTATGTATGTTAGTTGTGTAATTACTTTTTAAAAGTGTATTAACTTTCATTGTGATCACATCCATCAACCTGAATTTACTAAATCCATAACTTTCCATTTCAGCTGTTAGCCACATGAACAAGGTGATCTCCACACACACATAAACAACACTTTTCAAAACCAGCCGACAATCGATAGATTCAGAAAGCTGGCCTCACATTTTAAGGGTGAGTGAGGAAAACTGGAGTTGAAATAACAATGGAAAACTATGATGTGTATTTGCCACTCAGGCTTTATGGTCAAATAAGGACGACAACTTTTCTTGTCTTTGACTTTTTGTCCACAAAGTAAACTTTACCTTTATTCGTGATCATTAAATAGTTATGATCAATAGCTCAGTGCAAAAGTGCAGAAATCACAGCCTCCCTGGTGATTAGGTAGCATTTATGGAGCCACAGTCATAGCCATACACTGAAACTTGAGATGTTTTCATACTACAGATAATGCCCTGTCTTCACATAAACAGAAAACACGAAATATACATACACATAAATATCTAAAATCTTCCAGATATTAGGGAGTAAAAGATTTCTGATACTGCTATATCAGCTGATATATATTAACAATAATTTTACTTGTGGGACTTTGCAGCGTGATATATTGCTGACATGTTTGCCAGCGCTTGCTAACAATACACTAACGGAAATCTCTTCTTCTTTGCAATCTTAAAAACAGTACTTGCCAGTGGCAGTACAGCTTTTGGAGAGGCGAAGAAGTGATTCCTGGGAAATTAAAATGTGTAGCCGTGGCATTGGGATCGCTGCATAGATCCGCGTAATCATCAAAGCCAGACCTGGCTTTTTCAACATCTCTAAAAATAAACATAATTATTTTTTTAAGTTACTTTAATTTGTAAATAAACGTTTTTATATACTATGTGTATAACAGAAAAAGTTAACACACATACCCTAATGTTAGTGAAGGTCTCATATTGGCGGATTTTGATTGGCCTATCGACAAATTCTAAACTGGACACAACTCACCGACATAATCAGTAAGTTCAAACATCATCCTACCAACCATGTGTAGTTGAACATAGAGCAAATAACATGCAGCCAATTTTTGAAGCTCAATTTCATTTAACTATCAAATGTAGCATCAAAGAAAGAATAATCCTTGGACTCAGAGTCAATATAATCAACACCGATAATTCAACAGCTCTGTTTACATACACTCATCTTGTGCTGAAAACAGTTTCATTGATTATCAGTGGGAGTTATGGGCTCATTTCCCTGATTACAACTTAAAGAAAACAGTGGGGCTGCCTGGAAGTGCTGATTGGGCGTCAGCCTGCGATAAACATACAGTGGGCTCCAAAACTCTGATATAACTTTTCCTTATTCTAAGTGAATGGGTAAAGTGGCCTCAGACCTTTGGACTCCACTGTATATCTGTCAGAGCAGGGATGGAGGGGCTGCTTTTGCAGACTCCACACTTCGTCTCTGCAGTGTGGCTCGTTATTCATCGAGGGAGGTGAAGTGGCAGATACATTAGCGTCGATTCCCCTCACTCTATCGCAGTGTTGCTGGATTCGGATCGTATATTATAGGAGAGTAGATTAGATGAGGAGAGCAAGAGAGAGACCTCACCTTAACTCAAGTCAACCACTTTTCTATAGAACAGATGTATTATGTTATTAATAGGTTATAAACAGTCCAGCTTTCCTAGTGTCTAAATTACAAGTATATGCATACCAAGTGACCACTGTGAGGAAGATTCAAATGGAACAATCTTATTATCTTGTTATTCAGGTAGCAGAGACAAAGGCAAAGCAATCACGTAGAAACAAATTTCCTTCAGGGGACCATAAAGTCTAGAACTTAAATTGATTATCTCTAGATTTAAAGGACAGTTTGTTCTATTTTTGTGCTTTATTGCATCAAATCGACAATAATTCCTGGAACAGGTGGTTTTTGACAGTGTGTCAACCTTCAGGTTGCAGATATGTTGGATTTGTGCCTGTCACTAATCAAATTATTTTCTTCTCCCGTTTGAGTGACTTTAAACAATATAAACCATTCAAACATATTTTAAGTCATTTGTACTTCTTTAAATTGAGCTCCAGTAGTTCCCAACATTATTGTTAACAGGATTAACTTTTAATTAATTTTTAACCCTTAAAAATTGTCTATTTCTGACCATTCATAAATGTTTACACAAAGAGGTAAAACTATCCAGTATTTTGTAAAGAAAAAGATCCCCTTTTGTAGGAAAAATATGTATTTTCTTGTCCAATAATCTTACAAACCTTTTTTAGGGTCCTGAGTCAGAGGTTCGGTACCAGTGATATACACCATTTTTGCTTCAGCAAGTACTTTTTCATGGTACTTTCAACAAATAATGTTCTTGACTTTTAAGCGTAAAGAGAATCAAAAAATCTTTTCACTGCTCCTGTTTAAAGATTTTCAACATTCTTCCTCACTGTGTTAAAAGGATAATTCCACTTCAATTCAACTGGGCGTATTTCCTATAAATGTGGCTCAATGTGAACAGCTAACTCTATACTTATCACCTCCATTGAATATATTGTAGGAAACAAGTATTCCGACCAACCGAGGTCTGTAAATGTAAATGAGGGGTTACAGTTAAAGCTTATTTTCTAATTTGATGCCTCAGCGGGTCCATCAAGTTCTCAGTGAGCTGGGTGGTATTAGCCTAATAATCAGACTGAATTGCCATTTTGTTTTCAACACTGAGTTACATAATAACATGGATGAGTAAACTGTGTACAGGCTACCCAGGTCCATGGAGTCTGTTTTGGGGAAATGTTAATTAGGGAGCCCATTCTAGGGAAGGTCTGTTACACATCAGCAGTCTAAACTCGCTTCACCAATCATATGGTATAACTTCATGTTGAAAACCAACAAAGGGAGACAGTTACGTCATAAAAAAAACAAAGTATCACTTACCTGGCCATTGCCACTCCGAACACACACCCGCCAACAGTCGACCAGAAACCAATCCAACCTGCATCCACCTGCGAAAAAAGATAATGGGATGATGGAGGGTTAGAGCTACGAGAAAAGGCGAGGAAAGAGGGAAAAAGTAGAGTAGAGTAGCAAAGGGAAGGTTATTTAGTGTTCAACATGCAATTCATGACTATGAGGACAAAGCTAGACAGGGAGCAAGTGTCTGAAGTCCACTGAGGCCTGTCAGTCAGTGGGTCTGGTAAATTGCCAGACAACATAAGTATAAG
Source organism: Verasper variegatus (assembly GCA_026259375.1). NCBI lineage: Eukaryota > Metazoa > Chordata > Actinopteri > Pleuronectiformes > Pleuronectidae > Verasper > Verasper variegatus. Next base: position 18,426,638 of record CM048052.1, on the reverse strand, counting down.
ATGAGGTGTGTGTGTGTGTGTGTGTGTACAACAGACCGTTGTCTCTTCTTATTTATCCTGATAAAGGCCAACACATACACTTGGCCTTAAAGTCAGAAGAAAAAAATGTTATGGCCAAGGGACTGCGGCAGAATCAATATGAGGTGAAGTGCACGCACGCACACACACACACACACACACACAAAGCCAATCAGTGTGTGGCACCTAGGCGAGAACGTATCCAAGTGCCAATGAAGGTGTTTGGTTCCCATGAATCTCCCCGAGGCAATAACTCACATTCGACCAAATTCAACCAGATGGGAGATGAGACGGCGAGGGAGCAGAATCTCAAGTAGGATCTGATGCTTTTTGTTTAATCACACTCTGCAGCGACCTGTCAGGAAAGTCTATAATGAAGAAAAGTGGACTATCAAAGTTATTAAATGTAAAACTTATTCTGGCTGAGTAAGTGATGAATGCCAAAATGTTATTATATTTATCTAAATTACACTGCGAGTGTTCTGTGTGGGCCAACTGCCTGTAACATGCTAAATACTAATCAGAAAAGCATGCATGTGCCGCCGTGAGGTGAACTCCACCAAAAAAATGACACCGAACAAAATATTTGATTAGCCAACATTTTTGATACCCACTATCCCCATGGCACCTACTGTATACCTGCTGCTCATTATAAATGCAGGCGATGCAGAGCCATGCAAGGGTTTTTAAGACGTGTTATGTCACATCGGTTTGTGCACCAATTTAGGAAGCGAAACACAAATTGCTTGCCAAGCCATTTCAATTCTGAGATGCAAATTCTGATGTTTCATGTGCGGGTGGAGAGTTAATTAACTGCAATACTCTTAGTGCCTGGAACCCTAAAAAAGACCAGATTTGAAGCTTAATCATGTCTGGTATAGTGCGATTGTGTCAATAAGCTGGAGAGGACTGTTTTTAGGATGGGAAAAGCCAGGTCTTCAGGCTCTCGACACATTAACGTGTTTGTTTTCGTAAATTTTCTCTCGCAGTCTCTTGTTATAAGCCATTTTAAACCAATAACCAAAGACCTCATCCTTAGCTTTATACCCCAACATGGTATTCCTACTCCACTTCGCAAGTAATCCCAGGACATCCACAGAACAGTCTGTAATAGTGTTCTGTCTGAAGGCAGGACATATATTCTGATAAACTTAAATAGTGCTCCAGAACTCTGAAAGTGGTTTTGTGAGGGAATAAAAACAGCTATCAAACTGAAAGAAGTGGGACACGTTGGAACGGCCTTCTAGTTCTGTGCACTCTCGATGGCTCATCGCCATAATGGGAACAATTACAAATGACTGATGATCACAGTACGGCACCTGTTTCCTGAGTCGTACTCATTATGGTAATGCTAAGCTCTGTGCTCAGTCCTTCCGTCTGCAGGTCGGACACATTTCCACCCCGCAGAGCTCACAGAACAGATGTTCAAACCTCAGCAGGCCACTGCTTTTACACAATCTTTTACAATCCCGCTTCCACATCAGATCCAAAGCAAGAATTACACACTTAAGCATTATCAGAGCAATGGTGAATGGTGAGTGGACCATAGATTGTATAAGATGGATGACATTAAAGCTCTGAAAAGTGAAGCCAAAGCATCTCAATCACTCTCTGGTTACTGGCTGCAGAATAGGTCATAAACCCAGCCTCCTTCATGTTCATGGAGGGGACATGGGTCAAACTAAAAAGTTGAAATAAAAGATTGTTGCTGTAATTTTAGTGTTTGAAAGAGTTACTTGATGCTATAAAAATGTATTCAAACATCATGATTGACAGCTGAGACAAACTTCAGATTGATCAAGTGCGTCCATCAGTGGGATCTTGATACGACTGCTCCATTCCCTGATCACTACTGCCAAGACTCTGGCCTATAATGTCATCATCAGGGCAAGATAGTAGCCTCCATATCCAGCATATTTTGACTTCATTTCTGGAAAGGAGGAGGAAGTGGAGATGCATTTTCCATCTTTCCCTTATTCAGTTCAATTTCTGGATGGACCATGTCAATATAAAGTGAAAAGGTATCCCCCAAATGCACCTATATCTGTGCCCTATAACAACAAGAGCTGGGGTTGAGAAGGTGGTGTGTGTCATTTAGCTGCAACACCCAGATGTTACTCTTCCCACCACAGCTTCACCCGGAATCAATCCAGGTTCCTAATTATGCATTTTCCACCATGACAGATGTGACCAGGGAGCTGGATTGGTGTTGGATCAGTTTTTGGCATCTGTAGTGCTCTCTTTCTCCTATTTTACTCCATTGTTTTACGGTCCTCAGCTGTTGAATGGGAACATGTTTTTGTTTTCCATCCAATAGATGGCAACATTTGTCTCTTTCTTCTATTCAATGACATCTGCTCCTGCTGCCTCAAAGCAGCCATGGTCACCTTTTCAGCGAGACTGCATGGCTGGCTGTGAAGACAGATGACAGAAGTATCTTTATCTTTTAAGAACCCTGAAGAAACAGCTAAAATAAATGCTGTCAAAGATTTAGGGAGGGTAGAGAATAAAGGATAGAAGAAGCAAGAGCTGGAAACCAGCTAAAGATTAATGTAAAATAGATGTAAAATAGAACCCTGCAAACAACATTTGATATCTGAAATCAAAAGTTCTTTATTCAAAATGAGCACGACAGCATGCAGCACCAGACCCACTGCTGTGAAACTAAGAGTACATATGCAGGAAAGGGAGGGAAAGAAAGAGACCTCAAATTTTAGGCAAAAACCATCAACAAGGACAGACTGTGTAAATAAACCAAGATAGCCAGAAATTGATATGTCGGTGAGGTGCATCACAGCATGTGCACTTAGGCAAAAAATTTGCATACTTGCATCCTGCCCATTTGGAGCTGGTAAGATAAGCGGTAAGCGATAGATGGAGGTAAGCTTTGTATAATAACAGACTTACACAGGCTACACAAAAAGAGTGGGCTTGGCTCCAGTTTAATGCAACAATTATCAGTAAAGGAAAGGAGTATCCAACTGCACCAAAATGAACAAATTGTAGGTAAGCATTAGCAAATTTATGAAACGTATAAAATTCTCCTTGCGCAATGGCCTGAGGCTCTTACTACATATTTTAAAGTATTGCGACAATATAACAAAAGAGCAAAGGAACACAGCAAAGCAAATAAGTTCTGTTCCAATACATGATGCATGGAACCTTGGAGATAAAGAGAGGAAAAAGGTCTATGTACATCCCATTCTATGTCATGCTCTGTCTTTGGACCTGACAGATTCAACAAACTTACAGCAGATAGGAAAACAGGATTAGTTACTGAGCACTCAAATACAGTTCCTTTAATTGAAGTCTCCAATGTGGTCTAAGGGGGCTTGAGTACTTATGAGGCATAGTGAGATTCAACAAAAAGACAAATCAGTATTTGTTTTCCCACAGTTCAATTTGACTTGGAGAACAAAGTGTGTGTGAAGAATAAAGCAAACTTTCAGAACTCTTCTGTTGCATTAGTACTCCTCCAACTCACCTTGGAAGACTGAATAATTTATTTATTTTTAACCTCAAAGTTTTGTACCAAAGAGATCCTGTAACATACCTCACCTCACTTCAACATGCTCATATTCATCTCCTTAACTAACATGGATAAAAGAAATGTGGAGGAGAAAAAAAACTCTTTTGAGAACAAATGAAAGATTTGGCATGCGCTCTGCTCCCTCTTGACAGGCGTATAAAGAGAGGTGTGACTGGAAGTGTCTCATCCTCCGCTCTCCTGTATGTGATATCCTCTTAAGCAGCACCTGTTTGATGACAACCTTGAAAGAATCCTCAGTTTGTCTTTCAACATACTGCTGCGTCGAAACCTGAAAGATTCAAACAGTACAAAGCTTTTTTCTTTGACCTGCACCTTAAAACCAGCCCTACTTCATATTTTGACTATCTCAGACTGGAGAGCGAGCAGGCATGCAAATGGTCAATTGCAATTGATGGGGTTAAACACAAAAGATGGACAGAAGCGCTGAGTCTTTCCTCTTTTAGGATTCCTGGGAATATGACTCAATCTGTTGTTTGTACAGTAAATTACTTTCTGAACACTAAAGAGGGCAAGAGCAAGTTGATAAAGCACTACAGACAAGCTCAGCTGTCAGGAGGCCTTCTACTCACTGAAATACACCTCCCATGTCAGTTAAGGACTCTTGGAGAATTATTACTCAAGGCATCTCCAGTATTTTATATATGTTTCTTTCGGTGCATTGACTTTAAGTAGAATGAAGCTCCAGTTATGTTTGACGGATTAGTCATGACACAAATGTAATGACAACATGACGCCTCTCACTTTTATACTTGTGCTTGAGGTGCCATGATTAGGTGCAGTCTTCTCCTTAATGATTGGTGTTGTAGCTGAGGAAAATGCAACCAAACCGCCGGGAAAAGGCCGAGAAGAAGAGGAAACAGAATGGCTTTAGCTCTGGCTTCTTTTTCTCTCCATAAGCACTGCTTCAGGCCTGTGCATGCTTCTTTGCCTTGACAAACCATTTGCAGAGGTTTTCTGCAGAATACCTTATCTTTACCAACAGTCTCTGCAATCTCCCAACAGGTGCCATGTGGGGATCTCTTTGCTCCCTCATTGATGAGGGGTCATGGAAATGTCTGTAGCGACAGACCTGTTCGCAGGTCTTATCTTATCTTCAGCTCAGTCTACGTTGCGCAAAACACTTGACGCGAACCAAGTCAAATAAAGTGTGGAGGTGCGGACCAGCCGAGACAAAACCACATGCCAGCAGAGGACAAGGAAGACAAAAATAAACTAGGTTTTAAGTTGACAATACCAGGCTTCACTCTTTAAAGGCATAACAAGTTTCTGAAAATGTTTCCATAATGCAACACTGAGACCAAGAGAAACCACACTGGCTATTTATCCCATTGTTCATCTGAGTTGGCTACATTTGTGAAAGGCTCAGATTGGAATATGGGAAAATCAAATCTGGAAAATCAAATAGCAAGCTACTCTTGCTGCTTCCTTTTTATGCATAAATACTTTCATTCTATTCTTGTTTGCAATGAATCCACCTGAAGGGTAACCAAGATGAAAACTAAAGTGTTGAATAAGTGCTGCCCTACTCTGCACATTCACAAAAAACGTCCAAAATAGCAGTATTGACAAAGGATTGAACCTTTTGGATGGAATGCTGTTTGAAATTGCTTCCCACGCAAACATTTCTTGGAAAACGTATGCGCTGAAGAAAATGCCCACTCATAGCTGCAGTGCCAAGAAAAGGATGAGAACCCTTTTGAATCAACTTTGTTTCCTGGAATAATTATCCATAAAATATAATCTGATCTTGATCAAGGTCACAGGTGTAGACAAACACAATGTGTGTAAGGTAATAACACTCAAATACAATTATTTGTGTTGTTAATGAACACACCCAATAAACATTCACAGAACCTAAGGAAAAGTAAGTGAAGCCATTGGATTTAATATAACAATAATACTTTCCTTTATATTACAATTATCAGTCCTCTAACTTGATTGAGTCAGACAATAATGCAAGTGCAGTGTTCTGATGCTTTTTTCTTATTTGTTGCTCAATCATCAAGTCGAACCCCTGTCTTTCTCTGTTGCTTATACAACGTCCTTTTAAGTACTTCTCCTCTGCCTGTTTTACAGACACAGTGTCAACACCAGCCATGGCATGGATGATGGCCTCAGGAAGAAGCACATCCAGAACAAAGGGGATATGCTCCTTGGCTTTCACCTCGGCCAGGCAAGTAGCCACAGGTCAGGCCTGCACAATGCACGGGAGGAATTTTGGATCATTCTTCCTACAGAACTGCTTCAGTTCAGCCATTATCTTAGGATGTCTGGTGTGAACGACTCTCTTAATATATTCCACAGCATCTTACGTCAGGTCTGGGCTCTGACTGAACCAGAGGCACAGCGATGCCAGAGCAAACTCTGGTGGAGGCCCACAGTGGTCCTGATGTCCGACCTGAGTGTAGGGGCGAAAGCCAAGCTGACATTGTGATGTAAGATGTCTGAATAAACTTGGGAATTCATTGTTCCCTCAATAATGTCAAGTTGTCCAATCCTTGAGCAAAAGCAGTCCCAAATCATAATCTTTGCTTCACCATGCCTCACCTTTGGGATGAAGTTTGTTGGTATGCAGTGCCCTTTTCACACCATACTTAGCTGTGTGTTCTTCCCCAACAACTCAACTGTAGTCCACAAAACATTTTTCCAGTAGAATTATGCAGTTTCAATGTGCTCTTTGGAATACTAGTTATTTATGAGCTGTTAGGTTTACTTTTTGGAGAGAAGTTGTTTCGTCCGTCACGTCCTGCCGTGAACACTGCGCACACGCACCATGATTTGCATACGGTGGATTGGTGAACAAAGATGTTAACCAGCTCCAATGAATCTTTTAGGTTTTTAGCAGTTTCTTTTCCACATTGTGCCTTTGGAGTCATCTTAGCTGGACTTAGAGCTAAAGCATCTCTTTTTATAGACATTTCATCTGAACGGATGAATATCTATACTCAGATGGCCCTTTCCAGCTTTTTCCAAATCAACAATTCCTGATAAGATGTCCTCGGAAATCTTTCTTTTGCAAGTCACTGTTCACATAAGCAGATGCATCTTGTGAACAGCAAATTCAAAATGTTCAAAGTGGTTTTTTTCTCTAATCGACATCTCCAATCTTTTTTCATTGGCTCCTGCTTCACTGTATGTATGACTTTAGTAACGGGATTCACACACGTTCAACCTACATAGTGAATATATTAATGATGTTTTCAGTATGGACACAAGAATATAATGATTTATGTTTCATTGGTTAAAATAGATTGGGTTTGCTCCTTGAAGATCTGACCATATTTTAAGACAAATGTATACATAAATTAAGATAAGTGACCTTGGTTTGCTGATGTTCTTTTTATACAAACCTAATACATTAACAAGATTAAAAGCGATATGTTATTTTGTCGTGTGTGTGTGTCTGCTGCTTACCTGACTGACTTTAGCTGGCGTAAGGACCATGTCAAGGACTCCTGTCCAGCCTGCGATCACTCCTGTGGGGACCGCATAGGCCAGCGCTACCATCAGGAACCGAAAGTTACTGCGGGGGACAAACACACATTAGACATTCACAAGTGCGCTCAGGAAAAATAGTCTAACTAAATTGTTTATGTACTGACTCTTCCTAACAATAGGATGTGTTTTCTAAAAGGTGTATTTTGCAATGATTAGATTACGTTAAGTTAAATCTTCTATAACACTCTGGACAACATAACGGTCAATGAAAAGACGGAGGGTTATTATGCTCAACTCTCGTTAATATGTTAACCAGTTATTTATGTTCTGTAAAAAAGACTTAAAATTAAGTTCAGTTTACATCCTATCTGCAGTGGCCTGAGATGAAAGAGTGACAGCAATAATGGAATGCCTCCTTCTACTCTTGTTCGGTGGAGTTTGGAGGCCTGCCATCACCTCCAGGTCTTTACTATCACTTTACACACACATACGCACACACACCCGCACAAAGATACACACCCCTGGCTCATCTCCCTGCTCCTGTCACAGAATAAGATCTATCCTTCCGCGGAGCTTAGTGACAGAGAGATAAGCAGCTAATGGGCAGAGCTGCCAGAATAAAGCTGAGAGGGATCACAGAGGTCAACATGCATCTAAGACTGAACAATACAGTCCAAAGCTATGGATTTATATAGATTTTTCTTAATGACTTCAAGAACTGCATCTACATTTTAATGAATTCTTCTGTAACCCAGGCTGCATCCTTCCACCAAGTTTTGTGGAAATCAAACCAACAACAACCTTGTGGAGGTAGAAATGTTACTTTCTACATTTCAATTGCCCATTTTTCCAAACCAGTTTGTTTTCAGCACTAGTTAAATGTAATCAGAGCTGATGAATCCTAATTAAGTTGTCAAATGAAATCAAACTTCACAATAGCAGAAGAAAACAAGCGCCATCTCTAAGCTGTGATAAATGGCTTCAGGCTACAGATGTGCTGCAGGGTTTTGTTTGGAGCCGCCTGCTATATCTTGTCAGCTCACACTGAATTCAACAATTCACTGAGAGGGAAAAAATAACTTCCATATGTTTAGTTATGTATGCATATCCTGCATACACACAGAGAGCTCACCTCTTCGGGGTATATGGCCCCTTTCCACTCTCATGCAATCCAATTACAATCACTTGGAACACCCACACTAATCACCTTCGCCCAATGAGGTGGCATGCTGATTTAAATCGGTGCCACCTCCTCAACCCTAACAATGTGATTAGAATCGCTGGGCGTCTGACAAACGATGTCGGGCTGCCAGAGCAGGCAGCAGATTCATAGATTGTTTTGTTTTTCCTGGCCTCTTTTTTTTTGGTTTATGGATGCTGTTTAATGCCGTTCATTCTCCACCTGCTCCGTTCATTACAATGCAGGCAGCATATTGAGCGGTATCGTGCAGGGACATCTGGAGAACACTTTTGGCCTCTCCATCTCCACTGTGACTTGAAACGCTCAACACACACACACACACTTTGAATCAGTCTTTGAATTGCAAACTATGGCGGGAACTTGTCCCAAGATACTGAAGCTGTAGAGCAAAAGAACTGTTGCTGTAAACATATGCACACCCTTCCCCTTCCCTGACACTGGTGCACTTCAGACAATGAATCGCTTCTATTTGCAGAATGCTTTGCTCCACATGGAAAACAAACACAGCCTGTCTCTCTGCTGCAGGCCTGTCTTGTCCTACGCAGTATGAAGCTATTTGGCCTTAGAGAGAGTATGGAGGGACAGTCATAAAAGCTCTGTGATGGAGCACCCGCTTTGCTTTTTCTCCCAGTACCCTTTTCATTAACCTAACCACAGCAGGAAATCAATATCTATGCACCTTTTTTCTCCTGTCTGGAAGCTTATTTAGATAGCCAAATGTAAGCAAGCACACGATAGCTACTGGGTAAAAAGCCGGGGCATTTTTTTTTTCTCCCTTCCCATTGGTGATGAAATATTTCCGAATAAGTCTCAAAGCTGGCGGTGTCATTAGCTAAGTGCCATTTGTCCTTGGCAGATCTGGCTGGGGATCAATGCATCAAAATGACAACTTCCAAAGCTAAAGTGAGTATGACATCAATACTCAGGGCTGTTTAGCATTCCCTCAGACTGCGATCAGAATACAATCATAACTTTACACCATGTGTCGGGACATTAAGGCTTCTAATTAGACTGCTGCTGTGGAGGCAGATGTGAGCAGCTGGAAGCACTCATCAAGCTGGAGATCATTAACCGGTGCTCATACGCTGGCAGGGGGAATGGATGAACAGATACATCCACAGATAGGTATCAGGTGGACAAACTGACGAGTTGGCACCCACTGCCACTGTGAAGGGTAAATTGTTGTCATTTTGTCAACTTCTCCAGATACAAACTTTACTAAACATGTGCCACACAACTCTGTGGCAGTTTCCGAACTGATGCTGACCTTATTAAACAGAGCCGGTTATCACCCAGTTGCCACTAATCCACTTTAAATACAGTTTCTTCATCGATGTCATTATAAAATGTCCTAATAAAACATTTATTAGGTCACAACCAACTTAGTATTTAGATCCTCACTCAAGTTGTCCCATGCAATTTAGGGATAAAGAGCAGTGATATCAGATTGGGAATCGGTACTAAAAAAATTGGTCGTGTGTTGAAGGGTTGAAGTTACTTTACTTTGTTGAAACCCAAAACAATGAGCTAAATGGGGCTAAAAGCTCCAAAGATGATTCTCTGTTGACTTATCATCAAATGCGACCCTGCCTTTTAGTGAGTAGTGAAGCTATAATCTTTCATTATTTTTCCTGAAGTGTTTCAATTGTTGTATCTACCTCCTGTATGAGAAAGAAATGGACTCCGTTTTCCTCCTTTAGTTCAGACCCTGCAGGATAATTCTAATGCTTGATGCTGCTGGACTGAGATACAACATGCTGCCCAAACAGGTCACTGGAAGGCTGCCTATCAGAAGTGGAACAGAAACCCTCTCAGCTGGATGGCCTAGTTCATTTGGCCAATGTGTGTTAGTGTGTGTGTGTCCAGCAGGTTGCTATCTGCTCAGTCCCCGCCATCTATCTGAGGAAGCTCGTACACCAAGTTAAACCAGTCTATGCTGGTCAAAAGGCCTACGGAATGCCTTGTGCAGTAGTGAAGCTATTTCTTACTACAGGGGACCTAGATGAAGCCAACTCTCCAGCTGCCATCACCCAGCGTCTATTCTCCCTTCTCCAGCCCTTTAATCCCTGGCCATTGCCAAAGGCCTCATTCCTCCACAAACGCAGCAAAAGCTTGCAGGATAAATATTTTCCAAGTACAAAGTGGAAGAAGAGGCGTGGGGTGTTGCAGAGTTAGTGAAATGTGACTAAATCATTGTCTCTAGATTTATTTCTTGCTCTTTTTTTCCAGGAGGAAAATATATAGACAAAGGTGATGAAACATCAATAAAGGCATCCCACTAATACTGAGATTCAAGATCTTGTCATGATAGATTATCTCTCTCGTCCTTTAACTACATGCTCCACTGGTGTCCTCAGAGTATATTGATAACAGACTTCTATGGTATAGATGCAGAGGATGATGTAGATTTCAACAGCGACCAGTGTATCAGAGCTTAGTAATTAATCCAGAGGGAATGCTGGGGTTTCTTTGATAACGACCCAAGCAGATGGTGAGTGGCAGACCCCTTCATTAAGATTCCATATCCTTCTCCAGAGTCTGTCACTTTAACTTTCTAAGAAGAAGAAGAGTGCTTTGCATCAGCAAATCAGATACCAAACTAGACCTAATGGATTTGTAGACACAGTGGTAATAGAGCACTGGAGGTGTTGCAGAAATCTCCTGACGAGTTTGATGTTTTAAAATATGAGAGCATCTGAACCGAATTTCAAATGCACTACTGAAGTTTCACTTTTTTTTTGCAACTGAGTTGAATCAAGGACAGTGACAGTTAGGCACAGTGAATAAACGTGAAGAATGGTCTCAACAAAAGGCATCAGGTGATATTAGTCTTTCAGATGACTGTGTGTGTGTGTGTGTGTGCTTTTACCTGAGAAGTCTGCAGATGCTGCTTCTGTAACTGAGTCTCTGGCTCGCCGCAGCCACACTGGGAGGTATTGGTGGGCGTGATGGGAAATACACAAGGACCGTTGCAAAGAGCACGGCGATTGCTACCAACTCTGCCGGAGCACAGTGACACAGATAAGAGAGAAACAGGTTATCTTCATGGAAAAGGCAGTAAGACCAATTTGACATTATGAAAAAAGGTCACTGTGACTTCTGAAAATCATCTAATACCATCCCTGGAATGAACAGAATAGTGTACTAGACTACAAAGAAAGACTAAATACATGCCCATGTTATATTACTCTACAATATGGCAAAGCATTGGTTGAAATCTCATGTTATTGCTTTCAAGAAACACATTTTACAGTTTGGTTATTTCTAAAGACCTGTGTATAAAAATGAGCAACACATCTTCACTTCAACATGAGCCAAAATATCCTGGATATGAATGCTACCATCTTGCGGTGATGATGTCATTCGGATCCAGAGTCTGCCTTATAGCGACCAGGGGATAGAGATGTATTAAAGTCCCACTGAACAAGCACTCAACCAATCATGATGTTTCACCCCGTTTGAACTACCTATACTGGCAGAAACCATCTTTTAACATGGAGGAAGGCAGGGTTTATGACCTATACTGCAGCCAGCCACCAGGGGGTGATAACGATAATTTGGCTTAATTTTTGTCTCTGAGAAAAATTCATTTGACGCGGATTTTTACTTTTTACTTTGATTCATGTCCCAGCTGCTAACATGGAGTAGGCTTTTTACTTGTACTCCAGATATCATCCACCTGTATATACAGTCTATAGATATTTCTAAAACAGGTCCATCGTTGCAGCCATATGCACGTGCCCCTTTCATTTCATCATATATTGAAACACTGAAAAGCATCTGCCTCTTAGTCTTAGATAAAAGTTGTATTCCCACTCACATTGATCGTTCATGTGTAGATGTAGTCAGTGCAATGCAATTCGTCATGTGCTTCATATTTCTGTCATTTTTTGTTCTGATAACTTCCAAAACCTGGTTCATAAAGTGAGCCTGCTTTGCCCTTTAAAAATGAATAACAATATTACCTTAGGTTAAACAAAAGCCACTGCCTCAATCTATTACAGCATGCTTGTTCCTTTCTTGAGCATGATTTTAATTTTCTGAGTCAGTTAAGCATAACATTCCCGGCAATCTATTTTTCAGAGGGGCAGTTATAAAGATTAGAATGGGAGTTTTTTTGGTGTTTGTGCAAAATTCTTGGATCCCCTCTCCTGATTGTATTTGTGTCCCTTGACAGTGCTGACATGATGTCGAAATGATGTGCTATTGATTGTCTGCAACCTTAGATGTTCTCACTGATAGTACCTGCATACATAACCAGCTGGATCCTGTCTCGGATGAAGCTGACGGAAACTGCTGCTACCATCGTGGGGGTTTTCTGGGTGTTATTGGGCGACGGCACTACCAGAGGTCCTACTACAAATGAAGCAGCGCTTCCGAGGTAGCAGAAGAGCGAGGCCACAGCCGTTGCGGTGGCTCTCTGGTCGGGGGCAAACCACGTCGTCGAGAGGTAGGGGCCAGCACTCATTATGGTCGGGCCAGCTAAACCGTTCAGAAGCTGACCTCCGTGTATCAACCTGAAAGAGCAAGAAAATATGCTATTTAATCTTCACTAAAAACAACAAATGAATATAAAAATTGCACAACCATGTTGGAAATATAAAGAAAAAAGAGGTGTGGTAGTCGCCATAATAGCAGATACCATGAATCATAATCCTTTCATGACCATGGGTTTCCATCGCTTTTTCTCTCCATTGTCGCCAAATGCTTTCTCATTGTATGAACTGTTGGGCTAATATAAGGTACACACTGTTTGTCCCTTGAGATAATGTCTGTTGCATGATTTGATGCTGTACAAATAAAACTAAATTGAAATGACAACATAAGAACCCATCCATTATCTATACCGCTTATCCCTTTGAGGGTTACTGGGGAGAGAGGCTGGGTACACCCTGGACAGGACCACAATATAGAGACAAACAACCATTGACATTCACACCTACAGCCAATTTAGAGTCTCCAATTAGCTTAACCCCAATGTGCATGTCTCTCGACTTTGGGAGGAAGCCAGAGTACGTGGAGAAAACCCATATAGACACAGAGGGGAAACAAGGCAAACGCCACACAGAAAGACCCCAGTCAACCACAAGCACATGCTGCCCTAATTCAAATCTCATATGAAATGAATTAATTGCCCTGCCAGTGCACAGGATAATAATTAGGGTAATATATTTGAAAGGTGAGACCGGGCACTCAGGGTTATCTGGCCAATTAGTCTGACTACTGGTATCAAGTTTTGTAATGAAACTGTCTCTGAAAGGTTGAGTCTGCATTGTGTGGGTCTATAATCACCTCAAAAATCTACTAGACTCCATTCATTAAAATACAATACTTCTCTATGATATTTAAGTTTCCCTGAACAAATGTAACGTTTCAGCTTTCAGCAGTTGCAGGGACATTGCAAAAAAAATCAAGTTTGGAGTTCTGTGACACCTATTAAAGTTTATTTAACAACCAAACTATGACTTTGTGAAAAATAGTTTGGTCCATCTTCTCATTGTCAAGGACTTTTTTAACTGGGAAAATTAAAGAAGTGCTGAAAATCACAGAAGTGTAAACCCTGTAAACCCTTGGTTTGTGTGAGACCTATTAATAACAAATTGATAACAAAGATAATCAAACATGGCCACAGGTGTGAGCCTCAGATTAGTGTATATATTAAGTATACAGACACGAAAAAAAGTTATAAAAATGTGCTGGAATAATGAAGGAAAGAAAATAAGATCTCATTATCTGCAGTGGCTAAAGTAACAAGATGCTCCACAGAGAGTCCAAGTTACAGGTTCACTTGTGCAACTTCAGACTGAGCAGTATGAAACAGATTTACTCCGAGACGTCCCCTGATGGCACCAGACCCTTCCCCACCTCGAGCTCTGTCTAACGGAGACAGCCAGCCGCCAGAGACAGCGCACGGCTGATTGATTGTCTGTGAGTTCAGTAAAGACCCCATTCATTCAGAGCAGTTTGAGATGGCCCAGCAGAGAGAGAATAAGAGGAGAACAGGGATGGAGGGAGGAAAGAGGCAGAGATTTTGGTATTCAAAAAATACTCATTATATTTCCATTCAGATTGTAGATTTGACAGCTAAGCGTCCCTGCTGATTCTTACTCAACATAAGTGAGTGCAGGGTGGTTGGAGAGAACTGGATTTTTTTGTTTAATCAAGTAAATTAAGCAATGTTTAAAGATCCTGTTATTACCGTCTGGATTAAATATATCACCAATTAGTTAAATGAATTATATTTGAAATGAATAACTTTAGATATACTGTATGGGTAGGGATGATAATCTCTCCATATTATCTAATATAATATTACTCAAGATTTCAATTTATGCATAAGACTGTATCAGGACTTGCTGAGATCCTAAAACTATATAGTGTAGCTGCCATGTTCTTGGCAACCATCAGCAGCACTGTAAAACCAAGACATATCAATACAAGCATTAGAAAATCAATCTATGTGGGGATGACATTTATGATATTAGAGCCTGACCGATATGGAATTTTAGGGGCATATAGTAAAAAATACAGATACAGATATATCGGCCAATATATAAAAAATGTATTCCACTACTTATCAATCACAAATTACAATTTAACCATAAACTTTATTACAAAAACTAGAATATGAAGAAAACACAAATACAACCACTAAATACTTGCATATTTTTTCTGCATTATTTAAAAGTTAAAGATACTGATATGTCTGCGACAGGCTCACATAGGATGATTTTTATTGGCTAATCGATAAATCCATCGGGCTCTAAATTATATGAAGGTTTTGGTGTAACAATAAAAAATTTGTTTGAACATAAACATTAAAAAAAATCTATGTTAACTGTTGTCCAAACCAAATGAACTCCACCCATTTGATTAAATAATATGTAAACAATAATACAAATATGAACATTTGATGCTTTTTGGCTCTCCACAATTTCCGATACTCTGTGCTACAGAAACTTGTTCTAGTATTAAGGTCCAGTGCCCAGTCCTATATATAGAAAGCCATTTCTTCAAACATAAAGCAGGTATATATACGTGTTCAGTTCACCCTTCTCTGTGATTATACTTCTCTGCCCTCCAACTGTGTCTAACTTTGCTCTCCACTGACTCTGAGATAAATGTAGTGGCAGAATTCAAAGTGCTGTGGTCAGTGACAGATTGACTAATATCTCCTTCCCACATTCCAGACCTGCTAACATCCCAGCCTACACACCATCAAATACTCTGTGGCACTCTTTCTTTGTGGAGTTCTTTATAAAGTGCCCTGGTCTTTATTGCTCATTTGACTGCAATAGTTTTAAACTGGGTTCTATTACAGATTAACACATGTCCACAATGAGGACATGCAGTATCCTGTTTTGATGATGTGTGGGAAATATAATTGACATGCTTCATTTCTACCATTATTCTGATCTGCATTGGTGCAGGGATGATGTTATTTCACTCCTCCACATCCAACCGTTCTGTCATTTCTATACCATGCGAGTTATCTCAGCCGTCGAGGATTGAACCCAGTTTCTGCTTTTACCACTGCGTTATTTTCTCCTTTTTCTTTTGATAAATGATGAAAGACAAGCGTGACAGGCAATACAATTCATACCCCATGAAATAACAGCCACACATTCACTTCAGCATGTTGATCATCATTACATAACACAATGGGATTAAGATCAAAGTTGTACCTGCATACAAAATAAACCTGGGTAATACCACAAACCACAGCATTTCCATTTGGTGCAAGCAGAGAAACCAAGTTAAAATACAGTACACAGGTTTCTCCAAATGTGTCTGCAGAGTATGATATCCACGTCTTTACTTGTACTAAGAACATGTACTCAATGTTCAGATGCTGTATTTTTGCTGCATACTAAAATTGCTCTTAGTAATTGTATTTGTCACACCATGTTAAAGCCCTATGAGACAAATTGTGATTTGTGAATATGGGTTATACAAATAAAATTTGATTGATTGATTGATTTGGTATGAAACAAACCTGATAATCCGGTATGTTTAAAGAGTATTTCAGCAAAATACAGTAAAATAAGCAGTGCTGGGGCTCTGAGAGTGAACATCACTGCTCTAACTGCTTGGCAGCGCTCCATGATTAACGAGTTTGTGCTGGTCTGTCAGTGTCATGCTTTGTTTACTGCTAACTACAGCCCCACGTATATCACTGTGGCCGCACTCCATTTGGCTGGGCCAGCGTGGCACTTGTTTCGTAATTCTTAGAGTAGAGAAAACAACATGAATAGAGAGCAGGCGTCATGAGACAGCTGCTATGACACTGAATCTCTATCAGCTGATAATAACACAGCAGCAGGTGGTCAAGATGCGGCAGCAATAAATAAATTCTATCATTTCATAGCTTATGAATGTTGGATGAGGCAGTACTGTGTCTTTTTCTGTGTTTTTAGTCTGAATTGATGGTGTTGATACATAATATATCTTATTTACCAGCAGCAGAGAGTTGTTGATTCAAGTGGAAATAGGAAACATTTGCCAATGTGTGTCCATCCATTATCTATATCGCTGATCCTTTGAGGGTCGCGGGGGGATGGAGCCAATCCCAACTGAGGCCGTTTTGTAAGCTGAACTGAAATGGAACTGACACCAAACCGGAAATCACCGGCATTGTGCCTGACAGGTTTTGTGATTACCGTTTCATTTAGGCCTGTGATGGGTCCAGATACCAGACTATGCTATGCTATACCGCATTGTCACTAAATACAAAGATTATTACAAAACCTGCAGTTAAACCCATCTTATCCAAACACTGAAAAGCAATGCAAATAATTACTATAATTTAAAACTAGAATGGCACTCAAAAGAGCACATACCTCCGCCAAGGCCAAATAGTTTCCTTTAATTCAACCGCAGATTATTGCACACACTCTTACATATCAGTTAAAAAATGCCAGGTTTCTTTTATCTCTCAAGATCCATTAATTGTTCCCCGGGAATTGGTGAAATTGTCAAAAAAACTGCAAAAAAATCTCGCAATGTTAAAGAAAGTAATAAATCATTTCTGGATCAGCCCTGGACAGAGGCAAAAACATAACCTTCTTGCCGATGTCAACAATAACTGACCTAGGGTGACCCCAATGGAAATACTGGTATTATTTGCCTTTGATAGTTTTATATTGGTTTGCTAAGCAAGAAAGGTTTTACTCAACGGAATTCTGGACTTATATAGTTTAACAAAACAAGCAAACTAAACAGGCTCAAAGTCCTTAAGTGTTTACAGTTTTCCAAACACAATTGACTTCACTAAAATGAGGGCATACATCTGAATAAAAACTAATAATCGGACCAATTCAATGATGGCTTTCAGCGCTTCACAGCTTTTGAAACTTTGATGTTAGAAAGTTTGGTCAGTACTTTCAAAGTACTGCAGTTCATTACCCTGCCTCAGCGTCTATAAGACCTCAGGATGGATGTGAGTAAGAAAATTGCCTTTAATGTGACAGGTGATGAGGACAGATGGTGACTAAGATGAGGATGATTGGTCACACGAGGCAGCCGCACTGTGGATGGAGACAGAATGAGGGGCAGGGAGCAGCTTTTTTTTCAACAAGAGATGATTAAGTTAATCAGTATTGATGAACCCTGTCGGGCGGCATCTGATCGAGAATGAGACAAAGAAGATGGTACTGTGGTGAAATCATGTGGCTGCTTTTGGTCCAACTGGGGCAACAGACCTAATTCTGCCGTACAATAAAAAACAAAAACGGCACAGCAACAATCGTCACAGTAATATGACAGCCTGCTGCGGGACCCACAGCATGTACTAATGGCCAATCAGACAGTGTGAGTGACTAAGAGACACTTATTAATCACACCCCACGTCTGGATTTAAATATATGACAGAGACAGACATAGAACGAGACTGAAGGGGGCTTGAGAAAAGTGTGAATGCATGAAAACAAGAGATAGAGAAAGTTGATGTCTTTGATTTGAGAGCAGACTTCATCAGTGCGAGGTCTAATCAGTGACCACGGATGACTAAGTGCCTTTTCTGTTCCCGTCTGAACGTCAAAAAACAAACTTCTTTTTCAAACACAACTGCAGCAGCTAAACACAGAATATCCTGGTTATGAAAAACAGGAGGTTCTGCTGTTTACATTACCTTTGATTTCCTACAAATGATCATAATACAGAAACAGAGGAAGGTTGCATCATGGAGAGGAAAGTATAAAACTAATTGCCTGTCAAACATAAAACGAGATGCGAAACAATTGCAGATCTGCAGGGGGCTGACGAGGGAACTTGACTGTTTCTAAACCTGGAGAACTTGTCTCTTGATCAGTCGAACAGGAAACACAAACACTGCTTATGATCACTCTTTTGTCCTTGAACTCAACACAATGGAAATTCTGCAGCCACTCTTTTTGTCTCAGGTCGTCTAAATCCTCATCTAAGCCCAAACAGTACTTCTGATATGAAAACAATATCTCATTTAAGAGAGCCAGCACAGACAGCAGCACCACAGGTCATTTAACAAAGCTCTGGCAGTCTGCTATTGTTCCATGTCCACTACTGCAAAGCAAAGAGTGGCATCTACTGGTGATCCAAGGAGCTGCATGTTTCCATCAGCATAATCCACTATGTCATCCATTAAAACATGGCCTCAAGAGCTGCGACCTGTTACATTTACTATGCAAATTAAGCCGAACTGTGTCAGAGCTAACATTTACTGTGTGATTCATGTTATCTTGGCGTTCAACGTGCCATCTTGTTTCCCACTTTGAAGACAGAACCTAAGCAGCTGAAGGCTGTGCAGGGTTGCTCAGACCAGCTGCTCTGACTGCTGCAACGCTCCTTGAACTCTGTGCAGATTTTTCGCACGAGCTCTGCAAACACCAAGATCTGATACATATCATTGCAGGGCTGGTTTTATGAGGGGTGAGACGTCAGTGTGCCAGTTACAACCACTGACAGTCCTGCCCTCAGTGAACCCAAACAAGTAGAGGAACAGCTTTCTTGCTTCTGTGCAGCCCCTCATTTTTCTATTTGAGCCTACTTCCCCTTTACAGTAAAAGACTCTGGAAGGGAAAAGTTAACATACTATAAAGTATAAAGTATCTTATCTATTTTATGGTAGTGTATGACGCCATGGATAAAATCCACCAACAAATGACAGTTGGAGCTGCATTAGCCTCACTGGAATGTTGTTCTTTCACATTGAAAATGTTGGACATTTGCTTAACAGCAAAACATTTTACAAATCTGAGGTAGAAAATTCAAAACAATGTGTTATACCTCCTCAGCATGGTTGGGATTGGGCAATGCATTTGGATTGTATGAATATACATGAAAATGTTGTTATACTGCTGTGGAGGGAAATTGTATATATACACAGTATATAAATTAAATGAAGAAATATATACAGTTTACCCTCCTTTAAATAGTGATTTACATGCGTGAACTTATTACCACTGTGATGGCAGGTTGGGGTATTGTGCTTCCATTCTCCTGTATTGTGATACCAAATTGTGGATGTTTTTAATTACTTTTGTAGAAAATCTATATTTTGTGATCAGTGTTGATACTGTTGCGGGTACTCCAAATAAATCAATGTATGGTAAATGCGTAAGTAAGCTAATGTATGTAACATGTCTTGCCTTAGCTTTTACTGGAATGTTGTTGAATGAGAAAAATCTTCTGTGCAGATGTTTGATGAAAGATGGCTGAACTTCTATGATTGGTGTTCACCATCACAAACTAGAATGGCACTGAGTAGGTTCATGTAGTATTCTCTGAGATATAAATGAAAATGTTGAGAAACCCCCAATCTCACGACGTTAATCACAAAAATTCCAGGATGCGCCCCCATGATCCAGATCCACACCAAGACTTAATGAGTTTTTCCTTGAGTCATGGTTATGGTGCACCTCTCCACAAAATTCCAAGGATATCAGCTGAGTATTTTTTGCATGATCCTGCTAAATATCAAAACCAAAAGCAGTTCATTGTATGGGCTGTGAGGAAGAACACAGGCTGCTACGACCACATGGAGGGGAACCAATCCCTTGACGCAAAACTTAACATTTCACAGGCAAATCATAAATACTCTTTTATCTTAAGCCCAATCACAAGGAAATCATGATTTCCTTCTTAAGTACTGACACAAAGCCCTTTTATTTTTCTTAAATTTGGCATGCATGGAGAAAAAGCTTTTCAGTCCATAGATGACTTTCTTGCCATAGCCTCATGAGACGCAGTGAGAAAGACACTGAGAAGCAAAACTGATTTATTTGCTCTCTGAAGGCCAAAAGTATACATTTTTTTAATCCTCAAATCCATGGAGTGGAATCTATATGACTCATTCTGTGGAAATACAATTTCCTCTATGTATTGATATTTTATGATATATTGTCTCATTGTGAGGCCTAATAATGGAGTCATTAGACAGATTACTACACAGAAATATTCAATGAGATTACAATTTTAAAAAGGCACATTCATAATTGAAATGACCTTCTCTGAGCTCTTTCTCTTTTTAAAAGAGGAACTCTGAGCTTATGACTAAAACTGAGAATGACACAGAGAGAATAATGGGATTTTTTTACGATTTCAGTGATGGCCTGTCAACGTGCAGGCTGATAAGGGTGCTGGCAGCAAGGACACAAGAAATAGGTACAGGATCCACACAATATTGAGCTGTCTTACAGAATCCTCTTCTCAAGCAGCAGAGATGCTTTCTGACTGTTCCTCTACAGGTCTAAATAAACAGCACCTTGGTAAGCAACAATAACAGTGACCATTGCTTATCGTACTTATTTAGGTGTATGTAGGTGTTTATACTATCTAGTGCCCATGAAACACGTTGATTCAGCCTGCATGAAAATTCATAAATACAACTAGAATTGCACTCAGTAGAGCGCATACTTCTGCCAAGACCCAACAGTCACCTTAAGGTTGAATAAATTGCACCTGATTGCACATTCATAGATATCAGTCCCCTTAATATGCTGGGGGTTTTTTCATCAAGAGCCATGACTTATTTTCCAAGAAATTGCTGTAATGTCAACACCCTATCACACAATATTGCTATTGGATAAAGTTAACCATGTCCAACAAGCAGCTTTCACAAGAGTGTATTCGAGACATGCTCATGCAGGAAACTCTTGTGGTGAACACGCTAAAAGCTAAGAAGCTTTCTTCCTGCCTTGTCGCCATTGTGGAGCTGCTTGCACCAGACAATGTAAAATTCTGCTTTTCCTACTGTGCAGGAATAAAACCCTGCAATGACATCTGAATATCCTGGTGAGTGTACAAAACTCCTTCAGGCCTTTGTCGACATGAACAGTAAACAAAAGGAACTGTAAATATCTGTTAAGCAGTTTATTGTGGAACTGGCGGATGCACCTAACAACTGACAACACAATATCACTGAGCTGCACTGCGACGACAAGCTGTATGTCCTAAGGATTTTACCGTTCCAAGGAGACAGGCTCTGAAGTTAGCTTCTCTGTTTGGGACAACCTGCTGCTGTGCGCTGTTCTTTTCAGAACTGACACTTACAAAGACCCACACCTGAAAAGACAGCAGCCAGTAGTATCATCATCAGCACTACCATCTGACATCAGAAGCCTCATTTCATCATCACACTTGCCCTCCTTGAACCCCCAGCTGTTTATAGTTGAGTCTTACCTTCGCCTGAGAGGCAGATCTGTCAGTGGGATGCTCCGCAGAGCTGCTCCTATCAGCATGAGGAACGCAGAGAGGAGGAGGGATGCCCGCAAACCTGGAAGACACAAGACATGATCATTGAAGTGGAGAAAAAGAAAGAAATAATGGCTGATAGGAGATGGCATTGAAGGGGTGAATTATGGTTGAGATCACCAGTCTATATTTATAATCTAATTATACCTCCAAAGGGTGATTACTGCTAATGACTATTTCCAGTTCTAATTAACTGAAAGTGTAAGAAAATAGCCTGACCCGAAGTTCATATGCTAAATATATTCACTTTAAAATAATTAAAAGACAGTGAAAGGCAGTAAATCATCACATTTCAGAAGCTGGAACCAGAGAACATTTGGGTTTCTCAAGGTGGTCACTTATTTAAACCATTAACTCTCTATCAAAATCTTGAATACAAGAGTCCTGCAACAAATCCTATCTGCATGAATGTTGCAATGTTCAGCGCTTAAACAGTTTTAGAGAAGTGTTAATTCTACTTTATCAGCTTTGTGGTGATGTTGAATTGTATTGAGTTACGAACAGAGGTATCTCTGTTACTCAGTGGACAATCATTGATGTAAATGGGAAGGACAAAATAACATAAGTTCATGTTCTGTCAGCATGAACTCAACAGCAACAAAAACTGCCATCTCCAAAATGACAATGCAGTTTAAAACCTCTCAAACAGTTCAAAGTTTGTATTAGACTTGTTGGTTTCAGTTTGGTGACAACAGGAATTCCACAGTTCCTTGTTTAATATCGCATGTTGCAGAATCAATAGAGAAAAGGCCCATTTTTCTGTCAACCTCGAAGTCTGTAGTCTCAGTTTCACTCACATGATGTTCATTTAAGGAAACTCTCCCCACTTCGCTGCCCCCCCCCGTGTGCGTTTTTATTACCACTGTTAAACATGTTTTATTGATGCCTGATGGGAAAAACTGGTCATATCTCGCCAGTATGACCCTGCATGTGTTACAAAATGATCATGCTCCAACCTATGCTGACAATGTTTGTATATATTAAGTTGTTTGTCTCCATGTTCTGCTGCATCAAATATCAAAATATGTTGCTCCTGCCAACTTAACTCCTCATTAGATATCAATTTTATATCAGCTTTTACTTGCATTCTTTACTTTATATGTCATTTTACAAACCAAGAGCTTAATAAAAATATATATATGTAAATAATTACTGTAGCCATAAACCCACCATGCACAGAGATATACAATATATTTTTTTAAACACATTTAAAGAGCAACTAATACATTAAAATGAGTCTCTGACACATTCCGGCCCTCATCCTGTCTTCAAATGAGAAAAAAAACGAATGATTGTAGTTGCGCAGCGTCCTATCCTAGTAATGCTTTAGAGATTATTGTACCTTCTGTTTTGCTAGTGGGCTGATATTTGTCTTTTACACAAGCTAAATAAATCATCATACACAGAAAGACAGAAACCCAGTGAGGCCAGATTCTCCAAGCCGGACATACAAGCTTTACAACCTCTGTTGGATCCGCTAATATGAACCTCTCCATGACTGCATCAGATATCATAATCATATGGTCTTGATCTTAAGACTCTTATAGCCTCTCTCGGATGGCAGCTACTGAGTTGTTGATACATTTTATTTCTGCCATTAGGTAGGAGGAACCCCCAGAGGGGAGTGGAGCATTTTCCCTAGTGACAAACTGAAGCCGAGCCGGTGTACTTGTGTGACAGAGAGTGTGTATCGAACATAGAAAAACAGTTGTTATGTGGGTCACATTGTGCTTTTAATGCAATTCATGAGTGCTGAATGCCCTAATTCAATATACGACTCCTGAGCAGACTTGTATGTAACACAGGTGTTACACTGAGCAATAACTTTACAGGTCTAATGGGGGTCAATACCAGTATAACCCTACCTTAAGTAGTCTTATCATTAAAATGTTCCTCCCACTAACTGCGAGCAGGTATAATGTGGCAACCTAACCTCTGCAAACAAAACACCCAGAACCACTAATCGCTGATGAATCAGAATCACAAGATCAGGATCACATGTAATTTATTGGCAAGATTTTCACTTGTGGTCTTCATGTTGTCAGCAGCTTGGCTACGGCGATCCTGTTGCTGTTTATGTCATCTGTCAGTTGAACTATGACGTGTCAGTCAGGTGATGCAGAGGAACTGGTTGGTGAAGGGTGCCTAACTCAGCTGCTCAAGTCAAGAGGGCGTCTCCCTGTCATCACTCAAAAGGCACTTTTACTCAATCTCTGCTCTCTTGTGAATTTGAAACCTCTTGAAAGAGAGAAGAATTTTCTCACACAAGTCGTTTTTAACCCTCAGATGTCTCCAAATTATCTTCATGGAACAGTGGACACAGGAAAACTCCTTTACATGCACTGATTTTAAAAGTTAAAGTGGTATGAGTCGTTTTATCTGCCAGCATTTTGAGGTTCATTAATACAAATATCAACTTCACCTTAAGGTGGATGGAAGCGAAACGTGTACACCTACATTAGGAGCAGTGATAAAATAATGAATTGATTAACTGACAGAAACCTTCATCAAATAAGTAAGTTTGTCAAGTAAAAATACTAACTACTGCTCTGATTTACTTAAACTTTTATTTTCTGTTTCATACCTTAAATATTTTGAAAATAGGTTTACACTAAAAAATAACTGAAATTGTATAAAAAGTTAAATATAAATTGATTTTAAACTTTTGGATTGAGAAAACCTTCACTTCATGATACTTACAAATTGATTAACCACTAAAAAACTGTCAATGGTTAAAATTCATTTTAATCGTATAAATAAGTTATCCAGGAAAAATAGATATATTGAATATAAGTGAGTATAAACATGTTTTAAACTTTTGATTTTTGAAAACTTTGAGAAATTGTGATGTTTTTTCACTGTTTTCAGACTTTATCAAAGTGATAATTTGCCTTATAACAATTGCCTGGCTCGTTTATAAGAGGGATTATCTGATATTGGTATAAATTAATTAAATAATAACGAAACATTAGGTCTATTTCCAAGGTTACTTCACTCTTTTTGAAAGGCATGGTTGGTTTAATAAATATTGACACGGGCAGACTTACAATCTTTTTAAAGTTTCTGATATCATAGGATATCATGGCCTAACTGTATCTTATCTCTAATTTCCAATCATTTTTACAGAGGAACTCAACATACTGTGTTCCCACTGATCTGGATGCATCAAACCTCTGGATGTCTATGAGAGAGATGTCATGGGTCGAGCTCACAACGAGGACTCGAAAAGTGGGACATTGTGTACCACATAAAAACCGCTCACCTCTTTTATCCATTAACCACATGAACAGCAGCCAGGGGATGAAGCCCACCGGGCCCCACAGCACCAGCACCGCGATGTCGGACTTGGTGAAGCCGTAGGCGAGAGCGGCCGAGTTCTGGATGGGTCCCCAGAAGTTCCACACCATCCCCTGCAGGAGCCCCAGCAGGGAGAACAGGCTCAGAACCAGCCATCTTCTCCCGTACACCCTGCTGCTGCTCACCGGCTGTCTGCTCGCCTCCGCGCCAGACGGACCGAGCAGCGGCTCCCGCTCGGCCTCGGTGCTCGAACTGGCACCCATGGTCCTCCTGTCCGGGTGTCACTACAGTTCAAATCCCGGGTTGTACGCCTTGTGAAGCGGCGGAGAAGTGGAACGACCCGCTGCAGCTTCTGTTCACAAAACAATAACAGCCTCTACCCTGTCACTTCGCTTAACTGCGCATGCGCGAACAGAGACGGTTACGGAAGTGGAAGCTGTTGTCCTTGGCGGCCATTTTGGCTCCACCAGCACGTTAGCTTGAATTGGACTGTTGCTAGAGCGGCTGCGCCCGAATGGAGCAGCTTCGGGGCGAGGAGCTCAAGATGTAAGCGGGCCCCCCGCACAGTCATGTGCCTTTTGTTTACTTCCGCCTGAGAGTCGACTACACGTGTAGCACAAGGTGAGTTGTTGTTTGTTTTTCAGAAATCCTCAAAGAAGACGGTTTTCGCTAACGTCAGCATCCCCGTGATGTATCGACACAAACAGGGAGGTTACCTAGTTAGCGTGGGTATTTGCTAAAGGCAGCTAACTAATATTGTCCGAGTTGTGTGATACAAGTAAAGTGTCGTTAGCCACATTATCTGAACGTTTAATGACAGTATGGTGCCTCATGATGAGAATAGCATGATAATAAAAATGGCCACACGTTTCTTTTAAGAGGACAAGAACAGTTAAGGGAGTTAGCAAGTATGATACCAGTGACATGAATGCTAGTTAAAGAAAGTTAACTAAGCGACGGCTGCAACTAATGATCATTTAATCGTTGATTAATCTTGTTGGATGAACTGTTTTATACTTTGTTATACTAGATTTTTAAAGCTTTCTATATTGTAAATGAATATTAATATTCAATAAACACATTTTCTTTCATTGACCCACTGACTCCAAACCAATGCTGAATTGTATTATAATAATGATAATAATAAACTTTATTTATATAGCGCTTTTAAAAAACAGAGTTTACAAAGTGCTTTGACCGCAAAGCAGGAAAAGTAAATATAGGAGAAATAACAATGAGCAGGATGCAATGTGACCAGGAAGCCAGAAAACCACGTTCAGGTGGTGGGACACAAGGTAGTGTTCAAATTAAATGAATGAATATGGAACTATGTCACATGAAATCTTCAACACATCAAAGCAGTAATATGACAAAAAAATGTATGAACAAGAACAATGCTTAAGACAATTCAAGTGAGAAAAACATAAATAAAAAGGTGATGGTTGTTTTAACTTGTCAAAAAAAAATCTGCATCTACAGAACTATCTTGGCTTATAGTCACTGGTATACTCTTCCCACTGCCAGTGTGAACTACAAACCATGGCTACCTCTGACGCTACGAAACCCTTCAGCACAGACGAGACCCAGAGGATTCTGCATCACTTGCAGCAGCCGGCAGTCTTCATGAACATGACCTGTGACTGGCCCGCACTCCAGTGGACGGCAGACCACCTGTCCGTCTGTCTCAGCGACAAATTGATTAAATTTAGACTCGGGAGAAAAGAGGAGATCAACAGTAAGAACGGGGGGGTTAATGAAGACAGGTCTGGCTTGAAATCATTATTGTGTGGTTAATGAAGCAAGAAACAGCCTACCCACCAAGCCTGCAAAGTCTAGACTATTTGAAATCCGCAAAAGATAGATAGATAGGTAGATAGATATACATTTAAGAAAAGACATTATGAGAAAACAATTAATTGAAAGTGATCTTTAGGTAAGAATCACTCAGTATAGATGATTTTATTGGATGCTATTTCCACCCTAGCAGGTCCTAAAGAAACCTATTAAAACCTGTTTTTTAATTTGTCCTGAATAAGCTGTTACTAAAAATCATAATCATATGTTTCTTAAACTCCACTGTCAGACATTATCCACCAATGTCTGGCCAAAGCATACTCTTAAATGTAGAAATAATTGATATATAAATATGGTGAATGAATGATTTTGATGTTTTTTAGTAACATCTTTGCACAGAGCCTCTGTACTTTCACCCAATTTTCAGAGATCACATAATAATTGCCAGCGATATTGTGTAGTTCATCCTTTGACAAGTGATCATTTACAGATTAGACCTTGTTAGGGACCTGAGGAAGTAAGTATTGGAAGCTGTCACACAAGCCAAAAAAGGAATGAGGGTTTTTGCCTTCAAGCATCTGGTGTATTTTGCCGTCCTAGTGGCTCTAGAACAGCTACAGTAATGACTCCTCCTGTGATGAATAACAGGGACCATGTCCTCTGATAAAAGCGAACTAATTAGATTTCTAAATCTTTTTCAGCAGCAGCTGACAGGCTAACAGGAGGACATTGCTCATTATCCATGCCATCACTCAACTATAGACACACTTTGTTTACTGAAACAAAAGCAAATCATTTATTTTTTCCATAAAAGTGTGACAAAATCTCATGCCTACATGATGATATATAGCGCTGTGATTCTGGTATATGGTTTGTGTTTCCTTTAGCATCGATGAGTTAAATCGTGTTACGGAATTTTATCACAATTTTCCAATTATTACTCTTTTTTTCTTCCTGCTTTCATAGCCCCTCTGTTTGAAACCCAGTGTTCATATGTGGAGGCCAAGCTGGAGCACTTTCTCTGCTGGACCCGGGGTCAGTGTGGGACAGATGTTGGACCTTTCTCTGAATTCCTGTGCTCAGAGTATTGGGCTTACGCTGACTACAAATACATCGCCGTGTTGTTTCAAGATCAGCCTTTCATGTTTGAGGTAACCAGCCTCCTGCGTACATATTTACATGTTTGAATTATACCACTTTAGGTGGGTTGTGGTCTGTACCGGACTCAATGTTCACACAACCATGTCGCATTTTTGAAGCGAAGTCTACTCATTCTGTGAATAGGATCCCATATCGCCACAACAGCTGTTCACAAATAACTGGTTCAGACTTGTGGTTCTGGCTCCAAAGTGGTACCACTACTGTGAAAAACAATGTTTGTGCCTCTGTAACTGGTTCAGTGTCTCTTCTACTCATTCTGACTCATTGTCTGTAGCATTTAAAGACTTACCTTTTAAAGGAGACCAGCATTATGACTGTAATCAAAAGGGTTGAAGAGCAGTAACCCATTATGAATACCAAATGTTGTTTTAAATGGTCATAAACACATAGAAAAGCAGTTTTCTAAATGTTTAATTTAAAATAATCATTTCCATACTATTACCTTCTAATCAGCTTGCAACAGCTTTAGCTTATCAACGAATGAAAAATTAAATGAAAAAATGTTAGAGCCAAAATAGTGTCCATTTGTTATTTTGTTCATGTTTTTTTTCCTTTGTTTTGACATTTTCAATTAAAATGGCACGTTTTCTCATGTAATAACTTTCTATTAGCAGCTATTCTTGTCCTGCGTTAGGTAAAGACATAAAACGTGCCATCCTTTCTCCAGCCACTGCCACACGTTAATTTCATTTTTATCTCTGATAATTTTTTATTGGACATCCACCTGCAATTATTACCTGCCTGTCTTATGCCTTTGAGACAGGCAGACATGGGCTTTCTACAGGAAAAATTGTGCCGGGAAAGGGCTGCCTGAAGGCTACATTGACCAGCCTGTCATTTACAGCCGTCTGCATATATGGTAATGACTTATTCAGGATGCTGCTATGATTGCTAAACCTTTGTGCTCTGACAGGACCTCATTGACAGGCCAGTTTTTGTGGAAAGATGACAAATATTGTAGTTTGGTTTCTCACAAAGAGACCTCCATTGGTCACCCATAATAGAGCCTGTCAAAGCAGCTGATGAGGTGGGGGTCCCTCTGTGAGCAGAGCTGTGACAAACAAAAAATGACACTTGTAATTTAAAAATCAGACTGAGTGTGTGCGTGCTCGTGTGTGTGTGTGTGTGTGTGTGTGTGTGTGTGTGTGTGTGTGTTGCAGGATGTAAAGTGGTCCGACTTCGGTTTTGAGGGGCGCAATGGGAGAGAGAGCACCTTGTGGATTGGCACAGAAGGGGCCAACACACCCTGCCACCTGGACTCTTACGGCTGTAACCTGGTACTACAGGTGCAAGGACGGTAAGGCGGATCATAGCATGTGTTTGCTGCTTTTTTATGCACCAAAGTAGCCAGATTATAAATCCATTCATGTATAACGAGCAATTAAAAATGCGATTAGATGAAATCGTCTTTAATCCCTGATTTCCTTAGAACAATTGACCTATGTGATTTAAAATAATCAAGTTAACATAAACGGATACCTAAAGTACTTCGATAGGTAATACTTTTGACTCTTCTTTCACACCTTCCAGCTACTTTTGTGATTCTGTATGCGATTAATTTACAGATATCATGTCTGTTATCTCTGTTTTGATTGAACCTTTCTAATTTAAATTATTCACAAATATGACTTGCATCCCTTTGAACTTGCTGCACCTTTTAACGTGTTTTTAGCTGAAAATGGTCCCAATTTTGAAATAAGCCACACAGCTCAACAGTACATGTTTGTTTCTAAAACAGTGATTCTCAACTGGTGGGTCGCGGACCTGTTTTGGGCAAAAATTCAGAAATAAATGCTGTGCTTTTATTTACAAAGGGATTATTCCAGCAGCGGAGTGCCGTCTATTCACACTCCTTACTTAAGTTACTGAATTGTTATGTATGTTATATTACCTTGTGTCCTTAAGATGCACTTTTTGGTTTTTAATTAAAATACAGCTTATTGAGTGTAAAAGGGAATATTTCCCTCTCTAGCATCGCCACCTGCTGGTCGTTTTGGTTTATCATTAAACTTTTTTTGTGTTGGCATACTGTGATATTCTGCACTATCTCAGGTTCAAACTGCACCATCTTTTCATTAAATAAATTTGAGAAGTTGAAAACTTTCCTCAATTTGGGTCGCGGCTTGTCATTAAGGGGTGATGGTGGGTCCCGATGCCAGACCAGTTGAGAACTACTGTTCTTAAACATGTGTGAATGCAGTCAGTATTGGACAAAAGTGAGATGCATCATTTAATATGCACCCACTCCGATGTTATCGACGGGACTTTAAATAAAAACATGACTCATTTCGCTGCCTCAGTGGTTTGTCAATATGGCTTCAAGTCATAACAAAGGCTTTAATTAAATGCAGCACAAATCAAAACTGAGGCAGAACCTGTGGCCTTGAAACTTGTAATATGTAAAATTGTCAGTGCAGTAAGAAGTAGTGTTTTGCTCTGTGCTGCAGATCAAGGACAAATAGTGTTCAAAAATATCAAATGCAAGGGACATGCACCATCTGCATGTTAACTAGTGTTTGATATGATAATGACAAACTTTATTTATATAGCACTTTTCATCGCATAAAGTGCAGCTCAAGGTGCTTTACATGAAAAAGATCTTTAAAACAGAAGCTTAAAAACAGAACATAGTAAAGGATGTCAAAAGAATAAACTCTTAATAAAGGGTGAAATCGAGGATTAAGAAAAAAGAAAAAACATGGTTGAAATTAATTAAAAGTAAAACCATAAAAATACAGTTTGAGCAGTTTTCTAAACACTTCATAAGAGGATGCATTTCTAATATGTTCTGGGATTTGAATCAAACTATGCGTGAATCATGGAAACGCCAAAGAAAACTGAAAATAACATTAAAAAGGAATTTAGTGCCTGAGGAATAAAACGCTCATTTTAACAAACAGGCACAAAAGATTTCAAGCTCCACTGGCAAAGAGAAAATATAAATCAATCAATTTTATCTTCTTTCATAACATGAGAGTAAGATTGGACAGAAAAAATTAATCCGTATCCCTGTTGGCTCACTCTTAAAACAGTTATATCAAACAGTGGCTATCGACTGAAAACTATGCAGCATTTCATGACAAAATGTACAATTTTAAGAAAAGTTTTCGGCAGATAAATGAGATAATAAACTGGTGAAGCTGGAGAATATAGTTTGTAATCCTGTATATCATCTCCTGAACTCCAGGTTAAGACAAACCGATTGATAATGCTTCAGCATGGGCCCATACTGCATCCTGCCACCAAGTTTCATGGAAATCCTTTCAGTTGTTTTTGTGCAATTTTGCTCACAAAGAAACAAATCAACAAACGGACAAGGGTTGAAACGTAGTATCATTGGCGGAGGTAAAAATGTGTATTGAATATGGTTTACTGGGTGCAGCACTGAAAGTGCAGTCAATACTAATATCTAGACTTAGGTCGTACACTGATTTCCAATTTAGGCACTAGAAACAAAATAGATAGATACATCCACAGAGAGGTGTAAAATATAATGACATTGCTCTTTCATGGCTGTGATAATGGCTCTGTGCTCTTTATAGACAGTTGTAACGGAGCAGGGAGGAGGTTCAGGATTCCAAGAAGTCACAGCTGTATTTCACCAAACCAACGATAGCGGTGGCTATTTGCTGTCCGTTAACCACATAACCAAGGTGCAGGGTAGTGTGACTGCTCACACAGAATGTGAGCCGTCCTCTGACCTCTGAGAAAGAGTTCATTTGTCACAGAGCAGGAGGGAAATGGAAACAGACCGTGAGGGGAACTGATTCGATTTTGGTGGTGCTAATAATTCAAAACCCATACACTGATTATGACAAAATCACATTTTTAGCATACCTTTAAAAGTCTTCACTACATCTCTTACATGACTTTGGAATTAAACTGAAAACTTGACTGGTTTGCGAGTTGGTAATTCCAGTTTTATCTCACTTCTCCCAGAGTGCAACAGTTGATCTCACTCCGTGTAATTGGCTCTCAGGTTCTTTTATTCGGTATTGATCTCAAACAGAATGAAGTTCAGCTCGAGCAGTTGTTCTACACTGCTGATCCATGAAAGTACAACACTGCTGATTGATTCCATGACATTTGTGACAATGGATCAGACACAATGACAATTTGTTGTTTGAGAAAAGTGGATTCTTTTACACCGATTATTTTGTAGTTAGCTCCATCAGCTTATATCATCTCTCAGGATTCAGAAGTTTGAACTTCTGCTATTTTTGTTCTCATTATTTTTCCACAGTAGTAGCCAGTAAGCAAATAATATTATAAACAGTGTGAATTGCCTGTATTTCATTGATGCAATTCAGAAGAACGTTTTTCTTCCACATTATGTAATTCCTATATTTGTGTTGTTTATCTGAGTCCATCACTGTTGAAAATGTTTTCATGATCTGTAGTTTTTACTGCGCCCTGACACAGTGCATTAAACTTTATTTACAGATTTGGAAAGCTGCGTTGTTGGCCAAGCCACTCAGCCTGAATTTACGACTCGCTGGGTCATTTACTGACTCCGCTCTGAATTAATATCTGACAACAGCCTTTGTGTGCTCTTTAATCTGAACTCATATCTCATGGGGATGTTTCCTCTCTGTAGGAAACGCTGGCACCTCTTTCCTCCCGAGGACACTTCCAAACTCTACCCAACCAGGATCCCCTTCGAGGAGTCCAGTGTCTTCAGCCAGGTGGATGTGCTTCAACCAGACCTGAGGAGGTTTCCCAACTTTCAGAGAGCCAGGGCCCACGTCGTCACTCTGCAGCCAGGACAGGTCAGAGTTCTCTGACATAGTATTTATAGTGCATCTGGAAAGTATTCACAGCGCTTCACTTTTTTCACATTTTGTTATGTTACAGCCTTATTCCAAAATGGATTAAATTCATTTTTTCCTCAAAATTCTACACACAATACCCCATAATGATAACGTGAAAAAAGTTTTGGGAACATTTTTGCAAATTTATTCAAAATAAAAAAACGAAAAAACCACATGTACATATGTATTCACAGCCTTTGCCATGACACTCAAAATGGAGCTCAGGTGCATCCTGTATCCACTGATCATCCTTGAGCTGTTTCTACAACTTGATTGGACTCCACCTGTGGTAAATTCAGTTGACTGGACAGGATTTGGAAAGGCACACACCGTCTATATAAGGTCCTACAGTTGACAGTGCATGTCAGAGCACAAACCAAGCCATGAAGTCCAAGGAATTGTCTGTAGACCTCCGAGACAGGATCGTAGACACAGATCTGGGGAAGGGTACAGAAAACTTGAAGGTCCCAATGAGCACAGTGGCCTCTATCATCCGTAAATGGAAGAAGTTTGGAACCACCAGGACTCGTCCTAGAGCTGGCCGCCCGGCCGAACTGGGCGATCGGGGGAGAAGGGCCTTAGTCAGGGAGGTGACCAAGAACCCGATGGTCATTCTGACAGAGCTCCAGCGTTGCACTGTGAAGAGAGGAGAACCTTCCAGAAGGACAACCATCTCTGCAGCACTCCACCAATCAGGCCTGTATGGTAGAGTGGCCAGAAGGAAGCCACTCCTCAGTAAAAGGCACATGACAGCCTGCCTGGAGTTTGCCAAAAGGCACCTGAAGGACTCTCAGACCATGAGAAACAAAGTTCTCTGGTCTGATGAAACAAAGATTAAACTCTTTGGCCTGAATGCCAAGCATCATGTCTGGAGGAAACCAGTCATCACCTGGCCAATACCACCAGTGAAGCATGGTGGTGGCAGCATCATGCTGTAGTGATGTTTTTCAGCGGCAGGAACTGGGAGACTAGTCAGGATCGAGGGAAAGATGAATGCAGCAATGTACAGGGACATCCTTGATGAAAACCTGCTCCAGAGCGCTCTGGACCTCAGACTGGGGCGAAGGTTCATCTTCCAACAGGACAACGACCCTAAGCACACAGCCAAGATAACAAAGGAGTGGCTTCAGGACAACTCTGTGAATGTCCTTGAGTGGCCCAGCCAGAGCCCAGACTTGAACCCGATTGAACATCTCTGGAGAGATCTGAAAATGGCTGTGCAGCGACGCTCCCCATCCAACCTGATGGAGCTTGAGAGGTCCTGCAAAGAAGAATGGGAGAAACTGCCCAAAAATAGGTGTGCCAAGCTTGTAGCATCATACTCAAAAAGACTTGAGGCTGTAATTGCTGCCAAAGGTGCTTCAACAAAGTATTGAGCAAAGGCTGTGAATACTTATGTACAAGTATTGCAAACATTTTAAACAAACTTATTTCACTTTGTCATTATGGGGTATTGTATGTATAATTTGAGGGGAAAAAATAATTTAATCCATTTTGGAATAAGGCTGTAACATAACAAAATGTGGAAAAAGTGAAAAGCTGTGAATACTTTCCGGATGCACTGTACAAGACCTCAATAGCTACTGCACAGAGTCTGGCTCCAAATGCACAAGATGGCAACATCTTTAATCTTGACTTCTGAATAGTGGGAGGAAGTGGAGATGTGTCGTCCATCTTATTATAGTCTATGGCTTATATACATACATACATACATACATACATACAGCCAAAGGATGTCCATAAATTGCTAGCAAATGTAGATACACTGATTTCTTAAAAAAACAAAAACATGGCTGTATAAATCAGCTTCTCTTAAGGTGTTTTTTTCCTTGGGAATCATTATTCAAGTCATTACTCAAGTTATAATTTGTTTCCTTTAAAAGACAGTTTATACAATTATCAAATTCTCATCCAGGCATTATTTTTTGTTGTGTTTAGTTGGAAGTTGCAAATGCCTTTTTGAATTGAATCATTCTTAATTGTATGGATAAAATCTTATCTACAAGCCATTGAAAACCTAGTGAGAGTGATTTACTGATGTTTAATCTTATGCAATACTGTCACTCTACATTTATGAGTAACTGCTTTTGACACAGAAGCAATAACCATAAAATATAGCTTTATTGGTCCTAAAGCTCACAACATGTAAAAGTAGACTCAACTGTGAGATTTATTTGTCGTGCTGTCTACCGTAAAAGCATGAAGTAAGGCAATGGTCGTGACTTGTGTTGCAATTAAATTCAGGCCTCCTCAGTTCCAGTGTTTCACCTTCAGCAGCCTGGAGGTTTTATATTAAAGGGAGTGGGAGGTTCAGCTACAGTAAAATCTGCAGCGTCATCACTCCTGACGTCTTATCAAGCAGAGAATTTACAGGATCATGTGTGGTTCAGTAGATCGACTGACTCAAGTCCCCGTCCTCAGTACTGCTTTCCAAGCAGGTGAGTTCAGAGTAGGCACAGTTATAACTGAGAGGGTGTGCAACCAGAAGCTGTCCTGGTTTTCAGAGACTACTTTAAAAATAGTTTTAAGTCTTCCAGGGTGTTTTTGTTCTAGAGCATGACTGACATGTAAGTCTGTAAAAAAAAATCTGCCTTTTACAGACCTATGAAGATATGAAACCTTTTATTTTACAGGATACAGATTAGCCTAACCCTATGTATTTTCTTAATTCAAGCTATAAATACAATTGTGTTTTGTTTTTATTTATAGTTAATATAATAATAATAGTCAACTACTTAGGGTTTTTTAACAACATCACAGGAATCATTGAGAATGTTTTAAAATCTGTAGGATCACCAGATTTCTTTTCACAGCTTTGCTAGCTAGCAGACCCCGGAGATATTCAGTTATATTCAGGCTCAACCTTTACGTGGATCCCAGGGTCATAGGTCTTGAGTACTTTTGAGCACAGCTGTCAGTAATTGATTTCATGATGCAATCGAATCATAAGGAAGAAGGTCATTTTCCTGGCTTCCAGATCTACCAACAGCACTATCTCACAGTCTTTGTCACAATCAATGAACTGGGATTTACAAACTGTTGAAAGCCATAGGTGGTTGTTTCACCAGACACTTAAAAATACTTAAGCTGTTGACACAGAATGGATAGTTGTATAAAAAATGGCTCCACCAACTGTCCATGAATGAATCAAGACTGCTGAGGAGGCAGAGAATCAATAAGACTCTCCGTTTTAATAGTCACTTTATGAATGGGTGAACCAACATCCAGGGATGACGGTGTATGCTGCCATCTAGTGGACAATCAAACAAGTCATGAAATCTCACACGAGTTATCACAGGCCTGAAGACAAAGAGGAGAGGAGTTGGTGACGTCTCTTAAATGTGAATCCATTTTATCTTCTTTCCTCAGGTGCTTTATGTTCCCAGACACTGGTGGCACTACGTGGAGTCAGTGGATCCCGTCACTGTCAGCGTCAACTCCTGGATTGAGTTGGTAAGCAGCCCCAGCATCCCGACAAGTTCGGCTCACAACCTAAAAAAAAAATGTTCCATGACTTTCCGTGTCTGAAATAAATAAGAGGCGCGTTAGCTCTCCACCTCTTTGCCCCCCGACGAGCCCCTGCTCCCAGATAAAGGCTCCTCTCGGCTTTGAGTAATGAACAGGTCTGGCAGTAAAAGATCCCCTGTCATTATGATGAGTGTATGTGGACATGAAGGAGTGTGTGCTGCATGAACAAAAGTCTCCGTTCCACCAGACAAATGTTTATTCAAACAGCGAGTCCCTTTGCAGCTTTGCCTGCAAGGTCACAGACACAACAAAGTTTGCCTGCCGCCGACACTGTGTCTGTATCATTCAGTGCAATTATCTTGATGTGCACTTCTCAGGGCGGCGTGTTGTTGTGCTCCACTCTCTGTTCCTACACAGGAAGCAGATGATGTGGCGAGAGTCAGTGAAGCGGTGACCAAGGCGGTTGTCTGCACCATGAAAAGTGCCCGAAGCGACGACAACACTGACGACTGGCTCAATCCAACAGAGGTAGCTAAATAATGCTGTTATCATTAATTAGTCCCTCAAATCAATAGCTCCCCAATCACTACAGCTTCTTTGTACTTTTTTGTACATTTTCTTTGTTGATTTCTAGGTTCTTGTTTCGTTGAGATATACAAAAGCTGCATCTGACATTTTTTTCTATGTAAAACCCACCTCTTGCTGTACAGGGAATTCTTTATAGAAGACTGTATGTATGGAGGATAACAAGCTTTTAAAAGACTACAGAAAACATTGTTATTCATATCGGCCTTCATCTCACCTTGTGTAATATAGTGTTTGAATCCATACATTGTTATTGTTGTTTTGTCATTATATTTAGATTTATTGCTTATAAATACTCTTATGATGTTATTAATGTGAAGCAATTTGTGAGTCTGCTCTGCATTAAATAGACTTTACTTAATACATTTTAAAAAGTAAAATGTGCATCAATATATTTATTTACAAGTAGTTTATTGATCTATAAACAAATTGACTAAAGTACAGTGTACTTTATTAGTTGATATTTTAATGGACAAGAACATAAAAATGTCAAGAGGTACAGGATTTCAAAACACATAAATAATTCCTGAATAAATAATGGAATTTTATTTTGGATTTGCATTTCAAATGGAGAAATAATCTGATTTACAAATTGAATTAAAAGCACAGATTTCTCATTATATTTAACTAAATGATCAAGACATGACATGATTCTCCTCAAAATCAAACCATGTCATGTTTCACATTTGGATGTAATAGTAGCAGTTTGTGGTTATTTTGCAGCTTTGGGAACACTCTGTCAGAGTTTGCCTGTTTTATATTTCTGCAGGAAGGAGTGGCATCCCATAATGAGAACATGCAGTATTTGAACCTTGCAATAACAGCATGTGCTCAAAGCCAGAATAACCTCTGCGGCAGCAAACTGACCCAGGACCCCAGAGACGCCCCTCCTGCTAAACGGGACTCCAGTGGACAAATCAGGAAAAACATTGATTCGATAAGGGATTCCGCACCCTTCAGCGTTACCTTCGGGCCACATCTCATCTCTGTGCGCTGTCAGCAGGACGACTCAACAGAAACCAGGGAGACGACCCCGAAAGATGTGGAGGTC
The DNA here is from genome assembly GCA_026259375.1 of Verasper variegatus. NCBI lineage: Eukaryota > Metazoa > Chordata > Actinopteri > Pleuronectiformes > Pleuronectidae > Verasper > Verasper variegatus. The sequence continues at coordinate 18,388,536 of CM048052.1, read as the reverse complement.
AAATCTTCCAGGATCCGAGGAGGCAAATCTCTAGAGGACTTCACTGTCAGCTCGGACGCAGCACAGAGAACTGAGCCTGCGTCTGCTGTCAGAGTCCAGCTGGGAAAACACAGCCCTGGTTTGACACCGTGTGGAGCATGTGACTGTGCTGATGGAACATCTTCAGAGGATTTACAGGATTCAATAATAACCACTAATGACCTGTTAGACTGCCTGGTGCATCCTGATGTCATCTCTCGTGTCACTGAGCTTTTACTGGAAAGGCACACAGGAACTCAGAGGGCCTCTGCACCATCCTAGCTTTAATATTCGCCGGCCACACACAGTCTGCATGTAAGTTTCAGTGGAGTTTAGTGAGTTAGAGCTGGTGAAAAATCCACCTGCAGATCCTTCGCTGCAGAATTCCATCCTCTGAGCTTACAGTAATGGTTTGGTGTCAGTAAGAAGTGACAGAGGAGAGCTGAAGATAAATGCTGAGCTTCATGCTACTATTCTCCGACCGGAGACTGACCCCAGCTGTGAGAAGTCGCAGACCAAAACTAATTGTAATGCGTCAAGCGACACCATCGAGTGGCTTGGAGCATTTCCTCGTTTTTGTTGTCCTACACAGACTAATCCTCTTTGCTTCTTCCCCAGCAAGAAATACGACCACTCTAATCAATTTACTATGCTAATCAGCCAAATAATGCAGGATGATGTCGCTGGGATGTGAACATTTGTGCGTAATGTTTCCTGGTTGTTTAGTAATGAGCACTGTCATTGGATGGGAACATGAGGCTGATTGTAATGGTTTGATGATTGATGAAAGCTGCGTAAGGAGCAATGACTGAAATGTTTGAATACAGTCTCAGACGAAACGGAGGAAGAGTGTGCGTCTACAAATGTAATAAATATTATGTCACCAACAATTTATTTGTCAAATGTTATTTCCTGTTTGCATACTCAAAGATTTTCAATTTCATAAAGAATGGATGTACATTTTAAACTTCATTAAAAACTTCCTACAGCACAAAAACAAGTTTTAACAACACATCAGTCGATTTACAGAACTTAATAGGGAGCAAAATGTACACATTAACCTGAATAAATCATTTCCATCAGGTATTTAAAGACTAAAGGACCAAACTGTTGGTTTTGCACGTTTAAGCACATTAAACCAATCACATATACAATATTTAAAAAATAATGACAGCTCTGTAAACTATGATGGTGTGACAAAGAAAGAATATAAACATCCAGGACCCTGACAATGAAGCAGCTACGTTCAGCCATCATTCATTTTAATATTTACACCTGTGCTTTTCTTACTACGTTTCCAAATGTCTTCTGTGAAAAAGATTAGTATTTTACAATTTCTAATATTACATAGAAATATACCACACAACAGTGCACTGTAAAATTAAGTTTTATGTAATTTCTAAGACTTCTCGGTGGCAATAGGCAATACCTGGTTTCTTCTGCAGCAAAATAGCAATTGTGTTGCATACGCTGAATTTGTAATTATTGGCTGATACAATGCGAAATCACTAGCTACTCTTGTCCTTATTATCACTGTCATTCATAATGTAAACTTAACCATTTCTCCAACGTGTTCTCTCAAACACAGTAAAGGGTGTGATTATTATTTAGCGTGACATAAAATGCAACATCTGACATTAGTGTTAGTTTGCAACAAATATATACAGCATATAACATCATTGATCATGGTGTGAGAAACCACACACTGCCTCTTTTAAACAGTATTACTCTGGTGGACTGTTACATCTCGAAGTGAATGGAGTGTTAATGTTTTCACAAAATATATGAAATGACATTAAACTTTAAACCACAAGAAAAGTCAAACGATCACATCTTAGTGCAACAATTTCCCAAAAAAGTACATCAATATAAAAGAAAGAAATAAAAAGTAAAAGAAACTTAAAACTGTCTCATGATGGCTGCTTGTCTAAATCTGAAATACTTCACCTTTGTTATGTAGCACGATTAGAATTTGGTGGTCTTCCCCGTCTTGTTCAGGTCTATGTCATTCGATTTTTTCTTCATCTTGTCATCGTCATCTGCCTCCTTCTCTGAATCGTCCAGGTACAATTTCTCCACCTGATCAGGGTCAACGTAGGTGTAGAAGTAGGACATGAAGGAGAAGATGATGCAGACGGCCAACAGCAGGCCGGCAAACAGCAGGAACTCCTTCCACTAATGGAATGAAAAGGTGTTTAATAGAACTGAATGCCACAGCAAATGAAAAATCTGAGTTATAATGTTAGAAAGGCAAAAGGGTAACACAAATATCTGCATGGCTGGACAACCCCCAGAGGGAAATTTGTCTTTTTATAATTTAGTATTTCCAACAATAATTAATATCAAACCACAGAAAACACACAAGTTGTTTACCCTCCTTGTATTTCTTAAGGGGTTTTGACGTCCCCTGAAGTCTTACCTGTTCCAGTCCCGCACCCTCTGCCACAATCAGCACTAATCACGTTCCCAAACGCGACGGTGAGCAGCCAGCCGGCCTGCAGGACTGACTTCATGTTGGCCGGAGCCTGAAGGAGGAGAGATCCAGTGTTAGCCAAGACAACAAGGAACCTCAGGGTCAAACCTCGTTAAAGGTTTGATCAAATGGGATCATTACTTCCTACAAATCAATTTTTTAGAAAGGATGTTGAGGAAGGGATGTCAAATAATCTAAAGGCAAGATTTTATTTCACTGTACTTCACAATTTGGGGAAAATATTGATGGTGTCAATACACTGACCATGCAAATGACCAGTGTTTGAATCAAACAGTTGGACGGGGCACAAATCTATACTACGCTTATTATGGGGAATGTCTATTCCTTGGTAAATGAGTTGGATGAGTTATTGGCTTATTGGCTTATCGGTTATGCCGACAGAACAGCCCAGTGTGTTCCTCAGAGACCTGGCTGAAATCTAAAGTCTACAGGGTCATCACCTTATCAGTCAGTCACAAACCTGTGAGTAGGAGAACTCCAGACCAGTAATGGAGAACATGACCTCTCCAACCGTTATGAGCACATACTGGGGGATCTGCCAGGCAATGTTCACGTTGTTGGCTCTCACGTCTTCCACCCTGTTGGCTGCAATTTTACCTGATTCCTGACAAAGCATATAGAGATGGTGTTGTGAGTCTGGATAACTTTCAAAATCTTTATAGAAAAAGAATGCTGTTTGTGTGACCAGCATCCTAACCTCAGTGAGTATGACGGTGTAGGAAGCTCCAAAGTCCAAGACGCCGAGGTTAAACTCAGAGCAATTCTCTGACTGGGGGCTGCAGCTGACATATGGGTATCTAAACAGAGGCAGGAGAATGGTGCATGAAGGATGAGATGAATCAGACAAAATAGAAAAGCATAAGGTGACAATACAAAGCAACTAAAATCGTCCCCCATGGTTGTATGCCTCCGCCAACCAATGTAGTTTCAGTCCCTCTAAGTGTTCCCGATATATGAATCCACAATAATGTGAGGTCACTGCGAACTTTGACCTTTCACCACTCAAATCTAATCAGTTAATCTCTGAGATCAATTTTTGATAACTGGTCAAATAGAATGAATTGAATAGAATCCCTGAAGGCAGACTTGATATGTCATGTTCAAAAGGATCAAAAACATGTTTTGTTAGGCCACAATGAGCTTGACCTTTGACCTTTGACCACTCAATTCTAATCAGTTCATCATTGAGTCTTTGTGAACATTTGTACCAAATTAAGAAGGATTGCCCTGAGGTGTTTTTGAGATATTGAATTCATAAGGCAAAAAAAATTTTGTGAGGTCACAAATCTTGACCTTTTACCACCAAAATCTAATCACTTCATTCTTGAGTCCAACTAAATGTTTTTGCCAAATTTGAAGAAATTCCCTCAAAGTTTTCCTGATGTATCATGTTCACAAAACCAAAAACTGTTCAAATTCTAATCAGCTGAGTGAGGCTATGTGAACATTTGTACCACATTGGAAAGGATTCTCTGGAGGTGTTCTTGGGATATTGCATTTATAGACCAAAAATGTGAATTATGAGTTCAGAGCGAACTTCAGCCACCAAATTCTAATCAGCTCATCTTTGAGTACAACTTAATAATTGTTCCAAATATGAGAAAATTCCCTCCAGGCATTCTTGAGATAATACTTCTTGTTTTGAGGAGGCCAATGACAGAAATCTTCACTGTGAGGTGGAACTGATTTACAGGAGCTGGTTAAACAGCAGTTAGACAAGCGGTGGCTTTGTGATTTTAGCTCTTTCTGCTGATTTAGAGCAGATGTACTCACTCTCCCCGCTGCACAGCCTTGTTTGGAGTCATGCTGTAACCGGGGGCCACGTGGAAAGTCACGTCTCCCACAGTAAGGTTCATTTCTGTTTGCTGCGTGTTGAGAAACCTGTTGAATTTGAATTTTAAGAACCGATTAAACTTAGGTAAATTGAGCTATAATAAAAAGTTTATTTTAAAAATGAACATTAAACAAAGTTGACCTCAGAGAAGGATTCCCGTCTTCATTTTTCTTAATGGAGTCATTAGCCTGGGTGATAAATAAACAGACATGTCAATAATAAAGGTTTCTGACAATAATATCGATTTCTGTTCTATGAATTACAAAATACAGTTCTGATGTAAAGTTTTCTTTCACTGCACTCACGAGTTTGCACTGGATTCCTGTAGCATGGGAGTAGATGATGAGGGTGTAGGCCTTTTGTTGTTCAAACGTCTGGTTACACGGTGAAGTTTCTCCATTCAAAGTGACTTGAATTGTCAGTTCTTTGCTGGACGACCCCAGTGGAAGTGTTTCATATTGAGGAGGGTCCTGACACAAAGAGATCAGATGTTCATGTTCTGATGTATTCATGTATTGGAGGAGGTTGATTCATGTAAACATGTAAACAGTCTTTGAAGATGCAAAATTGCAAATCAGAAATGTCACAGAACATATTTTCTAAAATATTGGTCTGTCGCGGCCATATTGAAATAAAACCCTGGAGATTTTGAGAATTATTCTGAAATATTACAAGAATAAAGTCATAATATTGTGAGAATTAAGTCGTAATTTAACAATAAAAAAAATCATATTATGATAATTATGTCATAATATAGTATAAAGTCGTAATTTAATGAAAAATAGTTTGAATATTATGAGATAAGGGAAAAAAGAAAATTCAGAGTTCCACTTCTTACAAATTTCAGCGTTTCTTGAGAAAAACAGATCCTTAAAGAAATAAAGAAAGTAGCTGGAGGCTCTGACACTAGTTGGCGAAGACAAGTTCATCTTAGTGCTTTAATTCAAATGTAAATACAAAGTGTCTCAAGGGCTTAAACACAGACAAACACCAACATCTTATTATTATGAGTCGACACTTTACATACATACTCATGTTTATGTTTGATGTGCAGTATTTCTAATACTGTGTACGTTATAATTATAATTTTATCCTTCAGATCTTTTTAAGGTATGAGTTGATCCCTGTTTATTCTCTTCATATTTTAAATTCAGAGTCTGCGATCCTGACACGGAAAACAGACAAAAACCCAGAATATACTTTATAAAATCATTTCAGATAAGTGTAAAAACCTGAAGGTATTGGATCGGCTCTTTAAACAGGTCACTGCCAGGAAAATCCACCATGACATCACCTCCTGCCAGGTTTAAGGTCTGCACGAGACATTTCCCTGAAGGTGCAGGATCCACCACTGTTTTCTGGAGATGGAGAAATCAAAGCACCACACTGATAAACACCAGAGAAGTAGAATTATAGAAAGACCTTGTTATTATTGTAAGATAAAACTTATATTCCATGTTATACAGTTTACTGATATGTTATATTACTGGCATTACAGTGGGATGAAAGTACAAGCTTCAGTGAATAAAGATGCACAACTTGTCGCCACTTCCTCTCACTGCATTAAATCAAAACATTCAAGATTCAGACGTACCACGACGTTCACCTCCACCAGTGTGGCCGCTCCGAAGGCCAGCGCTGCAAAAAACATCCCTGCAGCCATTTTCTTTAGAGGCCTGAAGGCAGAGAGAGTCAATGACAGACAGTTACGACTCCTCCATGACTCCAGGCCCAGTGTGTGCTTACTGTTTTTAAATCTGACTGATTTCCACATCAGTGTCCTTATTGACCTTATTGACTGACTTAATTCCATCTGTTATAAACATATCCTTTTCAACCGGCGCCATTCTCTAAAAAACATGGTAAAGATGAGAATCCACATTTGTACTTTTAAATACAGTTTTAGTTTATTTTCCTGGGAAGTATATGATATAAAGTAATAGTGCTGTGTATGTGTGCACCTTCATTTGTTATTACTCCTCCGAGGCGTATCCCTGCATATAAAAGAAAGGTCATGTGGCTCATTGTGCCCGTTGAAGAGGCTCATGTCTGCAATAAAGTCCAGAGGATCCACAACAACAGGTGTCGACTCACGTGAGGTGGATTCTGCAGAGGCCGATGAGCGGATAGATGATGAGGTCAAAGATGGGCACAAAGACAAGAATCAGCAGAGCGTTCATCATCTAAACAGCAGGGAGGAGGAAGCGTCGTTTTAACTGAGTCTGTAAACGACTCATAAAAGCATAAAGGTTGAAGTAACACAAGAATAAGGACAGATTCTAATTTGCCAGAAGGAAAGATGGTGGAGATAAAAAGCTGTAAAAGTGTTTTCATGAGGACGACAGCATCAGTCAAACATCAGTCAGATTTATTGTGTTAAATGAGACGTACTCATGTTTTCATCCAAGGCGAAGGTTGTTCATGCCACAAACATGGAATGTTTCTGGATGTACGGAAGGTTTTAATTAGTTATTCACTGTTGCTTACGCTGCTCCAGAGCAGGTGTATGTGTCAGTGCAATTTTCTAGTGAGAGTTCACAAAACAGCATTTTGAAGATCCAGAATGAACTTACATCTCATGATTAAGCTTCCATGAGACAGAATATATTAGATACTATATTAGACAAGATGGGATAAGATTTATCATTGTATTTGTCATATTGGTACATTTTGTCATGTATTATGGAGAATGTGAGAAATTGTACACAAGCTGCATCCCAGTGAGCGCAGGAGCACATACCTGCATTTGGTCCGGCTTAATAATGAAGGAATCTCCCTAAAAAAACACAAAAAAACTGGATTTTTGCTTTTACAGCACAGATGCCTAAACTTTAACTCCATGAATCTGATGAGTAATGATTAAACCTGATCAGTTTTTCTCAACACCATAAACAATGAAATTTACTGTAATAAAATGATTCCCGAACAAAGGGAGGATCTGTTTTACAGCTGAGAGCTTGTGCAATCAGAAGGATGTCACAATCCACCCACTGGGTTGATGTAATAATAAAAAATGTTGACGCCAGTGTTATTTCTCTTACAACAGCCATGTTCATCCTCGTGGCTTGAAGCGTCCAGCGGGAACCCTGCAATAAAAAAAACAAGAGAAACACTGACTGTGACGGACGACAGACGACAGACGGATCTGTTTTTCTGGAAAGGACAATGATGAGGGGTTGACAAACACTCGCCACGTATTTCTGAGAAAGACAAAGGTCTGTGGGACTGAAAAAATAATTTTAACTCAAGAAGAGTGAAATGTGAGAAAGCTGAACATGGCTTTGAGGTTTTCTTTAATCACATGGTTGTGTTGAGCGTTTGGTCAGAAGAGAATAAAACAGATTGTTAAGAGATTCTAGAAGAGAACTGTCACCAAGCGTTAACCTTTTGGCGACTGTGACGACTGGTCAGAGCAACAACTCTGAAAGACGTCATCACTTATAAACCAATTCACCTAATTTTACAATCAGCTCTAAATCATAGCTTCTAATGTGAACTTGACAAATGTTTCACTGCTGTCACTTGCAAACTGTTTGTCCCTCTCTCTCACACAAACATCTGACACAGTTAATACGTATGTTTGAAATTATTGATATGAGAGTCACACCTGATCCTTTTTCTTTGCTCTTCCTTATCGTGTAAATATCGGAGAGAAGTGACAAGGTGTTGTTTAAATGCTTTTAACACAAAAGTTTGTCCATCTTTATATAACATCTATGGTTGTACTAAAGGCAGAGGATCGTATTCCCAGTGTTACATTCTGTATCTGTACAAATTTCACAGCAGGTCCATCCAAAAGTTGTTGAAATATTCCAGCCTGGATAAATATGTTGGACCAACAGGCCGATTGTCATCTGAGGCTTCTTTAACTTCATCTTGGACACATTAACCAGACAAACTAATGTTGTGACTGTTGTTCATACGTCTTTTTTCTGCACATACCTGCTGATCGAACAGAGCCCAGAACATGGGCAGTGGGATGTAGAGCACCAACACCCGCAGCACCATCTTAATCTCCTGGATCAGACGCTTCTGTTAACACAGAGAGCCACAGTGTGGATGGATTATTGATGCACGGAAACCACAAACGCTCTTTTGACGTCTTCCAAGAAAAAGACTGTGGGGCAGATACAAATCTTGAGGTTATTAACAGTCGCCCTTCTGTTACCGAGTACTTCTCCTCAGCCCAGTCCAGCCAGTGCTTCCTCTTGGGGTCGTACTTTGAGCTCCTCCAGCGGCTCTTGATGGCAAACTGCAGACCCAAATGAAATAAAGGACATAAAAATGGTAATGTGGACACAGGATTCATGGCTATATTACAGCACAATGATTCTTGACAGCAAAGACAGAGAAAATTGTCTAATAAGATTGGAAGGAAAGTGGGAGATGACTCACTCCAATGCAATTGCAGACTTCCAACAGGATGTTTCCCTGGGGAGGATTCCTCTTGTACATCCCGCTGCCAGCAATGAAAACAACTGCCCAAGACGGATGGAGAGTCAGATCGGGGCCAGAGGGGCGAAGGAAACAGTTTACGTTGGAGGTGAAAATGAAAAGAAATGAAAACATTTGCTCTTTTAGCTCCATATCAGCCAATAATAATAAACCCACAAATTAAGATGAGATACAGACTTTTACTTTTAAATATATTTCTTTTTTTGCTCTCTTACCCTGAAACGGTTCAGGGTAATAAACACCTCACTTGTAGTAAACACACTGCAGGCCTCCGAGGCTGAAGTCCCCACTTTGTCTCGCCCTCATTGTGATGTGTTCAGGGCCTCTGCAGAGCTGCAAGCACTGTTTGTTTTCACTGTGAGCCTTCAGCCGAGCGTGAACCACACAAGGATCAGTGGTGACGGGGATTCACAGACAGAGACAACTGAATGTCAGGACGTATGTGGCCCAGCCTTAAACAACAGGAAGCCCAGACTGGACTTCACACTGTGCAAACATGATCTCCGCCTGAAACAAGCTTGGATCTTGAAATGTGACACTTAATTTAGACGGTTTTATGATTCAAATTTTCAAATTGCAGCTTGGAATTTTTATTAATTTCCTGAATGCATACAAGTTAAATGATTTCATGTTTTTTCTAAGAAAGAAAAAGTTTTCTTTGGTGCCAGAGTTTGACTTATACTTACTAAAAGTAAAACATTGTTGTATCATTATTTTCTCTGATAAGTCGGATCTTAAGCACAAAGATGTTTTATCTAGTTTATATTTTTACTCTAAGTTGTCTTAATTCAAGTTTCATTTAATATTAACAAACAATTCCAACATCAGAATTTTCAACCGAACCACAAGGCGTTACAGAAATGAATCTGTGATCTTTAACCAATGACACAATTCCAGGCAGTATGTTACAGATTAAAGTTATAGAACAGTTCTTATACAGGTTTTTCACTTCATATAATTTATACTGATTATTTACTTCTTATCTCATATATTTACTGTTAGATGCTAGCTTTTTATTGGCCCCCTTAAATATTTAAAAGTGAAATATCTTGTCTAAGAATGTTATATTATCTATATTAAACTAATTTGAGAAATCTTTGCAAAAAACATTTAAATTTTGTTTGTTTGCAGCTCAATACTAAAGCACAGTTGAGCTAAATTTCAGCATCAGTAAACTCACATGCTGTCAACAATGATGTTGCACTGTTACACTGTTGCGTAGCATGAAATAAAGCTAGTTTTATAGCTACGTGGTCATAAACCAAAGTTAAGGACAAATTCAAATTCAATAAAACAATCAGATGATGCTGCGAGATGAAAGGTCAGCGCATCACCAGAGTGGTTACAACTCAACATGAGGTAAACATGAACCAAATTTAATGTCTGTCCAATAAAGGTTGACACATCTCACTCATCATGTCATCACAGTCTTTTACTCTGCCATGCTGAGTGTTAAACGTCCTCTTCTACGCTGATGACACCTGATTGGTTGTAGCAGTCGGTTGAACACTCACCTAAAGCCACGATCATCAGAGCTGCAGGAACCCCGAAGGCCAGAGCGTAGCAGTCGCCACCGAAACACTGCACATCCCCTGCAGGAGCAAATCCAGCATTAACTGCAACGCCCGGATCAAAGTGTGGACGGCAATAGGTTCCTCAGATCAACGCTCACCTCTCAGTATGGGTGTGATCACAGTCGACAGGAGGCTTCCAGAGTTAATTGACATGTAGAAAATGGAGAAAAATTTCTGCCTCTCGCGGACCTGCAAGTGATCAACAGAATCATCAGCAGAAACCTTAAGTCTGATTTTTGGTTTAAATGATATTGGTGTGAGATTTCAGAATAGGTTCAAAATATGATCTAAAGACTGGGTGTTCATAGCATTTCGTACAATCTATTTTTGACCCATTGTCATGACTTTTTCTGCTCTGACAATGATTAAATAAAGCTACGTTCATTTATTTAGGCCACTAGAGGGCAGAAAAACAAGCTGACAGAATCCCAGGGAGGATTTTTATTATTGTTGATATGACTCATGTGTTTTCAAAAACAAAATAAGATATTTACCGATCCAGTGTCTACCAAGAAACCTCGTTTATTGTTTTTCACCGGTTGAATATAAGTCACTCACTCTGCTTTTAGCTCTGATTTGGTCTCCTCTGACCCCGGAGAAAAACATCGCTCTCCTAAACATTTAAAGGGTGAAGTTTCATGTTGGACCTGAACACCCCTAACCTCACCCTCCCCTTCCAAACATAAAGAGAACCTGTGGTAGTCTTCAGTTGTCATAAAAACTCAAAAGCTGTTTAGTTTGTCCAGTCTGGGCTACTGTAAAAAACATGGCGGCCTCCATAGAGAGGACCTGCTCCTGATGTAAATATAAATGGCCAATTCCATCTGCCAATAGATCCCTTTCAGCTACAGACTGGATCTTTAAAGATCTGTTCTGATTCTTTTTTTTACCAGTATACATATATATATATATATATATATGTATACTGGTAAAAGATCTGTTCTGCATGATATATATACTGGTAAAAAAAAGAATCATGCAGAACTGAGCTTTAAAGGTCTGTATATGTATGTTTTTATATACATACACACACATATATATATATATATATATATATATATATATATATATATATATGCACATTCATCAGGGGCATTTAGGGATTCAGGGATTGAACCCAGGGATTGAACCATCGACCTTCTGGTTTGTGGAATCTACATCCTGAGCTACATCTGCTAAAATGACTTGTACTGAGTCCTTTCACTTAGTGCAGTGTATTGTATTGTTTGAGTACGGTAAACACAAGCCACGCTGCTTTCATTGCTTTCGCACTAAAGAGAGAAAGTGACTCACGTGCTCCTCGTCAAACTGGTCTCCTCCGAATGCTGCCACGCAGGGTTTGATTCCTCCGGTGCCGAATGCAATGAGTATAAGGCCGACCATGGACAGACCACTGCAACACAAACACAGAGCTAATGCAAGATGTGGAAATTCATGATGCACATTCAGTTTGATGATCATACAGAAAACGGAAATATTTATCCTTTACACAGATGAGGGGATTTCTTTTGTTTTACTGTTTTATTGTCAATTGAAAAGCTTTGGATTTTGGACAATTCCTCATGATCACTGAAGTAATGTGGTCAGCATTTTTCATTGTAAAATCTTAAATTAAGACTGAAAAAGTCATTTAAAAAAAGAATACATGGATGCAAAATTGCAATAATTAGTAGTTGGAGTCTTTCACTGATTGCTGAAGTGAAAAAGGTTGTTTTAAAGACCTATAAGAGACGCAGATCAAAATGACTTGAGGTAACTCACATGTGCACATTGCTGTTTCCCACAGTGGGAATGGCTCCGACCGACTTGACCACATGGCCGATCACATAGACGATGGAGAGGTAGATGATGGTCCTGTTGGGAGCAAACTGTGATTATGTACATTCAGAGCTGCACTCTTACTATTATACTAGATCTGTGTGTATATGTCCATGGTGTGTGTGGTCAGGGTGATTCATCTCCACTAATATGTAGTGTCACACACTTTAGACTAAGCTCTGAGGTTAAAGGGCTGAATTACTGACATCATCACCTCCATTGTATTGGGAGGACAGACTGACACATATCTCAAAACTTCTCAAGTGAAGGTAAAGTTCATGGTAAATGATCTCATGGCTCGACACCAGCATTGAGTTGGTGGTAGACTCACTTGAATTTTCCGAGCCAGGAGTCGGCGATGAGCGCTCCCAGGATGGGTGTGAAGTAGCAGAGGCTGCTGAAGGCGTGGTAGACTGCGGTGGAGAGGTCTTTGTCCCAGTGGAAGTAGGTGAGGAAATAGAGCGTCAGCAAAGCTGTGAACAGACACACAAACATTAGCTGGGACCCACTGTGGCAGACGGACCTTCCCCGAAACATGAAGACAGCCATTTCTCACATTACCCGTTGAAGTCAGTGATGAAGAAAAAGACTTGAGGACACTTTAGATCTTTGTTGGGTTTTTTTCCTAATTATCCAAATTCAGTATGACGTTGATGCAGTGTGTTAATTTTAAACAGTTGGACAGGATATTGGCTGTTTTTCATGCCATGTTAACGTGTGTGTGTGTGTGTGTGTGTGTGTGTGTGTGTGTGTGTGTGTGTGTAAATGGTTTGTCGCAATGTGACAGACATGTGAGAGTAAGTGAAGTCATGTGAGAAGACGTCGGCCTTATCAGTCCATCACCATAACCTCACTGACTGACACTATGTAATCATCTGAACAATCTGAGCATCACAAGTTCTCACAACTTTACATCAGAGCCTTTTCTACAGTTGTGTTCAAAGACCCTGAAGCTTCTCTGTGAATACGGACTCCTGCTCTTTATGTCTATCTCTTCTCCCACATGTCGTCCAGACAGAATTTCACATACCTTTCATGCCATAGAAGGAGAAGCGTTCACAGAACTCATTCACCACTATGAAGCAGATGCTGGTCGGGTAGTTGGTCCCACATAGTTTCTGAAACAAAGGGTAGAGTTTGATGATGAGATGGATGAGAATTATCTAATTTTCAAACATAATTGATTCAACAGCGACTTTGAATATACTGTAAATATAAAGCTGCTCATTCCATTAATAGTTTCACCAGCTCTAACTGAGAGTGGATCAATATTCTAACATTGAACAGGAGGCATGCAGCAAATACACACTTCCTGTTCCTGAAATATGCAAGTTAATCATTGTCCAGACGTAGAAGTTGGACAAATTGAAAGCATCAGTCATGATCATGCTCAACTACAGTGATTAATATATATACTCCCATTATTCTGTGATATAACAACATTTGATTATAACAGTTAATATTTACTAGAAGATCCATTTTAAACTTGCATCTTTATAAACTTGTATATATTACTTTGATGCAACTTCATGTTGTTTCTTACAGGTTTATTTTAGCATATTAAATTATACTTTTTACTCAGTGATGTCTTTTATCCACAGATAAAGACATTGCAAAATAAGCATTATACACTATAAAGTTGAATTAGTGACAAATTGGCATTTTCCACAAGACCAGGAATGACAGTTGATTAATTAGTTCATTCACAGGCAAATAATTATGATGGATTATTCATTCAAGACGTATATCAAGCAAAAAAAAGTTACAGCTCCTCAAGGGTGAAGGTGACTTTTTACATCATTATATCACTGATAAAACAACAAAGATGTAAATATGATTTTAGGATTAATGGAATTTGCTATTCTAAGGTCATCAGTTAATCTAAAACAGATTTATCTGTTGCAGTAGAATGTCAATTTATGAACACATTAAAACTTTGACGTTTTCATCTGAATATTCTTACACTTTTAAAACTTGCGCACCATTTTCTAATGCTTCATTAATTTAGATTGAAAACAGTCAGCTCAATGCATCTATCCTTTTTATCTTCTGCAATTGCTTCTTCTTGTATATTTTTAATATCTGTCAAAACAAATACAGCCCTTTGGGTTGAATAGTTCTGCCTCCAGATCACAACAATGAAGGGGAAGATAAACAGATCAGGAAAGTGAAATAGGAAATATAGAGATAGATGATTGGCCACAGCTCTACACCCTGAAGTCTCTATAAAACCTGTGCAGAGATGAAGCAAAGTGCAAAAAGAGTCTGCACAGACTATAAACTCTGTCTTTGCTGTGTTTTCAAATCATTAGCTCTGTGGATCTGCCCGTAGAGCGAGTTCATCAGAAACTCTTAAGTGTTAAAGGTTTCCTGGTTTCCTGCGCCGGTTGCATCATCTCACCACAACTTTAACGCCGCGGTTCAATGGGAGCTGGTCTGCGGAGTAAATTTGACACTGTAACACACAAAACGCAGACGTGGGGGTGGATTGGATGAATTTGTAAATCCACTGTTCAAAACATTTGAAGCTCCCTCCTCTCTCTCCACGCGTAAAATCCAGTCAGCTTGTATCTTCCACCGGTGGATTTAAGTGATTTGATGCAACTTTCCAACAACCAAAACACACAATCACACAACAAGACTCACTACACTCTCCAGAAAACCACTGCGCGCATTTACCTTGGCCATGGTGCTTTCTTTGCTGATGTGATTGAGGATCTTTACTGCTGCTGCATCGGGAGATCCTGAGTAACATCCAAGTCCGTCCCACTCCGCTCGGCTCCGCTCCGCTCTCTGGAAGCACCAAAGGAAAACCATCGATCATTTACGCTCTAAACGAGAGCTTCAAATTAATATTCCACCACTTACTGCACTTGACTCTGCAGGAGCAACCTCCACACACTGTTGTTGTGGGGAAACAACTTCAGACGTTATATACCGCGCATTTTACATGCAACAGTTGGAAGTCACTGTGTGTGTGGAGCAGGAGGTCCGTTAGTTTGTTGGTTGTGAAGTTGGAGCAGCAGCAGCAGCAGCAGCAGCAGCACTGGTTGGACAATAGAGTCGTTGTTAAACTCACCGATCACAGATCTGACTGAGGGATGAAGAGTCACAAAACTGCCTGTTTCCTCAGTAGGCTGAACATAAACGCATCAGCGAATGAATGTGTGTGTGTGTGTGTGTGTGTGTGTGTGTGTGTGTGTGTGTGTGTGTGTGTGTGTGTGTGTGTGTGTGTGTTAGGGTTAAGATTTGGATTAAGGGTTATTTTTAGGTGTCAGTTAGGTCAAACAAATTCGCACTTCATCATCTATTAATAACTAATAACATGTGGTTATTAGTTCGTCTGTGAGGAGCGACAGGGACACACGCACACACACATGCACACACACTCCTGCAGCAGATTATGATGCAACGCAGTGTTTTAACTTCATTGATGCAAAAGAAGCGACTCCCCGTTTCTCCTGGAACATAAATATGAATTCAGCAGGTTTTAACAAAGATCAGTTCTAAGTGTGATGATTAGAAAACATCAGAGGAGCAGAGTCACTAGCTGTTGGAGTAATGTGCCTCAGTGCAGTGGTGCTGCCAAGGGGGGCCGAATGAATGTCAAATCAGTGTGGAGAGAACTGACCACTGCCATAGACTTACTGCTGTAGTCCGACTTTTGAGTTGAAATTTTTATTAAGTAAATTACAGTACACTTGTAATAAAAGTAACAGTCTATAATACTTTTAAAGCACTTTCTACATACGAAGGAAGTTCATATTTGTCTGATGTTATTAACTGATATTATTTATCTCAAAAAGGTTTTTTTTACCTTTGTGCTTCGGTTTCTGGGCTGAAATATTTAAATGTTATTACACCTGACACCATCTGATACAGGCTAGTTTACTGTAGTTAAAGTTATAAAGTAAAAGTACTCGTTTGACTGATTATTATATGACTTTATCAAGCTCTATAACATTTATATCTTGGTGTGCGTATGTTGTTCTCTTAACTAGGGAAATAAATCGGCTTGTTTAATGTAGAAATGAGTTTATTAATACAATAACAAGCAAAAAGGGCCAAAATATGGACCGTTTATATTATCAACTTATAATTCTAACCGTTTGGTGAATAGTTGTTGTATATGTACAAAATAAAACCTTCTGAAATCTGCTTCAGTTATTCAGCTGCACAGCTAAATGTAAAGATCGTCCAGACACACAATGGAGGGACATTGTAATCAGCAGCATTTTAAAGGGACTTCAGCCCCCCCCCTCCCAAAAGAAACACATGATACCAAACCACATCATTCCAATCATGAAGTGATTCTTTTAATATCAAAATGCTAAACAAAGTACATACTGTGCATGCACATAAATAGCAGTGCAGCAGAAAAGTTTTAAAGTTTACAAACCCCGGTTACAATCTCCCCAAACACGTCATACACACATTGAGACGTCTTCAACCAAAACTCTGAAATTAAGAAGAATGTTGGTGGCATGGAGCCTCATTGGGGGGTTACTGACCGTGGTGTTGTTGCAGTCTCCTAAGCCAATCGTATAATTTAGGGTGGTTCTAACACACTTGTCATTGCTGTGGACAAATGTAATCAGCCACTCCCTGGGGCCCCCTCTCAGCTCGGGGCCCCAGGGAAGTAGCCTGTTTTGCAGACCCTGCTGCAACTCTCCTGGTTGTAATTAAAGGGTCAGTGTCTTAGATTCCCCACAGGGAATTTGTCTCACAGCCAGATAGAAAACAATTCTGTAATATACACGTGTTTCTCAGAGTGAAAATTGCCAACATCCTGAATTCATATTTTATTAACTCATCATGTTTAATCAGTAAACTCTGTAATGTATCCCATGAGGAAGGAAGTGCACATTTTGAGGGAGTGAGCCCTCTCTTTTCCTGTTTAGCACTGTGTGATACCACATTTGTGTTACATCCAGACTGGTGTTGAGACTTGCTCCTCCCAGATCACACGGATGAGGCAAATGTGGCCCAAATTTCCCAAAACCAATGTAGGGCCTTCTTTCTGGCAAACACTTGGTGGTCAAAGCAAGGGGGAATCTGAATGTGAACCGGACCTGTGTGGTAAATGGTGACTGTGGCCCAAATAGAACAAGACAGAATTGGCACCTTTGGATGACAGGGAGTTTTGCTATGGCTCACTCGTGGCCCAGATCTGGCAAACAGATAATAAACTCATCACACCTTGAAGTGCCCTGGACCCCCCCACCCGATTGCCTTCTTTTCTAAAAGCTCTGTGAATGTAAATTACGTCACAGCTATCACAGCTACAATTTGCATAAATGCTGTGATCATGTGACTGAATTTGCACTCTCAGGTCATGGAAAATGTGAGTTACCAGACCCAGTTTTCAGTCCTGACTTCCTGGGTCGATAATTGAATCTCTCACTTAATGTCAAATAGCACAATAATAATGACTTTATGACGTATGAAGGGCGTCGCTCTTGTGGTTGCTACTAATTCTTCCCAAAAATGTCCTGTGACACAGACTGATTTCTCATCAACTTCTTCTTTGTGACGAAGTCGCACAGAGTTGACAAAAACACTATTTACAAGAAAGAAAGTTACTTAAAATATATAATGCAAGTCTTAGACATATTTAAAATATGCTCAGAGACAGAAATATGAAGAGTACAAATGAGTTTGAAACCTTCACATCAGAGTTTAAAGTTTCTTGAAAAAGTCCTTTTCTAATCATGCAGCCTAAAATAAAATAAGAAAAAAGGAACCGAACAAATAAGTTATAATCACACAGTCACTGTTATATCTATGGATGAGCACATTGATAAGATATGTAGTGTCATAACAGTCCACGGGAGGGCAGCATTGGTCCACTGCTGTTCAGACAACTGACAATAACAACACAGCATTTAGGAAACAAAATAACAGTAACAATTAGATTTATGGCGTCACTGCCAATTAAATATAATGAAGAAATGTTTATTACAGATAATTACAAGTTATTATGATTTTATTAAAAAGGTATTTGGGGTCTTTTCATCATCAAGATTAGTGATTCTTGAAGCATGAAGTTTAGACCGAAAATATATGATGATATATGATTTCTTTTTCACAGCATTTATGAAAAAGTGAAAAACAATAAACCAGATGAAAATTACTTAAACATAAACTTCCATAGAGCATTTTGTTTTCACTTTGTTGCCTTAAACGAATCATCTTGAAACATAAATAATACGACAAAAAGGTAGTTTTTCAACAACATCGTTGAAAAGATATAAATAACGTAGATCGTAGATCGTAGAGATCGTAGATAACGTAGATCACGTAGGCTCAGACAGTTGTTTAAATGTTCCCATACACATCATGCATGTTGTAAACCATTTGGTTAGTTTGATGCGTAGCACGCTGGCTACAAAAGCTAACAGACAAAGCTAACAGGCTCATCATGCTAATAACTTGGAACATTTAGTAGCTGGATGGACAATATTTAACTAAACATTCCACTTAAACTTTTTAAAATTTCAGAGTAAATAATGAACCTTTACAATAGTGAAAAGTCATGTATTTATGTAATCTATTGATACATGTAAAGTATTTAAATTCCCACCTATTTAAATTGTAACTGTAACTAAATACAGTTACTTATACTTTGTAATCTCAATATATATCTCTGTTACATCAACATGTTCTGTTACCCACAATACACACACCCACACACACACTGTACATCCTACATTCACTGTCCTGCTGCTGGACATAGCACTACAGGATCAAATGTGGCTTACTCCGCCACTAAAAGTAGCCCCAGCACATGTCCAATGTTTGAGTGTCATTGCCAGTTTGTCAGCTGTTTTGGGAAAAGTTTAAATTTAAAATCAACTTAGTTTTAAGTTCACATGCCGCCAACAACAGCAATTTAAGACCAATTGATTATTTGTGTCATTCATAATCCAATTAATCGTTTCAATAATCGATGATTAATCGACTATCAGAATAGTCGTTAGTTGCAGCCCTAACTCATACTAGGTAAACTATCGTGTAGAACTATTTCATGGGCTGATTCGTGGTTTCTGTTAGTTTCCTTATACCATTTCAAATGTCTATACGCACTGCATTATATTATTTACTGTACAAGCTACTTCTCCACTCAGCTTATATTCTGTTCAGTTCTATTCAGTTTTGGTACATTTTGTTCTCTGTATCTGAGCCGTGGTGTCCGGTGACAGGCAGGCGACACAGAGTGAATACTAAACCAGCTCACAGAGAAACTCCTGCTGCTGCCCCCACGCTCGCCTCCTCCCTTTAGCGCCTCCTGTCCAGAAACTGCAAGTTGATTGGTTTAGCAGGGCAGAGCAGGGTTCTGGTGATGGGCTTCACTGTCTGTCCAGAAGGGTCCGGCCTCACCTCGTAGCACTTTATCAACTTCAGAATAAAACAGAAAGAATATTTATTATAGAAGAAAGTTTTAGCTGGAATTCATTTGTTGATGTGAGACAGGAGGGATCACAGTCCACCTTAGTGTTAATGATTAGCAACGACTCAACAGCTGACAGAACCACAACTGTGGTTTTCGATTGTGTCCAAAGTCAGACGAGTGCTTTTTGGTTTGTGCCAAGACAAACAGAACAGGAGGAGCAGCCGGGCCGCTGTGCTCTGGTAGGGAGGTTACTACAGGTGCTGCTCCCGTAGAGTAGCTAAAAAACAACCGATTTCCTGGGAATAAAACACACGTTGCTGTTTAACTTGCTCAGTTCACAATGTTGTTTGGCTGCTGCTGGAGTCAAATGTCACTGAGGTTAAAAAAAAAAAACGCATATAAAAATAAACAACATTTTTTAAATGTCAAGAAATACAATTAAACCAAGTAAGAATAGTTTAAAAAAGTTGTTTATGACACACTTTGTTTGTAGTAAATCAGTTATTTAGACATTTAAAATTCTTATTAATGAACAGTATTTTTATTATTATTATTATTATTATAACAATTCATATCCAATAAATATTTTTATTTCATTACAACATTACATTCCTATGGTATTATGTATTTATACAGCAGCCTCCACTTATTGTTGCCCAGAGGAGTTATACTTGTTTACAGCTTGATTATCAATATGCAGTCTACCCTGATTTTGTGTTTATGTTTTTGCATCAAACAGACACAGAGCAACATAGGCATCACATGTTCTTACCCTGGACAAGAGGAGATACATCTCAAGTTCTGCCACTCGTCGACCCAGACACGCCCGGACCCCAAAACCGAACGGCACCGACCCAAACGGGTGATGCTTGACCTTCTCCTCCTCTCCGCGGAGCCATCGCTGCGGTATGAAGGTGTGAGGGTGGGGAAAGACGCTCTCGTCATAGGACACAGCGTAGTGGCACAGGTGAAACAACGTCTGTGAGAGAGGAAACGCTTGTTCAGTCATTTTCATCAAACAAGCAGAACACATACAGGACCTAAAACCCCTAAACTCTACTAACAGCCACAGGTGCACTAAAAACAATGTTAATGTTAATGTTCCACATGCATATTGTGAATAATACTTTTGCAAAACCTGCAACTCTCAGTTAAATCCCACAAAGGATAAGCAACAATGAAAATATAAATTACATTTTATATTATCTAAAAATATTTTCCAAAAAACTAAGATGACAAACAGCAAAAACTAAACAAACACATATTTAGTCAACACTTCCAACAAACAGGCTCGACCTCTGTATCTTCAGATCAGTTCGATAGAATATGTTAAATCTAAATAAACATGCATGTTCATTTGTTAAATCAAAATATATCAAGTCATTCTCAGTCTTAAGTCCTAAGATTGAAAAGACCAAACAGAATATGTACTGAATATATGGACAATTACACTCTTTCTCATCAACCATGATATATCACACATTCTCACATTTTTGGGGAAGATGTAATCTCCCAACACAATATCTTCATCAACAATGATGCGGGCGTTTCCTGGCACCACTGGATACATCCTGGTCAGCACAGAACAGAGAGTGGAGACAGTTCAGGTTTCATTCTCTTGGAAAGAAGCTGTTAGTTTTTGCCACTCTTACGATATTTGG
This sequence comes from Verasper variegatus, assembly GCA_026259375.1. Classification (NCBI taxonomy): domain Eukaryota; kingdom Metazoa; phylum Chordata; class Actinopteri; order Pleuronectiformes; family Pleuronectidae; genus Verasper; species Verasper variegatus. The sequence goes on along the minus strand of CM048052.1, from coordinate 18,367,289 downwards.
TTGTGTTTAACTGAGTTTTGTTTACATATTAATTGTTTTATTGTCCAGAATTTATCTCTGCTTTGATTCTCCTTCTAATTCAACTACAAAAGTCACTTGGTGAGATTTAATGAGAATAGTTCTTCTAATGTCACCTTTGGCAAGAAATTGAACAATAATCTTGAAACTACACGATCACATATAATAAACTTTAAGCTCCTCAAAACATTCATACCTGATGCTCGTGGTTTTGATATACAACAGTAAAGTTAAAATGTTAAAAAAACCTCAACTTGAAAAAGGTTAGTTACTAGTAGCAGCCTTGGTCAAGTTATGCAAGAGGTGATGTTGGGTCCTTCAATCATGAGCAAACACACTTTAAACAGGCAAATAATCCATCCAATGTCCTATTGATAAGATGCATTGATAAAAATGGGATAATCTGTGCTACCGCAGTGTCTCCCTGACGACGGCCTTCAGGTATGGCATCTGAGCAATGTCCTCGCTGGTCGTCATCTTGTCTCCGGGGCAAACTCTTATCACTTCCTGGTACAACTGTTCCTGGATCTCTGGCAGCTTTGCCAAGTGGTACAGAGCCCAGGAGATAGTGTTGGAGGTCTGCAACCGAGAGCAACTCGCACTGTTATCTGTTGCTAAAACTGTCAGGGTATAAAGTGGTATAATCTTTTTTCATAATTCAATGCCAAACTATAAACTGTGTTTTAACTATAGTACATTCAAAACCCTTGTAGCAAGGATATTTTTTTCCTTGGAGTAAATCACACAATTTCTCACAGGTCACAGGCCACACATGCAGCTTGAGCACAATGTGTGGTTTTTGCTATATTTGAAGAAAAATGGTTGTGAGATATTGTGTTAAAACCAAAATACAAACACATTGAAATCAATCACATTTTAGACACTAAATCTTGTGTTAGAGGAAACTTATCAAGGACATGATTCCTGTCCACAGGTTTTGTGAATTGTGAATTTAAAGGTTCTATATATTCTAATTATGATATAATTTAAATTAAGTATCTGTATCACATGAAATAAAATGTCTGTTGAAATTATTGTAATAATTTTATGAGTCTAAGTTAGCGACCTTTGTTTCTTAATCTTGGAAAACCGTCAGGATGGTTTATTAGTTTTGTTTTTTTATTGATGCCGCTAATCTGGTTTCTTTCTTTGTTTTATTGTACTTGCCTTGTAAGCCTCTTGCAGACTGGACTCGTCCCTTCCACAGAGTGAACACACACTGGGTCAACTCACCGTGTCGACTCCTGCCAGCAGGAGCTCAGTCATGCTTCCCAGAATCTCAGTGATCGTCATCTTATCGCTGAACAGCAGGTGTGTGAGGTACGCTCCCTCCAGCTCCTGGTCCAGCTTCACCTTCTCCTGGAGCTCCTCCATTTTTTTCTGCACCAACTCCTCAGCTACAGGACACAAAGAGAAATGTTGTCTTTTTTAATTTCTTAGGGGAGAATTAGAAGTAATAATAGTAATAATAACTAGGCCTTCCAGGAACACGAAGCTGCTTTACAAAGAAATAAAAATAAAACAAACTAATGACAGAAATTAATAGAAGAAATGTTGCTATGGATAATGAAACTAGTGAGAGAATGACCTGCCAACCTTTTTGTAAAAAATAAAATGAAAATCTACTAATTTACCTGCATTTGATTGATTTTGCCAATATTAGTGCATGAGAAGTGAGGCAGTATACCTCACGTCTCGTGAGTGGCCCAGTCCTTCGTATATTTTTGTGTATGTGGCCCTCGGGGAAAAAAAGTTTGGACACCCCTGCCCTACAGGAAGGTTTGGGATGACAATGAGGAGGAATCACCATTGACAAAGGAAAACTCTGTAGAGGAGTCAAAATCTGGATGATAGATTAATTTGCAGATTAACAAAAGTAATTTGATCTCCTCAGTCTACCTGCACCGGGTCTCTGAAGTAAGACAGTTGCAATTGAACCCACTTCCCTCCTTGGGTCATGGGCAAGACTTTGTTTACATAAGATAAGGTCATCACTCTTTTAAACCCAACTGACGGTCAAGGTCAGGCTGAAAAGGATCTCTCTTTTTAACCACCCTCAGTGAAATACGGCACCATTGGAAGCAATATTGCCCCTAACACATAGCAGCAAGTATCTTTACTAGTTTTACACCAATGCATTTATAATTGTCCCATCTAGTGCCCACAGCATAATGATGTGGAATGTGGAAAAAAGTGAATTAAAGTGAACTCAAAGAAAATCAGGGATTAAGGGGGTTGTAACATGCTCCACTTTGATTTTCTGAGGTTGCCGTTGCTTACCGACTTTGAAGAGGTGATCCCAGACCGCCACAAACCGTTTCCAAGCGGGAAGGTAGGGCCACACAGACCTGGGGAAGAGGATCACAATCTGCGAGAGCTGAAACATTTCCCCAACGGAGGTAATGAACTTTTTGGTGTCCTCAGGCAACACCTCGTTCAAGCAGCCCATCCGTGTCTCAAACAACACTGAACAGATACCTACATTCAAAAAAATGGAATAAAAGGAATATAAAGTCATTATGAATATCATGAATAGATCATGCACTAGTCTGAGATCTCCCTTAATCCCAGAGTTTATACACTATGACCAAAAACGTGGACACTTGAAATTTACACACAGAGGTAACAGGTCGGACCAAAGACATGACCTTCACATTCCTGGTTTCAGGTTTTCCACCAGATTTCCACCAGCCAACTAAGTGGTGTCATGGCAAATTCTGCATTTGTGTTATGTTTAATAGAAGAACAGATATGCATTTAGAAGAAGTATGAACAAATGTGTTTCTATGAGTTAACTTACACTCTACGAGTGTTGATTAAGGAACATAGATGTTTATTGCTTCCCCCCTTTCTATGACACTGGGCAATTGGTGCACTGCAGGGGTCACCCAAGGTGTTAGAGTAGATGGGGGCAGGGATTTCTTTCATGAATACAGGACGGGGGTCTTTTGCCTCGTAAACAAAGATAAGGGATCTGTGGGAAAGATGGTCTCATGCAGGATGTCACTCCAGAGGGCTGGGTCAGAGATGGAGACAGGATGTCTGTCCACCCTGAGTTTACATCAAGGGAGCGACGAAGACCTTTTGCTCCTCACGAGGAGGGGATTGTTATTGTATAAGTGTATTGATTTTCCTATGCTCTTTGCTCATTGTTACACGTCACACTAGGTGATGTTTGGCGGTGAGTCCACCTGCAGGTGTAGAATTAAACTTACCAAGAGACAACTGTATGACTTTGTGCTTGACTTTACAGATATTTCCATGACAGTGGCTAAAATTGACTTTAAAATTCCACTGACTAACAAAAACAACCTTGGTGGAAAATGACAATAAAGACAACCGGTAGGTGGAGCCATGGGCTATTTCCAGATTGTCAGTGTTGAAACTAAGCTTCATATTTACTTAGTTAGTACTGTTACAATATTAGCTCGCAGGATTGCTCAAGGCCAAAAGACTGTGCAGCTGTGTCAGAGTGAACACGCCTGAATGACAGCATGCTCACTTCCTCTACAGATAGTTCATTCTCTGCTCCAACTACATAAAGTTACAATCGTTACAAAACACTTGAGTAAAACTCATTTAAAGCTGTAAGATCTGATGCAGGAGTGAAAGAGTCAAGGACAAGTGCAGCGAGGTTGTTTGCTCTTTGAACTCCCAGGCTGGCGTAGGATTGTAAATAAATAATAAAAAGAGATAAACCATTTAGAAAGGTTGAAGAGAAGTTGGATGCTTTATCATTTCAACTCGTACCCGTCATTCATTGAAATCATTGCTTTTCGTCTTTTCTCTATGTTCGTGGGAGTGGCTCTCCAAGAGGAAATGATGACAAATCCAATTTTTTTTTTAACGAAGGTTGACAGAAAAAAAAAAAAATTCAGAAAACCTTGTTCCAGTCAACGTGTGATGAATTATAACATATGTGCATATGCAGTTACTTTTATTATTGTAAGACTTTGAAAACCCAAGTGACACGTCTTTCTCATTTCTCTACATAGTATTATTGATTCAACTTTTTTTCCACATCTGATGAAACAAAACATCTGGTTTGTTTCTCTACCGACCTTCAAAAGCAAAATTGTAGAGTTCTTCCGTCAGGTTATTGACCACAACTCCCTGGCCATCTTTCTCCCTCACCCAGGCCAGTCTGTCGATAAAGTCCGTCACCACCTCGTTGATGGTGTTAGTGTAGGAGGAAACATGTTTGGGTATCAACATCCGCGGGTTCAGGATACTGCGGGTCCGCTGCCAGTTGGCCCCGATCCTAAAAAGAGGAGGATAATAGGTGGAAATGAGGCTCCAGTTCCAGTTTGGCGCAGATCTGTTCATGTACACTGAATTTACACCCTAAAATGAAAACACAATCTTTTCTATGACTTCTCATCGTGGAGGTCACTAGATTGCACACAAAGATTGTCATTTTAGGTAGTTCTTGTCACACTGATGCATGTTCAAATGCATATCTTCCCAGTTTGGTTTTACTTAGTTATTTGATGTTGTAAAAAAAGAGGGAAACGTCAGGATTGACGGTTGCAACTGACTCGCTATTGGCCATCCACATGTATAGGTCGATACCTTGATACCAAAGCTCCACCCCTTCATAGCTAAGACTGGCTCAAATATCACAGCATTGGCGAAAGAAGGCAGCATCTAAGTGTTCTATATACAATGATGGTGCAAATGACATTCAGTACATGTCTCAATAGCACCAGCATTTCCACTGCTTTCATGGCCACACCTCCACATTACATTGATGAGGTGAAAGTGGCTCCTAAATACATAACCAGAGGCACAACTGGTTAACCTCATTGGCTAAATATAAAACAAACAAAATAAATTTTAAACGGTTACAGAGAAACTCACAACTCACACGACACACGTATGTGTTACATTTAAAGCCAAGAAACGGATCATTACTAATTCTTGGAGGTCCACCTGACCCACTGAAAGCACCATATAAATGAAAAGCATCAGGGGAGTGATGCACACCATGTACTGTCAGACAGTGGAACATTTTTTAAGATTGTAAAAATGCTATTTGACAATGGAGCTAAATGTATTTTTCAATCTATTAAGCTGTAGGTCGCATCTACAGTCCTACTGGACACAGAGACACCTCTAAAAAAAATGCATAGTTGAGCTCAACACGCTTGTGTTATTTTCTAAATGTTATCTTATGATGCAGAATCATTTTCTGATAAGTTTGAAATTGTCTCTCTAGACCCGATATTCACTGAAAAATGTGTTGTTTGATTTGTCCTCTGACTGGCCTGAGAGACAAAGGTAAAGCTAAGAGAGGTCCACTCACTCCGTCAGGGGTCCATGGGCCTGGTTCCTCATCTCTCGGTACATCCTCCAGTGGGGCATGTCAGTCCGGATCGGAAACCTCCCCTCCTGCCTCAAAACCTGCTCTATCAGGTCTGCCTGAGCCACGTTCACCACGGTCAGAGGACCTACCTCCGACTTCCACAGCGGACCATAGATCTTGCGGTGCTCGATCTTTGAGCAAACGACATGAGTTAATAAATATGGTTTTTTTGTGGGATAGAGTGTATTCAATTGAGAACTTAAGAACTTCCTCGGTTGAGTTAACGCAGTGATTCTCCCACCAGTGGGGCGCAGAGGCATAACAGGCGCGACCGAAACGGGGAAAATGTGAGGCAGAGCTAATGTTATAGCAGAGCTAATGTTTTGACGTCCGCACCTCTTTAACGGCGGAACAGTAAAAGAATCGTCCTTTCGCCGTAGCCAGGGGCATGAAACATATTCTAGCTCCAAAGTTGGGCATGAACCACTGGGTTAACGCATGGAGACTGGTGACTGGTTAGCGTTAGCAATGGTTCTGAGCCCAACTCGGGTGGGGATAGAAGTGAGTCAACGTGTTTAAGAAATGTATATTTAAAATCTATTATTATAGATATGATCATCTAGTAGTGACTTAGTAGTCTTTCATGATTTGCATGTTGTTAGTTCTGTAGCTTCAACTGTCCAGGTCTTGATACAGGTGAAAATGGAAAGCAGCAGCTGGTTGTCGACAACATGTGTGTTCATGTGAGACGCGTATCAGTATCGATCAGTACTCACCTGCATCTGTTGAGTCGTCTGGAAATAGCCCTTCACAAAGAGCCAGTACAGGTTGGTCAAGAGATTGGGTCCGTGCAGCTCGTCCATGGCTTTCAGCTTGTTGGGGGCTCCCACCACGGAGCTGCTGCTGCTGCTGCTGCTGGAGGCGGTGGAGCTGGACACACATCGTCGGTGGGAGTCCGGGCCTAGTCCCGCTGTCGGTGCCCGCATCCCTGTGCGCTGCTGTCGGTCCAGTCGCAGTCCGACGCTGATCAGAGTCCTGCGCAACATTTTCAGCTCAGAAGTCGGTGTGTTGTGTTCAGTGTGAGAGCTGCAGACACACAGACACAGACGGACAGGCTGGCTGACGCCCCTGCTGATGATCTGCAAACTTTGACTCCGTCATAAACAGCAGAAGACTTCAGAAGCTCCTGTGCTGCTGCAGTGCAAAGGTTTGAAACTGCAAACTTGACGCTTTAAGACAGAGGTCTTCAACAGGGGGTCCGCGATCCCTGGGGGGTCCGCGGAGGTACTGCAGGGGGCTCGTGAAATTTTTGGTTGATTAAACAATTTTTAGGGCCCGAGCACCGAACGGTGGGAGGCCCTTTTGAAATTGAAAGGATTATTCTTCTTATTCTTATTATTCTAACCCAAATGAATTGGCTTTTTGAGGGCTTTAACATGCTCAACGTCTTACCAAACTTTGCAGAAAATTGGAAAGTGGTGAAAATGGACGTGTTCTGGAGTTTCCCTTCGACAGATCTTCACAAAAATCGTAGACCAGGTGTATCATGACAAAACAAACAAAAAAGTCTCAAGGGGCATTATGTCCCTCCAAGCCTCCTGTACACAGAGAGTTCCAGTTTGGGGCAGATCTGATACCAAAGCTCCACACCTTCATAGCTAAGACTGGCTCAAATATCACAGCATTGGCGAAAGAAGGCAGCATTCATTGTCGGGATATTGATAATTGATAATTGATATTGCTCTAAGTGTTCTATATACAGTGATGGTGCAAATGACATTCAGTACATGTCTCAATAGCACCAGCATTTCCACTGCTTTTATGGCCACACCTCCACATTACATTTCTGAGGTGAAAGTGGCTCCTAAATACATAACCAGAGGCACAACTGGTTAACCTCATTGGAAAAACGGTTACAGAGAAACTCACAACTCGCACAACACACGTATCATTACTAATTCTTGGAGGTCCACCTGACCCACTGAAAGCACCTTATAAATGAAAAGCATCAGGGGAGTGATGCACACCATGTACTGTCAGACAGTGGAACATTTTTTAAGATTGTAAAAATGCTATTTGACAATGGAGCTCAACATATTTTTCAATCTATTAAGCTTTAGGTCGCATCTACAGTCCTACTGGACACAGAGACACGAGGAGGACCTCTCAATTGTGTATAAAAACACAATTTTATACAATATATATAGTAAGGGGTCCCTGCTCCATCTCTCCATCCGTTTGGGGGTCCTTGGCCTGAAAAACGTTGAAGACCCCTGCTTTAAGACGTTAAACCCGAAGAATAACTGACAGCTACTCTGGCAGCTGTTGAGAAAAAAGATGAACACAGAAAAAACTTAACCGCATGTATAGTAGTATGTCCACACGACGATGACGTCACCTTCTGATCCCACTCTTAAGGGGAAAGTTAAAGGAATGCTTTATGACCTGAGCTGTTTTATGGTCTGAACTGTTGTTGACCTGAAAACTGCCAGACCCTTTTGCCACTTATTTACTCTCTAAAGTACGGAATGTATGTCTGCTTATCTCCTTAGGAAACACATGTAAATCATTTGTTAGATCCCCCTCTCTCCTGTGCCTACAGAACCAGTCTGAACTGGTTCTGAGGGACAGCCCTTAGTCCTCCTATATAAGATCCTTTTATTTGACTGTTCTCCATCTTCACTCTGAGATCCTTGTGACTCTCTGTGTTGATCCTTTCTGCAGAAAGTCCCTATTAAAATACATGTAGATAACTTTGGTGTTTCCAGCCTCTTGTATTTCCAGATTTCCATCACAATGTCATCTCGCCGGGACTCTTGTCTTGCATGTCTAGTTTGGACTCGATTGGACCAAATATGTCCGAGATACAGAACCTTGTGTTTTGATGGCGTGTAATCAAACTCTGACACCATGGTCACACTGTGTGACGAAAAATCGATCTTTGAGTTATTTTTTATCTCCATCTTGTTGTGATAACATGCGTCTCCATATGAAGTTGATCTGATGAAAGCCTTGGGACAAGTACATTAAAGTAAAAATGTGGAAAATGGCCAATATGGCCACTAAAGTCAAAATGCCGGGCTTCCCGTTGCTTTTTTCCAATTGCACCTCTAACCTTTTTTGTTTGTCTGGTCACGATACACCTGGGCTACGATTTTTGTGAAGATCGGTGAAAGCAAACTGAGGGGCTTTTCCTTAGATGGTGCTGTTGAGCCATTTTTCCACGCCCATTTCAAATTACTCCAGAATACAGTTACTTTTTGGGGTTTTGAATTCCCTGCAAACTTTGGTAAAAATTTGAGCATGTCTAGGCCCTGAAAAAGCCCCAAAAGGGAAATACAAATCCTTCGAAATACAATAGGGCCTCCCACCGGAGGTGCTCGGGCCCTAATAAATCTCTATTATTAGTGATTATGCCAGAGGTAGAGAGAGATTTTATTTGTGAGTCTGAATCCCCAGAGAATTTGCTTCTCTCAGCATTGAAGAACAGGTATAGAAAGCATGTGGTGTTAAGCTCCTCCACAAATTTACAGTAACTCTTTAGTTACATGATAATTTCAACTGACAGGGAAAACACAGGCAGGCAGGATCGTTTTGTAAAAACACAAACATATCAGCATGAAGCGAAAGAGGTTAAATGACATAATTTTGCACATGATGGCGTTCACTAAGGCGATCTGGAATAATCAATCAAAACCAACATCAAAAACAATTAAAATCTTTATTCTTCTACAAAGAAATTACTCATATTGTTTACAAATGATGCTCAGAGGTGACCCCTCCTCTCCTTAAGGCTAAACCCACTATTATTGACTCCACAGACTCAAAAGACGTTGTCAATTCAGTCACACGCCAGAGATATGCTGCAACATAAACAGCAGCTTCCTGTTTGCTGAGACGGCTCATGGGGCAAAACAAGACGTTACAAGTTGGCATTGGAAAAAGGCTAAACAACAAAAAGGCACATGAAGTTCTCTTAAGACTCAAATTGCGGTGCTGTATCAAAGCATTTGGGTTGTTTGTCAGTATAGCTCACACCAACTTGCACTTCCAATTGCTTGGCTATTAAAATATATATAAAATATGTTAAGCAATACACTATTGGTCGAGTATAATTTGAAATATAAATAATTAGATTCAAGTATTGCAGGTTTAAAGCTACAAAGCATGACCCTGACTGAGTCAACTGAGCACAAGTGCACTACATAATGATTCAGACTCACTTCTAAACTGAGATATGAAGAAACAAGGTTTTCAAGACGTCTTAATCCTTAAAGCTGCAGTGATCAAAACTTGTATATAAATATTGAATTAATCGACAAATAGAATGCAAGAAAGCTCTCCTGGGTTTATGAAGCTACACATAATTATCAGCCTTTCAGCTAAAGCTCAGCAGAGGATTCAACCAATGTTCACCACATTGTTTTGGTTTTCTGAGCAACAATCTCTGCTCTTATCAAGCTTGTTTCCAGGATTTTAAAGAGCAGCTGATCGATCAGATGAATGTTTTGGGGGTTGACCAAAACAGAGCTGAGCAGGGAGTGAATATTTCTTTGCAATAAGGTGAAAATAAATCAATGTTATGTTTCAGAATGCATATCTCCACCAAGGGCCCTACCCCTGTATGCAACCCGATTGAATCCACGAGATCCATGACTGGTTCTCTGGGAAATCTATCTCAAAATGTTACAGCAAGTGTACCGACTCATGCCAATAGGTAATGGGTTCTTTCTTGGCCATGTCCCATCCTTCCAACAAGATTTGTGAAAATCAATTCAGCAGTTTTTGTGTAATCCTGTTGAAAAATAAACAAAGAAACCATCATTGGTGAAAACATAACATTTGTTTGCCATTTGATTGTCTGTCAGCAGAATTATTCAAAAACCACAGACCTGATTTCCTTGAAATTGTGTGGAGGGGTTGGGTATGACCAAAGGAAGAACCCATTACATTTTGGTGGCCCTTCCATTATCTTACATGCAAGATCGGGCATTAACCTTGGTGAAAGAATGAATTCTCAGAGTGTCTTTCTAGTTTAATTTATGCAACTTTAGATGAAAATATTTTGTTGTTGTGCAGCTGGGTTTCAGTAATTCAAAGCAAAAGGCTCTAAAGCTAACTATAATAACTCTATAAGGCAACAGCTAAAGATATGTCTGTGTCATATCAGTGTGGCTCATCCAAAAAGAAAAGATTTACATCTCAAATCCAAAACTAATACAGCGGAGATTCTTAAAATTAAGCTCAAGCTTAATATCTGACCCAGGCACAAAAACAGTTCCAAATATGAATAAGCGGAGATACAGAAGCTCTAGTTGTGGTTTAAGGCAACTGATTAATGGTCAGAAACATCCATCTACACAACATGAATATTTTCTGTCTCTGATATGCTTTAAACACACAGCTTCATCCAATGAGATTAAACATTATGCATAGTCTACTGCTTCTCTTGCACCAACCACATCACATCACTCTGAACTAAGGCATCTCTGACATACGGTCGCCATACAAAACTAACATATAATAGATAACGAAGCAAGAAATAAGACCTAAAACTTGAAGTTTGTTGGCAGAGAAGCAACAAATTACACAGTGTTTGCCAGCAGAGTTGTGGATAAGTAGCGAAGACAGGCTCACAGACGCTTAAGGAATCAATGACAGAAACAGGTCCCTGCCTGGTTCCTTTACTCGTCACTGAAAATTCTCCTGATGTCCACAAGTCGGCAGACGTGCTCACGGCGTTCAATCACTCTCACTACCTGATTCACTCAGCTGGAGGTCATTCTCTGCAACACAAGGAGACGTAGAATATAAAATTAGTTTTAGAGAGCGTTTACATGCATTTACAAAACCAGAGAATCATTGGAGGGTTCAACCTCAACTTTAATTTAAGACTTTTTAATAACAATGAATGGAATTCAAGACATCAGATATGAATGAATATAAGAGCCACAGAATTACTTAAATTCCTCCATAACTGAATATAAGGTGAATTCGCAAGTAGAGAAAATTCGCAAAATACAGGCATGACAGTAATTATCCATATTCCTCACACAGGGATACATTTGGGGTGTTTTTAGAAAATGAGTTAAATATAAGAGAGACTTTACAAACTATGCATGCAAAACATTTCTCTTAAATGAAGTAAATATTTGCAATGTGACAGAGGGAATAAAGTTATAAAATGATTAAGACCCAAATAATGTATTGAAGACCATGTACACAATATTTGTATATATATTCAAAGACTTTAAGACCCCTGCTATAATTTTAGGTTTATTTTCCAGTTTGGTTCTTTATAAGACTCCTGTAATTTCAGAGGAAACAGCAGTGAGGGAGGGGAATTTCTTTTCACCAACAATCCCAGATTTCTACAGTGCATCCTCTACTGTACTGTAAACAGTGTCCTGCCTCTTGCATGCTGTACCCAGGTGCCAGCCCTCGTCTGAATGTTCCGGAAATGTTATTGTTGATGTGAAAACGTCTGGTGCACAGAATCTCTTTTGCTTTTTACTTCATATGTGAAAAGCAAACTACAAAAAATTTGTGTCTGAAATTGAGTTGCAGCCGCAATCATAGTTGTTCTGTCACTATTTAAGGCCCGACTTTTGCCTGAGAAGAAACTGGCTGCTATTTAATTCTGTGGAAATAAAATTAAATAAAGAGCACAAGGATAAAGGGGATTAGCTCGCTTTTATACTCTGAGGGCTACTCACTGAGTGTGTTCATGAGTCCGCCACTCTCCTGGTGGCGACTGCTGGTGTTGAGGATCGGCATGCTGTGGTTGGCCGGGGCTGGGGGCGCTGAAGAAGTCCGTTCGTCTTCTGAGTCACTGCTGCTGGAGCTGCCGTCGCTGCTGGAAGATGAGTTGGAGTCTGAGGAGCTGTCGCCGCTGCTCAGCTGGTCCATGACCTGTGCCTCTGCCATCAGTTCTGCAAAAAAGCACAAAGTAAGACGAAGACATGTGGGAGGGGTATCCCCAATTATGGAAAAGAAAGTACATTAAATAAAAAACCAAGCGATCAAACAGGATTCTGCCCAATTCTCTCTGATACAAATGTGCTAAAACCCTCAAATTAATAACCAGTACAGTTGCAGACATTTTGGCAAAGCGTCACCTCTCTCAATGTCGTCCATGGGAGACGCCGGGGACGTCTTCTCTTTAGGAGGAGAACTTTTGGAGCTGGCTGAGGTTTTGTTACTGCTGTTGTCTTTGTTGTTGTTGCTGCTGCTGCTGCTGCTGCTGCTCTTCATCTGCTGGCTCAGACGACTGGTCTGTTGCTCCAGGCGAGAATGAATCTTGCTACTGCCCTCAGCCCTGAGAACAAGCAGTGCAAACAATCATTGCATGTTTCTATAAAAAAAACTGAGAAAACTAATTCCTACAAACAAAAATGTGAAGCAGAGCACATTTCCATCTACCCATGTTATGTGAATACAAATGAGAGGGCATTATAGGATTACATGAAGTAATCCAGCATCAGTAAATCTCATTCATCAGGGTATTTTATTGCTGCCAGATTTTGCCTTTTACCCTCAGCCGAACTTAAAATCTTTTGTATTTGGCTTTCACACTAAAAGAGGTGAACACAAACGTGTCAACAGACATGAAAATACAGTCGGTAAGGTTTTGTTAAAGAAGTAAAAGAAATTAAAAAGACAAACAGTATTACAATAATTTGTCAGTAGATTTTCTTTACTACCCACCTGGTTTTCTTCACAGCTATGTTGCTGTTGAGTTTCTCCAGTCTGTATTCTCCGGTGTCATGGTTCACGATGAGGATGCACTCTTTCATGTACGGCCTCTTAGAGCCCTTGAAGACTGTTACTGGAGCACTTGAACCCTAAAAAACACACACACAGGCAGGGTGTATTTTCAAATTCTGCAGTCTTGTGTCTGAATCTCCTTTCACTCACAAACCTCTGACCACACACCAAAATTAAAGTCAAAACTAAAAGCGTTTAACCTTATTGTTTTTTTTTTTTAACTATTAAATCACAGCTATTCTTTTATAATTTACTACAGTTGGTCTATTGTCGCTTTGCTTTTCAGGGAGCCGACCGTTGTTTGACTTTCCAAAACCTACCTGTTTTAACTACTAATTATCTATATCGATATATATATCTGAGAATACTTTTACAATAGTTGATCGATTTTTATTTTTGGCACCTTTCTAAACACACTTCAACACCTTATAATACATAATATGTAAACACAAGAACATCTAGAAACTAATGGCACCTAATTTGGGGCATTTTGCATATAGATAACTATATTACAAATATTCAATTATCAGAAGTGTTTCGACTGATTTTCTTGACAATCTGTGAATCATTTTAGCTCTGGTGCACTGCTTGGTTTCTGGAAATATTGAAAAAGGTGAAGGTCAACAGGGGCCTAATAAACATTTTTGGGGATCCACCAGGATGTTAATCCTCGGGCTGGGCAAGAAAACAATACCAATAATTATTGCAGCATAATCAATAGCGATAGAACAAATGTACAATAATTATCAATATATTATATTGCTTATGCATTGTAAAAGCACAGTGAAGAGACATATAAATGATTTGTAAAATGCTTTGCTGTTTGTCGAGTGATTGTCATTTTCCGCCCAAAAAGAAGGTATTAAAACTAGTACCAGCAGTGTTGAAACTTAAAAAGAAATAATGATATGACATTTATTGAGTTAATCACTGCTAAATGTATGTGAATCTTTTTTTGCTCTTGACGTAATGTTTGGCCATGTTGCCCAGCACAAGTTAATCCTGCCATGGCAAACATCAACACATGCTTAGTAAGGAAAACCTCATCTTCATCACCCTCTCACCTCTAAATTGGGTAAAGTAATAGTGACTTGCTCTCCTTTGCCCACTTCAAGCTCCCCTTCACACGCTGTGTCAATGGAGGCTGGTTTGAAATCATCTGTGGGAGGACAACATGAAAATTAAATCACGTTTAATACATTTTCAAATATATAATATGGCAATTTATGAAATGCATGCAAATAGAAAAACATGTGCAAATTAAGAAAACAACTTCATCAATGTGACGACATATGTGCTGCAAAAAGTCGCAACACAAATACTTTGCACAATCCAGTGTGTAGTGTTTACTTACAACATATTGCACAATCCCTCCCATGGTGCTTATAGTACTTTTATATTTAATCTTCGTATCCTATTTTATACTTTCACAAACACACCACAGCAAAATCCTTGTATGGTAACACTGCTTGGCAATAAAACCTGATTCTGAAACACAGAAACATGCGGCAAATTTTACGAAAAAGGAAGTCCGTTCTTTTTCGCTATTTGTTGTATTTGCATGTTGTCTTTTTGCAGTGCATGTGTCGTACTTAATTATTAATTTGCACGTGTTCTGTATTTACCTTGCAGTAGATTGGGCTCTCTCGGCCACTGTACTATGCACACTATATGCTCAACATTACCCACTGTACTGTAGTATTTATATTTGTGAATATTCATATTATATTATATTTATACATTTGTGAACACAGCAGCTGTTGGTGTGTGTGTGTGTGTGTGTGTGTGTGCGTGCGTGCGTGCGTGTGTGTTGCAGCTACACAGCGGAGCCCGGCAGATGGCAGCAGAGTGCAAATCGAAGAAATGCTAACATTAGCAAACAGTCGGGTCAGCTGGTTTATCGATACTTTAAATATCTGAGAATTAACTGATTAACTAACGAACACGATGAAAACCACACAGACATGTTAGCTCAGTAAAAAGTTAAGCTAACAGGCGGCTATAACAGGACTGTCGACGCGGCTAAACAGCTAGCTTTCGGACTTTAGAGCTAACACGCTAACTAGCATGCTACCGCTAGCCCCTCCAGACATAAAGTGATGGGACGCAGCACTTACAGCGCACCGTGTGGAAGCCGCTCTTCGGGTGCTTCTCGAACGTCTCCCCCAGTTTCAGGACGTGTTCCTGGTTGTCGAAGTTGGAGTACGCGGTCCCGTTCATTCTGACGCTTTCACCAGCGTCCACGCTCTCTGCTGTTTTATCCGATGTACGACCACGGCCCTGAACGCCTCACTGCTGCGACGAAGTCCCGCCTCCTTCTGCTTATGAGTGGTCAAGCGCCCTGATTCCCCCCCCCCTTCCCCTGGCTGATTGGTTTAGCGCCTTTCAATCACGACTTTGTAATGACAGGGGTAAATGACACTTGGTTTCTTGGTACTTTTTTAAACAGCACTTGTGTACTTCTACCTTTTATACAACACAGTATTTTAATGCTATTATATACTGCATAATAATAATAAACATGCATATAAATATATTTAGCATATTGGTATAGAACTACTAAAGTATACTTTTAAAATAAATCGTAATACCTAATTTTAACATTCTCTTAATCTATTTTATTGGATTGGTTGTTTTTTATTGTCTTAATCCTTGTTTATGCATATAAATTAATAAAAAATATACATATATATTATTATTAATTAAATATGCTTAATTGTATTTGCATCACTGCAGTTTACTGTTTATTGCATTTTAACTGTATAATTAAGCACCTTACATTGCAACTTTGTACGAAAGGCCCTATATGTGTGATTTAGTTCAGTAATATACAGTATTATGTACAGCGTAAGTCTTCATTATAAGTGGTTTAACCATACAGGCTAACTACATAGTATAAATACATAGCTACATACCATTTAATGAGCTCAATGTAAACTTAATTATTAAGATCTTAAAAGTAGGTTTCGATGTAGTGTCCTTCCCATTCTCCGTCCCCTCAGGGCCTGAGATAGACGATGGAGAACAGGCCATAGTTCATGGTTTACTTCAGTATTGAACATTTCTTACAAATTTACAAATAATGTACAAATCAGATGTCCGAATGCTAATGCTAATAATTTTATTACTGTTTTACCAATTCATGTTATTGACTTTAGCCTACTTATCCTAAAGTAAAACATCAATTGAAATACAGATTGTTGCACAATGATATGTTGTGTTAGAAAGAAGTTGATATTCCCGTGATATACAATATGCATTTTTCATCACTGTGCACTTGTCCACTCAGCTCCAGATAATAATTACTAAAAGAAATCCAAAGTTATTCTATTCCATCCAGAACATGATTCAGTTTGGCATCAAACTCAAAGTATGAAGAAGCTCAGCTTCCTCTTGAGTTTATTATAAATGCAACAAGTCCTTTATATTGACCATATTGTTAAAGGTAAAACCGGAAAGAACTAATTTGCCTCAGTGTCACATTTTCCTTCTGAAAAAATTATCAATTTTACCGGGTCTTTATTTTGATGGAGGTTTACTGATCAGTCTTATGCATGATCTTTGGTATTATGCTCATGTGTGTCAACTTTACAAATCTGAATGTGCTCAGACCCAAAGCTTCAACAGATGAAAACTAATTGACTTTTCATATAACATTACATATATTAGAATCTCAAGCTGCTGGCCCCAACACTCAAAAATACTCTATGCACTAAATTAGCAGCAGCAGTGGGCTGAGTTGTGAAACTGCAGTAATTACTGAATTAGCTGGAAAAGCTCTGAAAACCCACTGAGGGTCCTGAAGGTCTGGCAATCAGAGACTAATGAACTGACGCAGTAACACTCACTGACGACCCATTCAATCTCACACAGGCTGCAGGGGCTCGGAGCTCCATGAGCTGCGAGGCAGTGACAATAATCTCTCTTCCTTTCTTTAAACTGATAATGATTCCTAAGCCTTAAATTCCTGCCCTGTCCAGACTTCACCATTGACCATATGCTCCGCTGCCTTCAAACATTAAAGGATCAACATCTGAGACAAGTGGAATGTCGAGATTATAGAGGCGTATAATCGCCGGTTTCACAACACAGTCCTGCTGCCTCCTGTCTGCTCACAACATATGAGGTGGTGATGCAAGGGCAGGGGTCATGTAAGGGAGGAAAGCAGTTTGGCAAATACAAGTAAAAAGAAAAGAAAGTGGAAGAGTGTTGAAAGGAGAGTGGGGCTCTTTAACCTTTGACCTTTAGCTTGTGGGGTAAAAGTTTATGAGCTGCAAGAAAATGGCGTATAAGCAGTTAGGGATGATCTCAGTAGGTGATAGTAGAGGTTAAAAAACACCAATTATTATAGATAACACATAGATAACTAGACTGAATAGAATTACTCTTTATTTGGATCTGAAATTGAACTGAATCATAAATATCTTTCCTGTAAATTGTTCTCAGAGAAATCAACCAAAATGTTGAACAGCGCTCCATCTCACATTGCTAAAGAAAGTGACAAATTCCTGGTTCTGCTCTACACCAAAATGTAAAGAGTTCTTCCCTGGAACGTGTCACACCCCTGCACAAAATATCATGGAAATCGAAGAAGCAATTTTTTGCGTAATCCTGCGAACAATCAAACACATATGAAAACATGATCTCCGTGGTAGAGGGAATGATAATTTATTCACATGCAAGTTCCATGTTTGAAAAACAACCAAGATGGATTGCAACAAGGACGATCATCCTGTTTCACTGTGTTCTACATCCCACGTGAGGAGAAGCCAGCAGGGGTCTGTTTCCATGGACGGAGGTAAACACTGGCTGCACTCTGGTGATATCAGTTACTGTGTTGGTGGTGGTGGTGGTGGGGGGGGAGGGGGTTGCCCTTGGATCGTGGGAGGCAAGGTTTACTGTTTCCAAGCAACTATCCGCACATTCACAATACTGCGGCCCAGGCACAATAGAGAGTTCCCGGGTTGTGAGTGAGCAGCAGCGGTGACGGAGGCGACAGCCCCAGTCTGCAGGGGGGAGAGTAAAGACACTCAGCCAGCAGCTCTCTGTAGTCTCATATTTAATCTGCCAGGTTATAGACTGTAAAGTGTGTAGCATTCATATGACTATTGTAACCTGCTATAAGGAATATACAGTATCAGAACATGTTGGACATTGTATACATCTCCCATCTTTGATTTATTACCTCTGCCAATATTTTCACTTGTGTGTTTGTTTATTTTTTTTAAACTTCAGGTGCAGGGATGGGAAAGAACCCATTCACTTTTAGTGCAGATGTAGGAACAGGAATTTTCTTGTATTTTCACTATTTAAAATCACAACATTGGGGCAATTTTCAACATTACCATTGTTTTTTGGGGGGAAATAATTCACAGATCGTCACAGACTTGATTTTCCACTGTTTAGGACCACGTGTTACTCATGTCTTCCTTTAAGAATAAGCTCTTTCAAAAAGTTTCAATTTGTTAAGCTTGTTTTTTATGGATTATTTTCATTTTTTTAACATATTTTTTATATTAACTTTTTTTTCCTGCTGTCTTTTCTTCTATTAATTGATTTTATATTAGTCTCTTAGTCAGAACGTTTTAATTCATTTTAACATCCTTTATTTTGTCAATCACCTGTAAAGCACTTTGAATTGCACTGAATTTGTGCTATAGAAATAGCATTTGTCTGAATGATCAATAGATTAAGGGAGTGTTAACATGGTTTGCATTATATATTGTAAAGTATTCTTGGTATCTGTACCAAGCTGCAACATGAGTGTGATGTGGCCTACTAATCTGGATAAATACAGTATATCCAATGTACTACATTAAAGTTAAAGATTATGGTTCTACATTTTGGGCGTTTTGTTATATTTTTTACACTTTTACACTATGAGACTATGTTTTGGTATTAATGATAAAATATCTATTTACAGTAGGTGTTTTATTTAATGTTAGAGGAAGAGAGTCAGCTGTCAGAGCACAGACACATGATGTTCAGGTCGATTCAATGTTGAGTGATGGAGAGTGAACAGCAGCACCGTGATCTGACCTCTCTGTCTGTAGAGTCATGGGGGAGGGGTGGTGGGTGAGGAGGGGGACGTAGTGTGACCTCAGCCAGCTTTATTTATCTGGACCAATCAGGAGCAGAGAGAGAGCCTTGGACTGGCACACGGCTGGTGGTATCTTCACTTACTGTCGGAAACATCAACTTCACCGTGTGACTGTCATGAGAAAGAACCACTAAAGGCTGAAAATGCATTCACTCCACCAAACACCTGCAGTGTCCAGTCTGTATATGTTCCCTTCTAGATAGACCTCACCACCAAACCTTACCATCGTCCAACATTAGACTCATACAACATGAATGGTGTCATTTCTAGACTTGAGCATTTTGATATTATGAGCAATAATGTCATATTAGGTTATGCTACATTAGCATTTAAAAGCAAATCCTTTATGATCTTGAGTTGTGAGTTGGTACAAAAGCAGTGAAGTTTTTAAAACTGTCGTAGGCTTTCACTGATGATGATGATGATGGTGTTGTTGATTAGGAAGATGGTTGTACTGAGGATTGTGGTTATGTTGTTATTAATGAATATGTTGATGTCCCATTGATGGCTCCCTTGCTGTTGAGCTTTCCACTTATCGTACTGCTTTGAAACATGAATCATTTTCTCTTGCCTGCTCTCCGTCCTATATGTGTAAGATCACTTTCCGTTTCCCTAAGTATCTTTTATTGTATCATATTGTACCGCATTGCATTGTATCACATTGTACTGTATCGTACCATATCGTAATGTATCATGTATCACATTGTAACGCATCATATTGTATGTGTTTTTGTTGGCTTTTTGTTTTTTGGTTACATTCATATATTTATTTTACAATACATTAATTTCGTTTTTCTGGAATATCGTTCTCTTTGACCTCTCCTTTGACAATTCTTTCTTTCTTTCTTTCTTTCTTTCTTTCTTTCTTCTGTCTTTCTGTCTTTCTGCCTTTCTTTCACTCTGCTGCCTTATAATTGTCAGGCAAGAGGGTGAAGGAATAAAACCCAGCCCTCTTCAGTTGATCCAAACATAACACTGCGACGGGTGGTTTTTACGAGCAGGACCTGAACGCGTCACAGTTTCCAAGGAGAAACCCGCACATGAAGGAGGTCGGTGTGTGCGTGAAGTAAATAAAAAAACCTCTCATATTAACGCGGAGTCCTAATGATCGGTCAGTGTGTGATTTCATGGCGCTGCCGTCACCGCCCAGCGCGCACGGATCCCGCATCCTTCAGCCCGATGAACGTGGATCCACCGAGTATCTTGTGATGTGATGTGACGTGAAGGATCCCTGGAAATAACAGAGTGAGTAACCTGCGCAATGACACCATGTGTATATCTATTCCCTAAAAGCAAAATGCAGATGATTGACTGATTGAGACCTTGTGGTTTTACGCGTAAATCACTGATGCGGTTCACCTGAAGCTTTGTGGTGATTTGTGTGTTTGTTTTTCCTCTACTGGGATTTTACACTCACTTTTATGAGCTTAATGTTTCCCCCTAAATCACCAAGTAAGGCCACTTTCTATTCACTGTGTTTGAGATATTTATATTTCATGGTTATTCTCATGCAACCTGTCACAGTTTGACTTCATGTGCCTGAAAAGAAGCAGGGAATTTGAGTGGAGCTGGAAATATCTGGCTAATTTATTTATATAATTTTTTTTATAGAACTGGTATCAAATATTAAATAGACTATATTGCAAGACAAAAATGCTCAACACAAATAAGGGGAACCCAAAGTGGCATCTTTTTTAATTACATTTTGATTGATTCTTTCATTATTATGTTTTAATATGAAATGATGATAAATACTGATATTGTATTTGTAAACCTATGTTTTTGAAGCTCAGTAAATCAAACTTTTAGTTTTGAATCCAACAGGGATTTGAAGTGCTAAGTAAATAGAAATTTGGACATTAAAAGTTTCATCCTTCATCTCATGAGAGATGCAATAACTGGAACATCCATGAAGTTAACTGTTACACTAATGAGAGATGAAATAACTGGAACATCCATGAAGTTAACTGTTACACTAATGAGCTCCAATGTTAGGTTTTTAAATGAAAATAAACTGGGTGTCTTAATTGGAGCTGTTAATATCATTATTTGTTTTATTTAAAAATATAAGAGAACCCAAAGTGGCATCTTTGCCTTTCAGTGGGATATATTGGCCATAGACGATAAAATATTGATCGATATTTTCCACTATTATTACTTTTTAAAGAATTAAAATAATGAATATTGCCTCCATTTATTTTCTAAAACACTATTTTTGAAGCTCAGGATATAAACTTTCAGTTTTAAGCCAACAGGGACAAGAGGATATTTCAAGTTCTGAGAAAAAGGAAACGTTTCCATTCTCCATCTACTGAGACATAGTGTCAAATACAGTGACTGGAACAGCTATTGAGAGGAACACATGGTGGGATTATCCTGTACACCTCAATTTTTATTTACAAGGCATAAGAAATGGGGGGGAAACACATTTTTAATCATATAATTATGTAAATCCAAATTAGAAAGGATCTTTATTGTTCTGTTTCTGTTGTGCAAAGCTCAGGCTGCTGCAGAAATGATGTCTGACTCCCACTGAACACTGAAGATCCTAATGTCATTACCTGAAGCAAAGCAGGGAAACAGCTGCCAGGCTGAACTCTCCTCACCTTTGGGAATTGTCCCTGATCATGATCGGTGTCAGACAGTTCTGTAGACAAACTCTCACTGAGCACTACAACTGTTCTTTATTATCATGTTCAGCAACCACAAATAGGTGAACGATTTGAGGGGGTTTGAGCTGGTACAAATGATTTACTCCCAAGATAATAGAGCTTATGCTCATGCAGCTTTTTTCTTTATTTTCTGTTCGCGCTGTGTGATGACATTTAGTAAATGAAATACCGAGGCAGTGCGGTTGTTCCTTGGGGAGCCCCTTCAGGTTCTTTGATCCTCCCAGGAGTCATTTAGTGGAACATTTTGGGGATGACTGGTCGTCAGGAAGCAGGTGCATCCCAGCCTTGACTGGAAACGCCCCTGGGGCTGATGGGAAAGCTGGCTGACTTCCAGGCTGCAATCAGATAATGTTAATGAATTCAGTAAAACTGTCTTATTTGCCCAAGCAGCAGTTCCCCTGTTTTGGTATAGGGATGGAAAATGCTGTATAATGGAGCTCATACATAGTTGATGAAATGATGACTGACTGGTCACGTGACTGGAAAAGCGTTTGAGTTGAGCAGTGAATGGGGGCTCAGTCACGGATTAGTGCACCGTGAAACATGTAACTGCTTCGCTTGCATAATGTTTGACATGTGAGGTTTCAAGCAGAAACGACTGGCTCATTAACAGGAATCAAATTCTTCATTCCTTTAGTTTTGCTGGCACTAATTGGGAGTGACTTGAATTGTCTTCTCCATCATTTATGGATTAATTGAACCAATTAAGGCCTTTTTCTAGCGTAAGTAAATGTATACAACCTATATTAACTTTGAATTTGATGCCTGTAGCTTTCACTGAAGTCTTGCACTTTGCATTTTCTTCTGGAAATTTTAGTTTCAACTACCTGGATGGTTCATATTAGCTAAGCTAGGGTTCGTTTAAGTGTCTGGATTGCCGCCTGGTGGCTGGCTAGCATATAGGTCATAAACCCTGCCTCCTCCATGTAAGTGGATGGGACATTAACCCAACTAAAGAAGTACACTTCAAATACCTCATTACTGCAGCTCTTTCCCTTGCTGAGGTTGGAATACAATGGGAGGAAGTGGAGATGCATGGTCCATGGTCTAGTCTAGTGAAAGCAAAACAAATTGTTGTTACACTTTTCAGGTCTGCCTTCAGCATAATTAGCATGCATTAGCTCAGAGGAATAAACATGGCTTTTCAGTTGAAAGAGCAGTTGATGTTAGTGTTGATTTTAGATATTTTACATACACGCTGGGCTTTAAAAGCCTGAGACCACTTTCTTATCTGTGTGAACGACACGTAAATTTAAAACAAACTCGCTCTCATAGGCCTTTTGTTTAACGTAGTGAAAGACCACACACACTGTAGACTGTCATAGATTTTTCCATTTTCCTGCAGTGTTTCTTTGTTGCTCACCTCCTGAGCTCTACATGGATTCAAACAGCAGGGTGATGTGATGAAAGGTCAAACAGTGGACCTGCAGGCTCCTACAGCGTCCTGCTAACACACACACACACACACACACACACACACACACACGTGCACAGTAAAACAGGATTCACTAAGACCAGATTTAATGAGACAGGTCGATGTGTGAGGCTAAACCAGCAGAAATGCATGGCAGGTCCCTTCAATCCTAATGCAGCATCGTAATGCACTGGTTTTGTTTTGGGAACAAGATCAGCTCGACTGGACACAGAATAATCAGCTTCCATTAACTTATTGGCAGAGTTCATGTGTTTTTGTAGTCCACTGACTTCCAATTAGTCAGACCCTAAGTAACAATCGTTACTGGGGTCATTAAAAGGATTAGGGTTGTATGTTGTGAGTCGTTTTTTTGCACAGTTTACAAAAGACTATAGAAAATGACTAGTATATATTTAGATAACAGCTGTATAGATAATGCTTTTATTACCGGTATGAATCTTTTTACCATATGTTTCCTATTTTGACACTGTCCAATAAACAGATGGTAAAACAGATGGATAATGATAGCAATTTTTCACAATTCTGTGTTGTGAGTTTCAAAATTTAGAAAATGCTCTCAAAGAAAAACAACTTTGGATTCTGGTTTGTATCTTGTATTTTGAGTCTATTTAAGATGATATATAAATAGCAAAGAAATTCAAAAATGTCTACTGTAGTTTCTCCTGTAGCTTTCAGCTGCCTTTACCTTAAACGCCCCGCATCATAAATACTGTGATATTGTTTAAACCAGGGTGGCGTGATGTTGGTGCTGGGATTACTTCTGAGTGAATGGTCGTCTGCATCAGCCCAGTTAAGGTCGGATAGGCTTCAGATCCCGTGACCTTCCACAGGACGCACGGGTTCGCTGTAGATCACGGATGGATGATTCCAGCCACACCACCCAGCTCCAGAAGTATCTCCAGCTCCAGTGGCTTTTGTAGATTTGATTTTCTGAGAGTTCAAACCAAATCTCGGCTTGAGTCAGTTTTACCACACTCAAAAATACCCTTTAATTTCAAGCTGTAGTATTTTTCTTACATACAGAGGAGTGAACATGTTTAAACTAGTAAAAGGCTGAATAGAATCTAAACAAATGAACCCTCTCTTTTACTCTTGACCTCAGCTGAAAGACTCTTGGCCTTGATGAGAGGAATGCCACCTTGATTACGCCTCATACAAATATTCAAAATGTCCAATCCCCAGGAGGAGTGACGCCTCAATGGCATCTCATTTGTAGATTTATATTGAGGAATTTGAGGCCAAAAACCAACCTGTGAAATATGCCACACAGTGGATGACAATAGTGGATGTGTTTAAGGCCGTCGCACACAGTCGAACCTCTCACACTGAACCCTGTCGTCCCCTGAGAACCTCCTTTGTTCCAGCATCCTGCCTGAAGGATCAACTGTATCTCATCCCCCTGTGTCCTGTTAGAACATCAGTCACAGCTGCATGCACAGCCACATGAAGGCAGCCAGACTCCCTGTGTGTGTGTGTGTGTGTGTGTGTGTGTGTGTGTGTGTGTGTGTGTGTGTGTGTGTGTGTGTCACCCATCCTCCTTGTGTTAACAGAAAACACTATAAACAAAGGGCATTGTGGGTGGATGACAGTCTCTAGTCCCTATCCCAATTACAGACAACCACTAATTACCAGTGCAGTAAGTAAGAATCATGCAGCTGTGGCAACAACAAACTGCTTCCGAGAGACCGTGGAGAAAAATGCTGCTGCTGCCGGAGGTGAAATGGTCACTTACATCCTTTTCAAGTTGCACGTGCACGCCAATCAAAACGCAGCTACACAGTCTTCTCTGTCTGCGTTTTCAGACATGAACTCGTGAACGTGAAAATGTCCAGAAAATTGGGTCCGGACTTTTTCCGCAATTTGGAACGACATTTACATTCCACTGCATTATATGTTTTCATTTACACAAGCGTTCCCTTGAATCTCGCTGTCTTTCCAACTTGACATCTTCTTCTGCGTCCTCTACATGTACGGCTCCTCTTTATAATCCTGAAGTATTCCTATTTTGTTTAGTTTTTTCACTTTGGCGTCCGTCACAAGTTAGAAATGTCATGATCACGCCCACTCGCTCGCTGTGTACTTCCCAGAAATTCCTGCTGTATTCTCCCCTAAGCTCACATGGACATTTGTTCGGAGGATAAAGTAGGAGATTGTCCGGGTCAGACGCGTTCACAACAACAGGAAAATGTCAGGAACACTCAGGTGAGAGGTTGGAGCCTGGGTAGAGCAGCAGGAGGGACATCATCGCGTGAAAAATCTGCTGCGGACATGTAGTTGTTTTTTTTTACGGAACATCGACACCAGCGTTGGCCCTTTTATACTTGGTGGCTGGTGGGAAAATGTCCACAGCAACTGACTTAGACATTTGCTTTCTCACATACGGCCCATCCAGATAAATCCAGGAAAATGTCAGATTTTGCTCTCTGGACAGTTTGGATCATGCAGAGCTACATGTTGTGTCTTTATTGAGGGAAAACTCTGCTGTGAAAGAGAAAACTGACGGAAGAGCAGGAAGGTCACTTGATAAAATGCTTATACAAGTGTGTAGCATCAGTGCTCCGTCGGCTGAGATGAACGCACATGCAACTCGCACCATGCAGCCGCTCAAATAATTCAACAAGCTGTGTGAAGGACATGGTGTCTCAGACTCCTCCACAGAGCAATGTCCCTGATGTTCATCGCCTTGATAAACAGAGACTGATAAGTTTGGAACGTAACTCGTCATCTTTCTGTGAGATTAAACAATACGTGGTCAGCAACAAGACTGTGTATATTAAATAATTAAGGTTTGTTTTAGGTTCAGTTTTTTTTTTTATCAGCTTAAGAAACAAAGAACATTGCACTTATATGTTGTTTGAAATGATTGCACTTATGACACACATTTCATGTTTATTACATGTAGATCACCATAACAGATGCCACATACCAGACAGCATTTACCATGTGATGATATGATTGTGTCATGTACCTGAACTTATGGTTTTCAGATATTTCTCATACAAAATATCGAATTTTACGTAAAAAAAAACCAAATTCCAGACATATTCAGACATACATGATGCTGAGAACACTGCTCATTCCCCTTCTCTTGTCCTGTGATGCATTTGATTGATTGAAAACCTGTTTTTGATGTTTTACTTTCTTACAGCATTCATTGCTAATGTGCGAGACATGTGAGGCATCCTGCTCTAATGAAGCCTTAATCCCATAATAACATGATCTGGATTAGCCTGCATAATCCATTCAGGTTCATTACTCTGGTAGCATTAGCATATTGTCATACAGGACATGCAGTTGTGGTTCATAATCTGTGGTGCAGTGGTGCAAGAAGAACAAAGCAAACAAAAAACCAAATATTTGGAAAAACATGATGTTTCTGTTTCCTTCATGAAATCTTTAACTGCTTGTTTGTTCACTTCCTGAAACACCCCCACATTTTTAACAATTTCCCAAGAAATAATTTATGGATCTTGATGAAAACACCCAGGCTCATTAAGAAGACTGTTATCTCTGATTGAAATTGGTGCTGCATGAATTTGAGGGGACATCTGGGCTTTGGCAGAGCTTTGTGTTCTACTTTGTTCCACTCCAGTGTTTTTATTGCCATTTGTGTGTCTCTCAGCAGGATTACAAAAAAATTACCAAACAGATTCCCATGAATATTTGCGGCGGGGTCGGGCATGGCCCAAGTAAGAATCCAGGAATTTGTATTTAATTTGCAATAACATGATGAGATATGGAGTTAGCCTTGGCGGAGGTATGCGCCCTTCTACTTTTGTTTTGTTTTCCTTTTATCGGTTTAAAATGTGAGTAAAGATGTTTTACTACCTCCTATATAACTCTAGTACCACCTTTAAATCAAAAGTCCGGCAAAAGATGTAGGTGGTGACTTCAGCAGCTTCTCTGAGCAGCAGCAGCTTCCTGTCATTTATTTCAAAGCTCGACCTCACTGACAGCTTTCGGCGGAGTAAAAGCTCCCTCAATGCGTGACCTCTCCACCCATCATCTACGGTGTGACCACGAGCAGAGCTGCAGATGGGGGTCCTGCTGCGCTCACGCCATCCAACCTTTTTCCTCCACTAACAACCATTCGTAACCTCACTTTCATTTTCTGCTCCTCCTCTCCCCTTTGGCTTCTCTCCGCTGCACGCTCTGATGTTCCCCTCTGATCCCCTCTGTCCGAACCTTCATTTATCTCAGTTCTGTTCATTGCTTCTTTCTTTTTGCCCACCGAAGAGAATAAAACTGGGCTCAGCTGGAGATGAAGTGAGCAGACCCCACATTATTACCCCGTGACACACTAGGCATGTTTTAGTTTTTCCATCACGACTGATCCATCCGTCCGTCCATTATCTATACCACTTATCCTCTGAGGGTCATGGGGGGAGTTGGAGCTAATCCCCAGCTGACATTGGGTGAGAAACATGGTGTGGTGCAGGGGAAATTAAATTTTTTTTAACTGCAGAGACAAAGCCACAGCTTTGCTTCAGCTTGGAGAGATGCCAGAGAGAAATCACATCTTATGCAAATAGACCATTAAGCACAGTATACATTGGGGGGGGGGGCGTGCATACCGTGCAATTGACCGCCAGTACCGTCCAGTGGGTGCAGGGGGCAGGTGTAGGTGGGCGTGGAGTGTCCTCAAGCTCTCAGTCAGGCTCCACCCCCGCTCATCCAAATAAGGTTACCTCTAGTTTCAAAAAGCCAAGACGGCGCTGGACAAATTGTCGAACTTGAGGCTTCAAACCAGCAGCCCACACACCAACGGGTGATGTCATGGTTGGTTGATGCTCAGTGACTGTACAGTGTGTACTGAAAATATTTCTTAAAAATTGCCATTTGCATCAGACCATTTACTCCATCCATTGTTTTTCTTTCTTTTTTACTGTTTTTCGCTGCAAAACTGAACAAATGCAAGTTCAGCAAACTGACGATGTTGATCCTCCTGCAGGTTGTTTTTTTTCGCTTGATCACGTGGGTTTCAAGAGTGTAATCTTATGGCCAAATTTTTATAGTGAGTGTGTTCTGTCGATTGTTCTGTTCGGTCTCCAACGTTTTTGAAATTATAAATCCTCTAGTGTGCACCAGGCCTTGAAGAACAAGAATAGAATGCACCACACAGTGTGGTAATGTTCTCTCAGATTTTCCATCCTGAGCGGAGTCAGTGGCATTTTACCAGCAGAATGCACATTCCTCTCGGTGTGTGTTTGTGTTTGTGATGTGAATCCAGATGCAGAATGTTAATGAGACTGAAAGCCTGAGTGTGTTTTCTGCATGTGTTTGCGTCCACAACCTTCCACCATTAGGATTCAGGTCAGAGCACATTTTTTTCACCAGGAGGAAGGATTATGCTGAAAGCAGCTGAATCGACAGGCCTGTGCTCAGTGAAGAGGTTGGTTAGTTGATCATCAGGGTCCCTGAGGAAACCGTCTGGTACAAAAGGCTAAAGACCCGGCGTGCGTCTGCTTGGCCTTCAGCAATTTCATCTGTAATATATGAACTTTTGGTTCGTACAACCTCCTGTCTTTCTCCTCCATGAAGT
This sequence comes from Verasper variegatus, assembly GCA_026259375.1. Lineage (NCBI taxonomy): Eukaryota > Metazoa > Chordata > Actinopteri > Pleuronectiformes > Pleuronectidae > Verasper > Verasper variegatus. The sequence continues at coordinate 18,338,450 of CM048052.1, read as the reverse complement.
GCTGAAATAAAATCTGATGTTTCTCCTTATACAAATCAAGGCCGTAAGGATGCAAAGAAGAATCATGGAGCACTGTAAAGCCCCCTGAGGTAAAAACCTGACTGGAAAAGTCCTCTTGATCTGTTTTATAAACTGCTGGGATCAGCGTTTTCCCGCAGCAGGAAACACAATAACTGTCTGGCAGCCAGGGACTTTAAATCCAGAGGTAAACACTTTTCACTGATCTTGTCTTTTTAAAAAGTGGCTGAGCTGCTGAAATTGTTCAGCGCCACAAACTCGTTTACTCGGCCCGACCTCGACGCAGCCGCTGGCGATGACACAGTGATACAAGCTCCTAAACACCTTCGCTGCTGTGATCGTGACCCTAACCCTAGAATCGTGATGATTTGATACAGGATGGCCTATGCATGGGTTTGATAAACCTGCAAACTGGTTTTGAACATTATGAGACAGGATGTACAGTCACAGTCACTGATCATGCAACCTGGCCGAAATGTTGGTTCCTATACAGTTTAACCTCCCTGGTTAAAAAGAAAAAACTCTTTTTTGATTTCCACCCTTTTTGCACACTTACATAATCATCAGCTCTTCCCATAGTGTCTGTCCATATTTAACATAAGAGGCTCGTTTTTTAATGGCATCTACTTCACTGGTGGATGAGCCTTTTGATCCAGAGATAGCCCAAGGTTTCCTCTAATGGCTTTTCCACGTGCAGTTATTCAAAGGCCAGCGACCTTGTGTAGCTTCCTGCTCTTTCCTTGTACCTTTGGTTATATCCCCGCTATTGCATAATGTTGCACTGTGTTCGATACAGACACGGACCTCGCCCTCATGCAGACTAATTGCCTCCAACAGTTCACAGCCAACGCTTGTTGCCTTCACTCAGCCCCGAGTACAGTGTCATTGAGATTCAAAAAGCCTCGTCCACTGTCTGCATATTCTGCATTATAATGTGTGTCAGCCAGCCCCCTTCATTGATGTGTAAATGTGGAATTTTCTGCTGTTTGCCAGAGCTTCCCTCTATTACCATAAAGATCGCCGTGGTGGAGTTGTGATGGCCAATGTGTTTTTATTTCGACCTCCCACGCAGCAGCAGAGTCTTCCCGAGCCGCCCGCCTCTGGAAAAGAGGAACATTGATCATTGATCTCTCAGTTTCAGAGGCTAATCTTTCCTTTATTGAAGATGAACCAGGCAGCGCTGCTTCTGCTTTCTTTTCAGTTCTGGAGATTCAATGCATTCGGCCCACAGCACAGAGGCGAATCAATCGCAGTGTATTTACTGTATCTACTGAGGCAATAAATTTAGATTGGACATTGAGAGAGGTGTGCATGCAATTTCTGTGGTGCATCACATTTACTCTCTAATCACCCAGTCTAAATCTAAGGCGGCTTTCACACATTTTTGGTCCAGACTTTTGGACTTTTCAGTTTAGAAAACAAAAATAATATGGGAAAGGTGTGTCAGACCACAGTTCAGACCAGCAGATCAAAACACAGTCCGACTGAAAGAGGTGGACTTGCTCCGGATCAAACAAAACATGATTTAGATCGTTTGCAGAGTGAAAAAACTTTTTTCAGGATAGTTTGGACTTTCGGACCGACTGCAGGAAGTTGAGAAAGAGAGAGAAAATCAAAAGCAGCTCACAGGATTGCTTGTCTTTGCCTCCAAAGGGGGAAAAAAGCCTCCGCAGATATAATGTTTGAACTACGAGGATGTTAATTTTGCTGTTTTACATTTTTTTTTTAAGAAAGTGCCTCTTTCTTATTTACCTGTGGCTGGAAATTATGATAATGACATAATCCTGCATTACGTCGCTCCCTCTAACCAGATCATTGGTGTCTTCTGGAGGAGACCAACCAAGGCAGGCTGATTAGAGAGGCATGTATAGGCGGTGCACTAAGAGACCCAGCTCCGAGAGGGACTTACTGTAGAGACTGATAGATCGACAGGAAAATTGGATTTCAAGCCTTCCCATCAGGAGGGCTGGGTTTATTCGGTGTAGTGCGCGGCTGCAGGCATGCTAATTATGATAGCAGGCTCCCCCTCTGCACATGGGGATTTAAATCAGCCAATACAGCGCTCAGGGGGGAGCATGTGCACACACTCACACTGTGTGCTGACATATTCATTCACAAACACATCTGAGAATATGGGTCATTTTTCTTTTTACGTAACATGTAAATGCCAGTTTAATGGAGTTTGGCTGCAGCGTCTCCTTCCTATCAGACCCGCGGATGGGAAATTTAATAACGATGAGGTTAATGGGTGATGTTGGTTACGTGTGGCCTCTGTTTTTCATTTAGTTCCTGTTTTTCCAGACTGTTCCTTGCCTGGTCCAATCAATAAAAACACACACATTATCACATATTACAACATATTATCCTGCACAGTATGGCAATATGAAACGCTGCCATGTTCTGTGCATCTATAGTTTTTGAAATTGATAAGTTGTTGAAATAATCCGTCAAACATTCTTTGGTTGCTGTCTTGTTTTAAATCAACTGAATATCTCTGAAATAACAAACAAATATATATATCCCCATACTTCCTTTAAGCTCTACCCAGGTGCCACCTCTCGCCTGAATGTTCCAGACATTTTCCTTTTGTTGTGAACACGTCTGACCCAGACAATCGCCTGCTGCGTTCTTCATATTTGACCCCAGACTATACCTTCATGTCTGAAAATGGCTTGAGTCATAAGATCAGAGTAGAGGATCCTGTCACAAAACAACTACAGTCCACACACATCGACTCATTTCATTCAACACCACAAATGTAAACCTCATACTTGTGCTTGAGGAGTCATTAGAATTCATTGTCTGGGAAGAGTGAGTGTCGGTACCAAATTTCCTGACGGTGCATTCAGTAGTTGCTAAGGTATTCTGTCAGGACCAGAGTTTCCAGTGTGACTTTCAAACTGAATAGAATAAGTAAGAGATATTCATTCATCTCCGATACGAAACTGAAATCCACCAGAGTGTTCACACAGAATATGAAATCAGCAAGTCAAATGTACAGTATGATAATGACTGCAGAGGTAGGATGAAGTCAGACTTTATTACCAAAATAACAGCAGTGCAGTTTTGGCAAACTCTGTACTAAACTTTTAAAATTCCTCTACAGATCCTCCCGTTTTTGATGATTGTCACTTTCTACCTTGTAAACCTTCACATCCCTTTTAAAATGATATTTTTTCTGTATGATTAGGTTATAAATGCTGCTGTTACAACTGAACAGCACTTCCTTTACTGGAGATTCAGTTATCGTTCCCTTTAACTCTCTGTTGTGGTGATCGACACTTATGTTGATAGGTCCCAATTGCTGCAGAAATTTCTTCAAAGTTTTAAATAATTAATATTGAACATATCATGTATACAATTCGCACCAAATTCGACTTTGTTCCTCTTTGGGCCCTTAACAATACAGAGGCCAGGTGTGATGCTGATACAACGAACAGTTCTTAAGATATGTGTTCCAAATACAGACAGAGATTTCTGGAATTCCTGGATATCGACACACTGAAGAGTAGTGGGGCTATTTCTGTTTGACCAAATGAACCCAACTTCTGTCTGTGGACAAAGACCCATGTTATGTTCCTTTGTGCAATGTGCCCTGCATCAATCTCCACCCATGCCAGCCATCACTCTATCGATTGTCGGGCATCAAAGGGCTGCGCTGTGCCCCACAATGCCGCTGTGGTTTCCAAGTCATCAACCACCAGATAAACACACTGGCAAAGGACGGGTTTTTTACGACGTCCTGTATTAACACACTCCGCCTCCTCCCTTCGATATGTAAACAGTCCCTCCAGACAAGAGGGTCAACAACGATGCATTGTTGCTGTGTAGGAACAGTGACAGCTATTGTGCAGCATTGAGCTCTGCATATTGTTAACCTCGCTGCCTGTGCACACACTAGGCCTCCCCTGTGTGTGTGTGTGTGTGTGTGTCTGTGTGTGTGTTAGGAGTGAGTCCTGTCCTGTGTTTGCCGCTTCAGGAAAACTCTGCGCTCCAGTCGGCTGCCTCATGCTTTCAGGCTCCCACGGTTACTTACCCTTCACTAAAAGCCGTCTCACCCTCTTTCATCCCCTCGTGCGGCTCCTCCCCTGAGTCACGGAGACTGTGCTAAATTTAGCAGGCCTCAAAAAGTCATGGTGTGGCACGTTCTTATTGAGTTTGCACCTCTCAAATGTGTCTCTCCCTCTCTATCTCTCTCTTTCTCGTTTCCTTCCCTCTCCCTCCCTCCTCAGTAAAAGGCTTGTCCATGACTCACCCACGGCAGAGCGAGGGCCCTTTGAATTATTGAACCAGTGGTGGAGACCTCATAAATTATCTAGCCGTGTGTCGCTGGGCGGAGCAGGGCAGCTCAGTGGATACATCTCATCTCGACCCTCGGTGTCAGTACCACCTATACCTCTGTATGGGTGTGATCACAGGACATGGCCAAACTTAATACAAACACACACACACGCACACATATGCAGTGTATCATACACTCTGCAGTAAAAAACTCTTTTTGGCTTCTGCAGAAACATTTGTGGGCTTTTAAACCAGAATTTACAAAGGAGGTGCAGCGAGCGAAGCTTAAATACCTAACATTGAGACATCCAACCGTAAATAGTCAGCATACACTTCCAACTAACTAGAATCATGTATCGAATAACTTTGGGAAAAGGTGACAGCTGAGATTGACACAATTGGTTGAATATGTGTATCGGCGAAGTGCTGCCAGATTCCAGTGGAATAACGCTCCACCACATTTGTTTTGTTTGTTCCCTACTGACGAAATAGAATACGAGCAGTTTACATAATCTGGTTGAAGTTCACATATATTCTTAACACTTTAAGATCCAACCCTTACTAAAGCATAAGTCATGCAAGAGAGTCAATAAGAATAAATGGGGGAACTTTAGGCACCAAATATGTCTGAAAACCAAAGCTGCCTCTTAAAAACAGCGATCCATTTTAACTGCTGATTTATCTGCAGATTATTCTCTTAATTAAAGGTCCATTCACTGGAAATATTCACAAGAGTTTATCCCCAAAACATCTTTTGGTGTCTTGCTCACAATCGTACAAGCACATTGGAGATGTTGCAAAATGAAGCTCATGTGTTTTTGATGTGAGCGGTTTTGCAGACGTCGTCAACACCACCTGCCTGTTTTTCAATGTGAGCAGCACCTGCCATGGTTTTACCAGCATGTGCGGTGGAATTGTACGATTCAAATTGCCATCTTAGCCATAATTACATCCATCTATGTCACTGCATATTCATACCTAATTAACATTAACATGCAGACCCACCTCCCTCCTCTGATGAACCCCCTCCTGTGGTCACCATATTGATTTTTGGACTTGTGATTGAGCTGCTGAACATTGAAGAAGCACTTTACCAGACTTGGACGTTTTACTGTTTCTGTTGATGGCAGGAAGCTTTGTGATGCAGAACACCGGGCGCTTAGTGAGCACACCCCTACTGTGAGCGGGCTGCATTGACCACTGGTAACGGCGTCACCGGTGCTTTATAGTGCTCCTGCTGTCTCTGTGAATAATGGAGTCAGTCTAAAATAAGCGCTGAAGAAAGCGACATTATGGACGTGGGAAACGAAAGAGGTTGTTGGCTAATTTTGGCAATAAGGCATCTGCTGCTCTGTTTGTTTCATAGACTCAAACACACCATGAGCCTTCTGGCTAACGCCTGCATGGTGCCTTTCATGACTGGAGTTCCCAACGGAACTCAAAGTTATGGGATGTCCCCTGCAAACAGCAAATGCAAACAACAATACATTAAAGCACGTGCTCTCATATGTTTGATGCATCACCGGTTAAAATTCGTCACAGTCGTCTTAAGCTGTTTTCAGACATGACCTGCGGAGGAACTCTGGAGAATGGGGTCCAGTCTTTCCTTTCTCACATGCACAACCCAGCGGTAGGTTCTCTGCTGAGACGTGTTCCCAATAGCAACAAATTCAACACAGGCGTCGGATCTTATCGCCACAAACTCTCCTGACATCTTCGTCGGTGTCTTCTTCGTGTGTGACACCGCTTTTTCATCTCCTGCTTTATTCTCTCATGGGCTCCTCCGGACTTTATACCAAAATTTGTCATTTTAAACATAACCTCCTTGGCCGAGGTAAAAATAAACAGAGGCTGATTTCTGTGCAACTTAATCATTCATTCAGACGGACAGAAGAGTTTTGTGAGGATCTGTTCACGGAGAGATGATAAATCATGAGATTATGACAGGAACGGCTCCAGTGACTCTATTGTCCTTTGCCACATTTATCCAGGTTTTAACGCCGGGTGTTTTACAGAGACGTCTGGACGGCGGTGGCTTTACTTTTATCCGGGACGCTCTGTGAAGTTCTGTATGTAATCCAGGTCATTGGACGACAGGGCAGCTGTCATTTCAGCATTCTGACTGGGGAGAATAAAGTCAGGGACGATGGAGGATTAATCAAGTGTCCAAACTGGGATGATGACACAGCACCTGCCTCCACTTGGCTGTTGTGTGTGTGTGTGTGTGTGTGTGTGTGTGTGTGTGTGTGCACGAGTACCAGAAAGCAAATCACAACTCAAACACAACAGCCGCTTCCCGGTTGCTATGCCAACCACAAGGGCTGTTCATGGCGGAGCATGCTCAGTTTGGCTCCTGTCCATGTAACAATAGCCAGTAAGAGGGCTCATACACACACACACTCTCTCTCTCTCTCTCTCTCTCTCTCTCTCTCTCTCTCTCTCTCTCTCTCTCTCTCTCTCTCTCTCTCTCTCTCTCTCACACGCACTTACTCACTCTGTCTCTCTCCTCCTCACACACTCTACTCCAGCTCGCAGTGGGAGCGAGACGGAGAGGAGAGGCTGCCTGCTGCGCTGCGGAGCTCATGACACACGCCGAACCAGCAGAAACACGCTCGCTCACAACAAAGGTGAGTACTCAAACCGGCAAAGGCAGATTTTTCCAGCCGTTAGATTTCCTGCGATGAGGAGTTTCTAGCATCTGTAGCTTCTCTGCTGAAAGGAGCTGCAGAGTGGAGTGACCAGAGATGTGAGGAAGCATGTGCTCTGCTTTGTGAATGACAGGATGGCATGTTTCCCCTTTTTTTTTAAATATATATATATATATTTGAATAACAGCATCATTTTACTCAGATTACTCCTTGTTCCAGCATGCTGCAACCTTTTAAATGGATATTGTCATTTTTAGGAATGGCTGAAGCAGATTGAGAATTTATTCTGCTCAATTGGAGGTGTAGTAGTTGACAAAGCAGGGATCGCTCAATAATTCATGTAGCCTTGTGTGTAGGAAAGTCAGGGGGTGACAGCAGGTGTAATGTGATGCTTTGCATGGACACAGAAAGCTGTTTGAGGACAGTGCAGCTCAGTTTTACAACCTCCCGTCGGCTTATTCATATCATCATGCCGCATAGGAAGAGTTTTAAAGGCTGATCTTTGAACGCTGACCTCACATCAACGTCTCTTCCAGAAGAAATCGAGGACACGTAGATGGATTTTGGTGTGGATCCTTTGTCATCTCTGGAAATGTTATATGATCTGCAGGTGTGGGGAATGTGAGGAGCTTCTCCTTCGCTGACCCTGACATTTTGTGTGTGTTTGTGTGTGCGAGTGTGTATCAGGGGAAGTCACTGCGAATGATATCTTCAGTATTATCCTGTAGCCTCGGCCCATTTATCCACAAACACACACACAGAGTCACTAACTGCCTCCCACAAGATTAATTGTTGTGGCGGATAAATTCCTTACTGGTCGTTAGTTTATTCCTCCCCAGCCTGGTGTGTTTGTGCTGGTGTGTGTTCACAGAGCATCATCTGACCTGGTCTTTGGCCTCATATGTAAACTAGCACTCTAACCAGTGATGGGTTATCTGGTTGGAATTAACATATGATATTATTGACAATATTCTTTTTGTAAATTTTGTAAATACTTGTGTCATGAAATAGTTCATAACACACTTTAATGAGTTGTAAGTAGCCATATGCACCATTGGATCTTTTACAATATTATCATTATTCCTGTGTATACAATGCAACCTCCACTTACGTCACAGTAGGAGTCACACTTATTCATAAATGAAGAGTAATAGCTGATCACCAGCTGCGTATTACACTATAGTGGGTTATAAATCTTTAAATACTTACTCAATAATAGTAATATGAATATTGCCACGATAATATTTGGCACAATACATTTCTGTCAAAAAGGCGACAAGCAATATTTCTGCCCTGCAACTAAGCGCCAATTACGTTATTATTTTATCTAATGATTATTTCTAAGGAATCAATAAATAGTTTTGTATGTTATTGTAAGAAAATTATGGAAAAAGTTATAAAAGTTCTATGCTCATGCCTTCAAATGGACCATGTCATCTGTTCATCTGAAAGAGAGAGATAGATAGATAGATAGATGGATAGATAGATGGATGTCAATCATAACAAATTAAATAAAAATTACTGGGGGGGGGGCAGATACACTGTGATAAGAATAACCTAAAAATTACAGTAAAATTGATTTGGCACGTACTTTGACTTTTTAGTTTAGTCCACGCCCCGTCCCCTTACACGGAGGAGGCAGGGTTTATGAGTTATACTGCAGCCAACCATGAGGGGGCGGTCCTGGTATTTTGGCCCTCACTTTTGCAGAGCAACCATGGGATATACATTTGCTGTAAGAGACAAAAACCTGAAAAACACACAGCCTTTTCAGGTTATATGATCCTAAAGTTTGTTGTTACATTGTGTGTTTATTACATTGTTTATTAGAGGTAATGTACAATATGTTTATTGGTTTTCTTGCTGAAAACATCTGTCTATTGCAGATGAAATTAGGCTTTGTCGTAAATCAAAACTATGAGCTAAGTTAAAACTTACCCCTTTCAGTTTAGCCATTGAATTTATTGTTAGATTAATATTGCTTGGTGGGGGTTGAAATGCTCTATCGTTTATGTTTGAATTGTTGATTGTTTTGACTCGTATATAAACGATTATTGGTTTGCTCCTTTCTGCCCCTAGTGGGTCAGCACATGGAGGAATAGCACCGAAATTGAATCTGACGGGAAAATGGAAAAATAAGAGATGAGAGGATGGGACACAGAAAACAGAAGAGGTACAGAAAATACAGAGTTGTGGAGTGATGGATGGCAGACGGGGATAGAGAGAGGCACTCTTTCACCCTGCGGGAAATTGGAAAATAAATCGAGTTGATGGAGGCAGGTTTGCATAGAGATATTGATGCTGGGTTGTGGGAGGCCAGAGGTTTGGACTCGGTGCTTAGGAAGTTCACGCAAGGCTAATCATCTCTTTACCCACCAGTTAGGACGAGCTAAAGGCTTCCTGGGGTTTGTAATTAGTTATTTCCTTCTGCCATTGATACAAAGATACAGTCCACCGTGGCTGGATGTCCATTTTGAGCCTAAGTAAATGATCTTAAATTTATTCTTTGGAATATTTTAGTCAGAATGATGTAAAGGAGGTTATGTTTTAATCTCCATTTTTGTTTGATTTTGAGCAAGATTATGCAAAAACTGTAGAATGGATTTCCACGAAACTTGGTGCGACATGGGCTAAGAAAGAACCCATAATATTTTGGGGCAGATCAGGTCAAAGGGGTAGATCCAGGATTTATTTTATTCCTTTATTTAACATTGCGAGCTTGGGCATTTTTTTTTACTTTTTCACTGACTTCCAGTCATGGACCTTAATGAAAAGAGTCTGGCACATTAAGGCAACTAATATATATGAGTGTGTGAAATTTTTGGGGAATTTTGGCAGAGGATATGCACTCTACTATTTTAGCTTGTTTGTTTGTTTGTGAGCAGGATTACGCAAATACATTTCCCCCAATTTCCACAGGAGATAAGTTATGAATCTTGATGAAAAAAATCTGACTTGTTTAGGGGATTCAAATAAAAATGTGGATCTTTCAAATTTAAATGTGGTTTCTTAGGGGGACTGTCAGGCTTTTGCAGAATATGTGCTCTACTGAGTGCCATTCTAGTTCCTCTGGCATCAAACAGTCTAGAAAAAAAACAGTTGTTGTTGGAGTCTGTTCTGTGTGTGGAGCAGAATATTAAGTGAAACCCATTTTGGGGCTGTCAAGTTTGATTTTCAGAGCTCAGAGTGGTTTGATGGCTGCGGAGCCGACAGACGGTGTGTGAGTAATGTGACACTTCCACGATATGAGAGAAACCTTCTCTTCATGATTGTTTTTGTTTTCTTTCCCTTACTCTATTTTGCGGTAGATAGATTTCGGAAACAATGTGTGGTTTTAAATGTCACAGTGCACAAAAAGATCCAAAACCTCAACCATGGTGGGTCATGAACCTGTGTTCACATAGACTATATATAGGGTGAGGGTTAACCCTCCCCAAAAGTGAAGCAGATGGGACCAAACCAACTAGATGTGAACATTTTTTTGAGTTTAAGTTTCTCATATGAAGAACGCAGAAGGAGATTATCGGGATCAGAGGCGTCCACAACAACAGGAAAATGTCTGTAGCATTCAGGTGAGGGTGGCACCTGGACAGAGCGTACAGACCCTTAGGGATACTTGCCCCAGGGGGCAACCCTAGGGGGCCCCGGGGTCAACCCAAAACTCACTGGAGGGACTATATATCCCATCTTGCCATGGAAATGCCTTGGGATCCCCCAGTAAGAGTTGAGAAGTGTTGCTAGGGAGAGTGATACCCTACTTGGCCGGCTATGTCAATGACCCAGGCCCGGTTAAGTGGAAGACGATGGATGGATGGATTAACTAGCAGCATTACACACACACACACAAAGACATCACAGGGTTCCTCCAGGCCTGGAGTGTTGACGCTTGTTAGCCAGGTCCCTGTAAACTGTGGAGACAGTCGATCAATGACCATCATTCCTCCTCATCGCCAAACCCAGCGCTCACTCGTCCCCTCTCCTCTCTGTCACTTTCACTCCTCTCTCTTGTCCTCTCTCTTGTCCTCTGTAAGTCATCACATCCCTGCAGATCTACTCTTTCTTCACTCTTATCCCTCCATCTGCCTGTCCCCCTTTTCCCTCAATGCTTCCCTGTCTTCACTGTCATCTGAAAATCTCTCCTCTCCTCTCCTCTCCTCTCCTCTCCTCTCCTCTCCTCTCCTCTCCTCTCCTCTCCTCTCGTACAGTTTTAGCCAATTACAAACTTGGTGGAGGAGAAAGAAGAAGGGGGCTTCTCCTGCTTCCTAATTTCACTCCCTCCCTCCTCCTCCTCGTCTTCCTCTCCCCCTCTCTTCAAAGAAGGTGTGAGTCAAACGATGACATCCCGAATGCTTACGGCAGATACGGATCCCTGGTTGCAGGCGTCTCTAGGAGCCAGTCAGTCGATAACCAGGCCGTGATGCATCTCCCGTGGATCCTTGTTAGAGCCGACAATGAGCCGACAAGAAAATCTTTTTGGAAAACATTGACACCCCCTCAGCAAGGTCAAGGGGCAGCATTGATCCAGAGTAGGGAGGCGACTGAGAACACATGGCTGAGTTTAAGAGCAATTGCTTTGGAATTGGGGTCATTTTTATTTTAAAGCAATAAATTCTTCTTTTTGGGCTATTTTGAAATCTTCAGAATTTAGCAGTTCTTATTTTGTAAAAAGTCTCTTCAATCAAACAATTAATTGACTCATTAATCAAACCCTTAAAATTATGCCAGGTCGTCTAATGACTTCTGCAGACAGTTTTTTATGGCTGGCGAGGGGCGTGATCTGTGACGTTGAATTATTATAGTCTTTATTTCACAAGAATGTCTGATGTCCCCTCCCTGTCCCGCACTCGGACGACACTGCACATCATCTTCCTTCTAAAACCGTTGCGTGTTATATAAACTGGTCGGGTTCACTGGACTCTATCTGGACAGAAACAAGGACAGTTGAGGGGTTGTTTGCTTGTGTTACAGGCGCTGTCAGTCACATCTGATCAAAACCTGCATGTTTGTTCCCGATCTCTGTCACGTGAAAACATGCAGCAAAGGGCTGCGAGCCTGAGTCGAACCTGTGGCCGCTACAGAGGACTTTGAAATCTTCACCAATTTCCCAGGGACTTATTAATGGATCTTGATATCAGATGTGTTTAGGAGACTGATACTATGTGGACTTTGTTGCAGTTTGATTGAATCTGAGGAGACGGTTGGGCCTTAGTAGAGGTTTGCACTCTTGTTGCCTTTTTATTCTTGAATGTTTCATGTTATAAAGACGATGTGAAGTCTTCAGGGCCTGTAAGCCCTTATTGGCAACATTTTAACCCAAGCACAGGTGACATGTTGAGTCATGAAGACAAGCTTAGAGGAGCTGTGTTTCCTGTGTCGGTTTATATACATTTATACGTATATTGTTTACAGCACATTGACATTGGTGTTGGCTCTTATAACCAAAAGCTCTTGAATCTCGTTGCCTTTCCAAGTTTACGTCTTGGTCCGTGTCTGGCTCTTCTTTTTCATCTTGAGGTATTTGTACTCATGTCCCATTTTGCATCTGTCGTGGGTTTGAAACATCATCAACATGACCACTTGCTCGCGGTGAATTTTCTGGACATTCTCCAGCTGTATTCTCACATGGGCTCACTGGGGCATTTTCCAAACGTTATGGAAAATGTCCGGAGCAACTGACTCGGCCATTTGCGTTCTTGCGTATACTGCCCCTCTGGAAAATGTCTGTTTGGTGTAGTGCCAGTATGAAAGTGAGGGGAGACTCGTCAAGTCATCTGTCAGAGGTCTCTCATGAGAAGAGGCTCTTCAGTTTCAAGGAACATCGGAGCATCAATGAAACATGTTCCTCCTTTGTTCAAATAAACCAGCTGAACAAAACAGCAGAATGTCTTTAGTCTTAAAGGAGAGGTGCTTCAATGGCATACTTGAATGATTTCTCTCTTTTCCTGTCTCTCACTCCATCATCAATCCCCTATTTCTCTTTTCTACCTCCACTCTCACCCTCTCTCTATCTCCCTCTCTTCGTTCATTCCTGGTTATGAGAGTGACTCACGTAGCCATCTGCTGCCTAGCAAATCCTCTCCTGCCTTATTAGCCTCCTTTTGTTTATTAATGCCACTCTTAGGATGGCACTGATGCCTTTATCTACCTCGTCTATCTCTTTCTCTGCTTATCCCTCTATCCAATCACCCAAAACTCCTCCTCCTCCTCCTCCTTCTCTTCCTCCTCTGCCCTGTCAGGCCTTTACCGTCTATTTTTCTTGCACTATACCTCACACCTGCGGCTGAATTCATCTCTGCAAGAGTTGCCTCCTTTCATTTCACCTCTTCCTTTTTCTCCCAGGAGACAGATTGTAGGAATGAGGTCAGACACCGTGTGTGCATGTGTGTGTGTGTGTGTGTGTGTGTGTGTGTGTGTGTGAGCATATGGATATAAATGTGAGCAGACTGTTGATTGTTGATGTAGGTGTTGCTGAGGTCCTTATCATCCCCTGCAGAAATGACAACAGACACAGGAAAACACCCCAGGGATATGTGTGTGTGTGTGTGTGTGTGTGTGTGTGTGTGTGTGTGTGTGTGTGTGTGTGTGTGTGTGTGTGTGTGTGTGTGTGTGTGTGTGTGTGTGTGTGTGTGTGTGTGTGTGTGTGTGTGTGTGTGTGTGTGTGTGTTACACACAGACTTCCATTGAACCCGACTACTGTCTTATTGCATGTTTGTGGCAACTGTATCTGCCTCGATAGTTGTTGTTGTTTGTGTGTTTTTGCTCTACACTGTGGCGTTGGCACAAACACTGGATGTAATTAGAGCTGGATACACAGCAGCGAGCACAGACTCAACAGTTTGGTCTGTTTTGGCTGACGTCTTTTCCTGGCTCATATTGTTTTCATGGGAAATGTGAGAAGAGGGAAATTAAACTGTGGTCTTTTTATAGAGCTGTGGTCTATAAAAAGGCAACTGCGTGTCGACACAAAGCCAAAAGAAGACGAAAGTCAATATACATGTACCTTTTACAATTTCAAACAAGTGCTTTTTGTTTTATTGTACATAAATATGGACGGTTTGATGACAGGTTGTAGTGTCCATGGGGCATTTTCATATATTTATTCTAACAAAGAAACACAGAAAAGACACTATCGTCTCTGGATGGAGGAGACATATTCTGCTGATATTCAGGTTCATCATTTTAACTGGTGTTATTACTTGAAAAGGTTCACATCCTCTAATGTTGACAAAACACATGACTTTTTTCACACTGTCTCTTCAGTTAACCAAAATGTATTGAAACCGATATTTATATCCTTTAACCGACTTCATCTGGCTCATTTAGGGTCATTTGGTTAATACTTTGCCCAAAGCATGCATTCAAAAACTCTGTGCCAGATTACCCTGCCACATGTCCTCCCTCTTCACTCCCCCGCAGACCTGCGCTCACTGTACACCCTAACAATAAACAGCAACATTAATCAGAAGTTATTAGGACATGGACCGTCACAGCCAGGACATCAGGGTTGAAGTGACCAGAACGATCCGGATTCATGATCCGACACCATCGATTAATATCTAAATAAATGTGTGAAGAGCAACAGAGACAAACACACACGCACACTCCTGCAGACAGGAGAGAAGATTATGATGCAACGCTGTCTTTTAACTACATTATTGCAAAAGAATGAATCTGGTTATGTTTTAGTTCCATTTCTACAGCTCATCTTCGTTGCAACATTGGCCGATGCCCTTAGGTATTGTAATATTTATAGTATGTAGTATATCTCAGAGAGGATTTGTAAGAATGAAGCTTAATGGCCATAACATAAACCTCTTCTATTGGTAAGTTATCCAGGAGAATCCTGTGTATCCATTTCAAAGAACACATTGAAGCAAACGCAACAAGAGGACGAATGACTGGTTCATGTTAAAAGTGGAAGGATAAAAACAACAGTGACAGTTTTGTGGAGCCTCTGTTGTTTTAAAGTCTTGTTTGCGGCCCGCTGTGAATCCGAGAGCAGTTTCAAAGCGTTCTGAGACAAAGAATATGGAGGATGTTCTTTTGATTTGAAACTGTGCATTAGAGCGCTCAGCCTCAGGCGAATGGCCTTTTCCTGAAAAGCACGAACTCGTTATTTCTCTGTGTCTCTTAAATTCCAGGAGTGTGCGTTAGCTTTTCTCCCAGTATTACACAAAGCTAAATTACTCACTGTTCCTTCTAAATGTGTGTCTTTATATCTCTCCTTCTGGCTGCTTTTATCTGGAATGAGACTCATTCGTCATGTAAATGGAGGGAAAGATACGTGTGTGTTTGTGGAGCCTTTATCTACCTGTCGCTATGAATGCTCGCTCTGTGTAGCCGTGGTTATGGATCCATATCCCTCCATCAGTCGATAGGAGAGGCAGGCTGTGGTGTGACAGAAAGCCACTCTGCTGATTGGGTGAAAAACACACACACACACACACACACACACAGTTATTGAGATTATTCCTATTTTTGTCGTGGCTTGTTTTCCTCTGTGATCACTTGGTAATTACACGGGTTGTTGATTCATCAATTAAACATGAACAGCTGACATGCAGATGTTGATTATGTCTAATATTGACCAGAAATTGTGTGTGTTTGTGTGTGCATAGCGTTTTTTTTGTATTAATCATTGTTTTGTGTTAACACAAAACCTAAATGGTGGTTTAAATACTAAAAGCAATAGTGCAATGATCAGTTTTGTTATTAATTAGTTATCAGTCATTATCAGTGCTTTGTTTAATCTCTTGGTTTGTAGAATGTCTTGAATTTGCCTGTTTTGTTTAAACAACAGTACAAAAACAGAAGATATTAGAGTCTGTACGATTTATTGATGTGCCCATCAAAATCAACAGAAAACATGTTAATTTAGGTTTAATTTCTTAATTCAAGTTCTATACATTTGTTTATATTTTTGTAGTTACTTATAATACAGTTTATGGTTAAACTGTAAAATATAAAGCCTTGATTACATTTCTTTATCAATAAGGTTTGGTAAAGACATCTTAGGAATCATTGACAAATCTTTAATATGTACATTGGCTAATATTGGAAATGTTTTACTCTTAAATTGGCATCGGCCCCCAAAGTCCATGTTAGTCTGGCTGTAGAAGAAACTCCGTCTAACATTTTATAAAACAAACCTGAAGATTCTGCTCTTTCTTGTCTTTTGAAATATGACATAAAGGATTATTTCAAACACTCCACGTTGGAAAAAGGAGCTAAAGACCAAACATACAACAAACAATGAATCCAATAAACCTGATGACGATTACATTTGAAATAACAACCTGATCAAACACAATAACTCTCAGAGGAGCATCAGACCCTCGTTGTGTCACTTCACAGCGTCTGTCACTTTATCTCCATTACGAGGCCTCATTTCATATGATAGCTGCGGTCATCATTTGCATGAATTGGCTCCTTTTGAACTGTCGCTCCTCAGCAGAGACGACTCCCTCTTTTGTCCTCGTTGAATATGTGCAGATCTGCTCATGGAAAAACCTCATGCAAAGGCAGAAGCCAGGTGTTTGCTCCCAGGTCATCAGCTGCCTGTGTAATTCATCTGCAACATGTCCACCTCCCGGCACATGAAATATGAATGAGATCCACAGAGAAGGAAACAACAGAGCAGGTGGATTTGTAGGTGGACTGTTTAAAGTGACTGTTGTTTTGAACCGCATGTAAAGCAGTTAACTTCACAGTGGAGAGCTATGAAGACGTGACATAGTTACATTCAATCGTCTTTGAGTATTCTCTGTTTTTATTAAATAGAATTTCGTAAAAACAACTGTGAATGCAATCGTCTCCTGTTTGATAACCAGACAAGTTATAGATGATTTGTCTATAAACATAAATCACGGCCATTAATGCCTCACATAAACATGGACAACATGACTGATGGTTATGTCAGCTGAGACTAACTCAAGATTTATCGAGTGTGTGTATTGTATATTTTCTTCGTCCAATAATGTCTGTGTTATAGACCCAGATTTAGCTAGGACCAAAAAACTGAGGTTAGAGGACTGATCTTAAGATTTGAATCCAACAATTACCCAATAACCCAACATGTGAATATTTCAGGGTGAGCTTATCTCTGAGTTTGTGATTGGATGCCCGGCCCGAGCCCTTCAGGACCAGTAAGAACCCAATGAGTCGGGCCGCGTGTCGACAAAAAACTGTGAAATGATGGTCAAGTTTGACTGGAGTATGTACTTGTCTTTTAACACAACACATTCTTGTAATTGAGGAAAATAGGCCCAGTTCTGGTTCGGACACAAAAAAACAGATGCCTGTTGGATTCGGGTCAGGCTTGTCTAATTTTCTCTCGGCTCTGTTTGGTTTGGGCAGAAAGTCGCACAAGCGGAACTGTACTTCAGCAAGTGTCTAAAAATTGCAGGGGGCCGTGTTAGAGGCCTGCTGTTTCATGTACAAGAGAAACTGAAACATGACCCAGGAAATTCAGTTGACGCCTGAATTTATTTTCTAAGGATGCTTCAACAAAAAGAGAATTTAAATTTTAACTCTTCCTTTTTCGAAATCGGTTTCAGATCCCTGCACAGTCGAGCCCTCGGCTGCTGTAGTAAAGCGTCTCTACTGTACAACTCTCTTCACCCCTGGAGATTTGTAGTCCATACACATACACAGTCATTCTGCCTAATTAACTGCACTCTTCAACACTTTGATCCTGCTCGTGCTCAGTGTCTCGCAGCCCCCCCACCCACTCCTGCACCTCCCCTCCCTCTGATGAGCTTGCTAGTGAAGGTGTTGCTGACAGTGCCCCCGGGTGGTGCCTCATTAACCCACATTTCAGTGGCTGATGGGAAACAACGATGGTGTGTCTCCTCGGCATCTGTTGAAGCTGGAAGATGTTTTTTCTACAACCTCTTATCCAAATCGGATGCTGTATTCATTTATGGGTGGAAGTTGCACTTAAAAAGGTAAAAGCATCAATTCTGAAGTCATGAATTTGAGCTTTGTAAAGTGTGGAAAAGCTGTAGGAGGCATTAACATGTTTCATTTAATTATAGTTGGTGTGTGTTTGTTTTTACCTTGATCCTCTCTTTTTGTTTCCCAGTTTAAAATGACCAGTTTCTGATATATCACTGTTGTCATTGTTACCTGACATAGCTGGAAGCAGGTTGTGTGTGTGTGTGTGTGTGTGTGTGTGTGTGTGTGTGTGTGTGTGTGTGTGTGTGTGTGTGTGTGTGTGTGTGTGTGTGTGTATTTTTACTAAACTTGTTAGGAATATTACTTTGGAGGGTATCTCCAAATGATTTACTTTTGAAGCTGATTGATTAAAGGTTGAATGTCAAAAAATAAGAAATTAAATATATATTCGGAAAAACAACATATTGTGCTGCAATCTGTTTCATTCTGAAGGTAAAATACGTTTTTCGAGGTTTCTCTGTATCCTATAGAGCTATTTAACTACTAAGAGCAGTGCACCATGTGTTCTACAACACCCATGATGCAGCTGCTCAGCCAACAGTTCATTTGAGATTTGAGTTTAGCTGGTGGCAACTCATGTGGCGTCTACTGATGAGCTCATTTCTAATCAACTCCAGTTTTTCTTTTTCTTCAACCTGTCGTCTTCAGCCCAAACTCCTGGCTCGAGGCGGTTTATTCTCACAGCTCCCTCTGCAGCAATGCTCCCTGTGAACAGATGTTCATGTGCAAAACGAGTTCCCCTTGAAATGAAAGACACACACGTTTTTCGTGTGTCCTCACATCCACTTATTCGATTTGAGCTTGATCGTTGTGAAAAATCTTGGTTTGCTGCTCTTGGTGACCATCATATACATTGTTGAAGGACGTTTACCTTGATATAGAAGCTCCTGATCTTTAAAAAACTGATTCAGATCTCAAAGCCGACCCACTCGTCTACTCCTTATCCTCATCCCTCCTTCCCTGCTTAGCCCTCCCCTCATCCCTTTTTAGAGTTTTTCAATCATTTTAAACAGTTGTCAAGTGACAGTTAGTGACAGTGAAGACAGACAGGTTTTTGTGCTGAATCATCCAGGTGACAAGGAATCAAACCTTGAGCTCACTGCTCAGGGCATTTACATCCATCTGGTCTGCATCCTATAACCACTGCGGTATCTGGTCACTCCCCTCCTCACCTCCTTAATCTTATCTCAGCTATTAAGTAAACTAATCCTTCTAGAAGCAGTTAATGTGCAGCCTCCATTGATCCTCTGCTGCTCTAACCTCTCCGCCCTCCTCCGTCCATCCTTCTCCTGACGGGAGATGAAGAGGCACTTCACTTCATTAGGATCCGAGTCTCTTGTTACCTGTTTGGACCCTGTGCAAGTGCAACCCTCTCCTTCCCTGTGTGTGCTTCAGCAGCAGAGTCTCACAACAAGCCAAAGATGTCAGAAACCCTGCTCATATGCAGGAATCTATAATGATAATGGAGTCAGGTCTTCTTGTGTAAGACGCTGCAGATAAACATCTCGATCAATAGACTTGACACGGAGCCCTGAGGAAGTAGAAAGACTTTCACAGACATAAAGATGCAAACTGCTGGATTAACAGATGACTGACGCACAGAGAGCAGCAATGTTTTTCCAGGCAAAGATTTGGAGGCATTGAATATATTTTTTGTCCAAATCTGACATGTAGGAAGTCAGGGGAGACACCATTGAATATGTTTCCACCCTGCATGGGAGTTTTGTTTGTGAGGAGAGTCACAGATCACATATTGAGGAGGCAATTCTCAAAAATCAATGGTAACACCCCACTGATTTGTCTAAATATGTCAGAGTACACTGCGTCTTTGCTATTTGCAGTCTCTGAAGCTCTTCTGGTATCTGTGTGTTAAGCCATATTTTGCCAAAACTACTACGAGTCCCAAAGTGCTGCAGAGAGGCAGAAAGTGTCTCTGATCCAAATAAGACAACTGGATTTAAGCTGACAGACTCTGCAGGGGCAAACAAACTGTTTCTCTAGTTCACCAGGGATAAATGTTCAAACTAGACTGTCACTCAGTAGAGTGCATATCTTTCTCACTAGTGATGAGACCTTTTACAGACACCACATTTCCTGTTGCAAATCCAACAAGAGCGGCAGTCGGAGAGCACATACCTCTGCCAAGGCCAACAGATGAACCCACATTTAAATTCACTAGATCTGGATTTTTGTTTAGATATGCACAATTTTTTTTTGGGGGGGGTGGTATTTAGATCTGCACCTAACTGCGCACATCAGTCCCCTAAATATGCCAGATTCAAGATCATTAAATCAACAAAAATGTCAAAAATCTCGCCATATCTCCCAATAGAATGTTAAAAAACATCCTGGATCTGCCCCCTGATACAGAGCCTCACCAAAAGTTAAAGGTGTCTTCCTTGACCCAAACCACATCCTTCCGCCGAACTTTGTGGAAATCCATCCAGTAGTTTTTACGTAATCTTGCTCCAAACAAATAATCCCAAACATGTCACAGTATCAGCTAAATGTTATTCAAATGGAGCCTTGTGATATTTTAATACAGGCAGTGATAGCAACAGGCTGCATTTTGCATTTGCAGTTAACTTTGACTTCATGTCTCCTGAGCTGTTTGCTCTTACTTCACCTGAATGCCTCACGTTTACACCCTCTGCTCCCACGGCCTCACTGTAAGTCACTGTTGTTGCAGGAGCTCGTTACTGAGGTTCCAGGGGCTCGTAAAGCAGAAACCAGTCGGCTGTAGTTTAGTGTCCGCTGGTGGCTGGCGACCTCAGACTCGTAAAAGGGAAATATCTCAGCAGCCGGTGATGTTCTAGCCGCGTTTGAGTCCGGAATGCACGCTAGGACACAGCGTGAGGACAGCAGTCTGCCATCTTCTGCCACACGCTGAGTGGCAAACGCAGCGCGTGTGTGCTCTCAAGCACATGCACACTCCCTCATGTTTAAGATTCTTTTCATTTGACTTGACTTCAAATACAGTAAAACAAATCTAATAGGTTTTTGCTCAGGGTTTTATGTATTAATATATGAATTTACTTTTCCTCTGTGCAACAGCTTTGCACTGCCTGATTCAGTGGTTCACCTGATTATCTCCGCCAAGGAGGTTCTGATTTCACCCCTGTTGGTTTGTTTGTTTTTCTGCACGATTACGCAAAAACTACTGAATTAATTTCCATGAAACTTGATGGAAGGATGGGGCATGGGTCAAGAAAGAACCCATTACATTTTGGTGCCGATCCAGAATGTTTTTTTTCTCACTTTCTTTAATATTGTTAAATGTGCTCTCATAGATCTCAGAGATCAAGTGGATTCAGTAGAGAATCAACCACCAAACAAACTTGATGTATTTTGCCAGCATTCCAGGGACTGTTGGGCCATGGCGGAGGAACTGAGGCCATTCTAGTTAAAAATAAAAATAAAAACTCCTTTACTACCACACAGCACCCAGTCATGACTGAGCAAAACTGTGTCTATCCACAATTAAACCTGCATGTTCAGATTTAGCCATTCAGGAGATGATTTATCATGACTTCAGGTGAGTGTGGCTACAGGACCAACACATGCAGTTATTTGACTTGATGTGTTGTGCACAGTGTCCTCTCCAGTTGTGGCCTCACAGTCAGTGAGATCTGTCACACTCCTGTTGTTTCTTCCAGCTGTGCTAACATTAGCTTGTCTTTCATTCACACACAGCAGTGGACAGACCTCTGACTAGCGATGAGAGCTTTTACAGAATTTCCTGTTGCAAATACAAATATTTGTTTTCTGCAAGTGAATTAATGCCATATATTTTTTGCAAAGTTTAATTTACACTAAGTTACAAGGTCAGGCAAAGCAGACTTGTAATATATCTTCTTAATAAAACCTTCACTGTTAAGATTTTGTTGACTCTGTGTCAGAGAGGAATTTATTCCTCTGGTTATTGAAGCCTGTGCAGTTTGTGATGTTGTAAGGAAAACCATAGAGGCATTTAGGAAAACTATTGGAGTGACTATTAGAAAAACCCAGAACAGCACAATGCTTTTTCTGTATATATATTATATATAGATAGGTGGTTGTTCCCTGCACTGCACAACAAAGAGACAGAGGGTGTTGGCCCCTCTTCTGATTTGATGATTCAAACTTGTGGCTGCAGCTTTTAAGACACCACACCAATGAAAACGGCACAAAAGTTAAAAATCACTATATAAATAACACTATATGGTGGCTCTGGCTCAGGAGGTGGACCACTAACCAGAAGGCCCTGGTTCGATTCCCGGCTCATCCAGTCTGTAAAGTGTCCTTGGGCAAAGTACTGAACCCCGGACAGCTGTGTCTACAGTGTGTGATGGAACAAGAAGGTGTGAATGTGTGCATGAACTTTTTTAATTTCTTTTAACATCTGGTTTGGGCCAATAAATAGTATTTATATTAAATATGATACTTGGACGATTGACTGCAAAACAACAATTGACCAACATGCAGTTGTCAGGGACTTCATTTATTTTACACATGTGTTTTCAAGTTCATCAGTACAGATAGAAATACTCTTATTGTAACACGTCTTAATATGCTGTTTTAGTGGTGCGTATTTTCACAGCTGGATCCTGTTGTTTTTGGTCACTGTAATAATCCTGTTTTCACTGGAGGATAAAGACGTTTGTGGAGTGACTCTCATGACGGAATGAAGAATAATTTTTACCTCTTTTAATATATCTGTGTATATCTCATTCACACACACACACACACACACAAAAACCCCAGCTGCACCAGAAGGAGGTGTGAGTCTGCATGTCTGTAAGGAACACAGTAAGTGTCAAAAACCACATTATAATCACTGCATATGGTTTAAAAGGCAATCAGTCTGCAACTCACACACTCACACTCACACACTCTCTTACACTCCTGTATAGTTTAAGAAGTTGTGAGTTGTTTAAGAGGAGCGGGTGGATGAAACGGAACAGAGCGGCGGGGAGCCGACTCAGTGATTTAAACACTCTCTGGATAAAAAGGGAAAAATAAAATAAATAAATGGGTCACTTCAGTCAGCGCTGATGGCCAGTTTCTCATTCCCTCTGTGAAAAGCCAATCAGTTCCAGTGGGATAGTCAGTGAGGTTACTCTGCAGGCGAGAGGAGGCTGTGGAAGAAAGAGTCTCTGTGTGAAAATAGAGAACTGAGCTTAAAATCTGTTTTAATTCAACAGATTTAGGGACAACAAAAAAAGCGGGGCTTGAAATGATGGAGGGAGGGAGGGATCCTCTTGTCTTTTGTCAGTCATGCAGCTCTCCTGGGTCGCAGGGCTTCATCTCTCAGTGACAGCCACTTGTCAAAGCTTTGGGATGATGCAGCCACAGCAATCTCCATCCCAGCATCCCACTGGGGGGGGGTGCTGACGTCAGGAATCACGTGTCCTCGGCTTTGAATGACAACATTTGGTTGCTGTTCTCATTATGTGGCTGGAAGATGTTGAGGCGGAGGATGCAGACGAGGAGGGGAGGGTTCTTTACGTTGTTGTTTTCTGTGTGAGCTGATTATTTGCTGTTCGAGCGGAGAGTTTCCCTGTGTGAGCTGCGTCTCTGAGCGCTTGTTCTCATGCACAGTTGAGTCTTTTGTTTCAGCCCTGTTGGCCTACATTACATTACATTACATTCATGTCTGCTGTGTAGATATGTGTGGAATTTGTGTCATTTATCCTTTGTTGTTTTAGTCTCTGTTTGATTGTCTGGAAAGATTTAAAGTCTACGTTTTAAAGCGCAGCTTATGGTTGAGTGTACGATCTTAGGGTCAGTGTATCCAGAGTGTGTTTCTTACTTTGAAAAGTTTAAAGGAAAATATTTGTCCTTTATGAATTTACTGCAGCAGCTCTTTGTTGATATTATTGTTGTTCATTTAAAATTAATCTTTCTCAAGATTTTTTTGTATGTTGAACCATTTAATTGGCAGAGCTCAATATTCCAATTTATTAATTAAATTATTAATTTATTTATGTTTTTCTTATTTGTACAGTAAATAGCATGTATAGCAAAGAAAGTGATATATTTATTTGATTTAATTTGATTAGAATTTTTAATGAATGTATTTTTACATTGTGAATGTATCATTCTTTTATTAGTTATTTGACTAGATCAATTTCTTTTATTTAATTTGTCTTTTATTCAACATTGATAATGTTTCATTTGATATATCTTGAATTTATATTTTATTTTTGTTTCAAATTAACAAGGACAAACGATAATTTCATTTCATTTACACAGTTTACATAGTTTTCAACAGTTATTACGCTTCAGGGTTTCACCGATATTTTTTCCTTTCTTACTTAAATCTGTTGATGAAACATCATGTTTGGGTTTTTTAATTGAAATCTATGTCTTTGCTTGGAAATATAACAAACAGCATTAATTCGCTGGCTGTTTTCCAGGAACTCAAGTAACCTTCGACCCATTCAACACACACACACTCAAACACACTGTGTACAAACTCTTGGCTTGATGTATGTGTAATCTCTTACGCACTCCTGACAGAGAAACACTAATTATGTAATTGACTCAGCGGCTAATTCAATCTGTGAAAGGAGGACACGGTTTGTTTTACAGTATCAGAATACGTCTGCTATTCAAGCCTCTAGTCTCTATTTCTCTCTGTCTGAAGCAGAGTATTAAAAAAATCCTCTTCAGCGTCAGCGTTATTGTTATTATTGTGTTTAAAAAATGCCCCTCATTGATTGATGTGCTTTTTTTCTTCTGTTTCTCTCTCTGTGCTCGTAGCTCCGGGCCTCGTCTGTCTGGCTCAGTGGAAGCTCGAGACAGTTCGCCGTGCTGAGGGGAGACGGAGAGTAGGAGGCCGAGCACTTTGGGATCCGAGCCAATGACCTGTGGGAAGAGAGAGGCAGAGTGAAGGCTTGATTAAAATGGGGTAAGTTTAGAAGATCAGACGGCACCATGCCAGCAGCTGCAGGAACTTCTGGCTGCAACAGGAGAAGTCATTCCAAAACTTGATCCCTGCAACGCGATGCTCGCTGTTAAGTAACCTCTGCCCAGCCAGAGAGGAGGCGAGCTGAGCCGAGAGCAAAATACAGATACTGACTCACGTACGACTTACATGTGTGCACACAGGTACAGGATGCACGCATAGGTTGAGTCATCCCAACAACAGAACCACAAACTCAAATATCAAAATCATAATTTTTATAATTTGCCTTACAGTGTCTCCACATAGACTGTCAATAAAGATGGATGACACGACAGACCCCCAAGTGAAGCCAAATCATCTTGATCGCCCTCTGGTGGCAGCGTATAGTATAGGTTATAAACCCAGCATCCAATCTGAAATATTTTAGCTTCATTTTTGTGCAACAATAGGAAGTGGAGATGCTTCCTCCATCTTTATTTATAGTCATGTACGCCACTAATTCTAGACTGTAAACTTTAAATAAAGATGGACTACGCGTCTCCACTTCCTCCAATTGTACAAAAACAATGCCAACATATCTCAGATGCGGGTGCTGCCATCTTGAGTCTGCGCAGTAGTGGTTGTGGTGTGGAGCTGAGGTATCAAGATCTCGCCAACCAGGGCCGGGTCTAGACAGGCATGTATGAGGGGGCAGCCACAAATCTTGAGGGGGCATTGTGCTCCAGCACCTTTTACCATGTCTAATTGACAAATTCACTCACTAGGATGCGGGTACACTGAACAAGTGCCTTGTAAAGTACTGTGGTCTCAAATGCTTGGCACACTTATTTCATTGTAGTTATTGTTGTTAGACTAACCATATATGAACTTGGGTTGTTAGTTGTATGTCCTACCCTCAACCTAAACTGACTGCACTTTGTCAGGCCTCTACCCTAAGACCTGCCCAACTTGGGTGTCCCTATGAAGACTAGCTTCTGTTGGTATAGCTCTTAGGGTCACTGAGGCACTCAAACCTCCTGACCACGATAAGGTGGCAATCTCTCAGGAGGATGTTTTTGTATTTTTTTGTATTTTTTGATTGGAAGTTGGGCAGACAGCTATCCCTCACAGTGAACCGGCAGCAGGCCGATACACTGAGCAGAGCGAAAAGGGGAGATGGAGCGGAGGTGAGAAACATGACATGAGAAACAACTTGATATATTTCATATTTGAGGGGGCAAGCAAGACATTAAGACATTAAGAAGTGGAGCGGAGGAGAGAAGCATGAGATAATAAAAAATATATGAAATTTAATATATTTTGGGGGATTTAGTTTGAGGGGGCACAACATTTATTTGAGGGGGCCAGGCCCCCTCTTGCCCCTGCCTAGACCCGGCCCTGTCGCCAACACACATGCTCAAAAATTAGATAAGAACTACCTAAATTGACAGAAACCATCTTTTGAATTTATTTGACTGTTTTATTAGTCTGTTTGGCCCATGTCCCATCCACTGACATGGAGGAGGCAGGGTTTATGGCCAAAACTGCAGCCAGTCACCAGGGGGTGATCCAGATCTTCTGACTTCCCTTTTTGGGAGCCGTCATGTCATCCATGTTTATATACAGTCTCTGTTCTAGACCATTTTAGCTCGGGGCCCCTTCAAATGAAGCACATTTGTGACACCTCCATCTCCTATACATCACAAGCATTGAAGATCTCATCTGAATAGATTTGCTGAATACAAAATGTCATCATGTTGGTTCTAAAATAATTTGTTTAGTGAAGTGCTCTTGAATTTCTCTGATTAAAAACTAAACTGGTCTAATTAGAAATCCAGAATGGGACCAGGGATAATTCATATGGTTTTAAAGTGACTGACCCATAATTATCTGACTCTAAGTGGATTTTGAGCATCACAATCCTGAAATATGACGCATCACTGCACTAGAATCAGAAAAAATTCGAGTTGACATTGATTTAAACTTTGAAGATGTGAATATCACATCTCTGGTATCCTTTAGCTGTTTTTAAAAATGCTGTAAATCCAGTGGATATTCCTAAAATGATGTGTATTAATCTGCTGCTGCTCTAACAGCCTGCACTCTGCTGGTTTCCACCAGATTTTACAGTCTGGCAGCAGAGATTTGCTCCAGTTCAGTCATAAGAGTATTAGTGAGGTCCAGCTCTGATCAGACCTGTCTCTCAGTTCCAGTTCACCTGACATATGTCGAATAGGGTTGGGGTCAGGGCTCCGTGCAGACCAGTCAACTTCTTTCATATCAAGAAAAGGATTTCTTTATGCATCTGACTTTGTGCACGGGGGAGATTTAAAGCACAGAAAATTCAAAACAGCAAAAGCAGACGCAGAACAAAAGTACACAAAACAGAGGTGTCCACAACAGGACTCGTTAAGCTGGAGATTTTGTCAGTGCGTTTAATAATGCACACACTCCGACAATGAATCTCATCACATAAAAGATTAATTTCTTCATTTAGATTCTGCCCTCTTCACGCACTCGGCCGTTATATTTAGAGAAACCAGCCCCTGTGCATGCTGGGACATGCTGGCTGATTTACTGTGCTGCTCGTAAGGGATGAGTTATTCCACAGTCAGCTCCAATGACAGTGAGAGCGGAGAGAGCGGAGAGAGTGCGGACCTCCAGCGAGCCGTTACACTGGCAGTAATTCAAGGGAGAAAGGCAGTTAGAGAGAGAGAGTCACAGGCGTGCTGAGCGGCCTGCTGCTCGCTGTTCAGACACACGCTCACGCTAATTAAAGCCAAACACCACATATCAGCACTTTTCCTCCAATCCAAACTGTGCACACGCATGTATTTGTATCTCCCAGACAGAATAACAGGAAAACCAGCGAGAGAAACCAGCGCCCCGATGTACTGTCACTTTAATGTGCTGCAAACACAAATAGAAGCAGGTCAAACTGATCATGAAAACAAGAACCAGGAGAAAAGGCAAATTAACAGCCATTAATTACTCAGGCACGATAACGGTTGTGTGTGCAGGGCTGTCGCCTCACAGGAGGAAGGTTCTGGGTTAGAAACCTGTGTTGAGTTTGCTTGTTCTCCATGTTTCTCCGGGTACTTCAATTTCCTCCTACAGTCGAAAAACATGCAGATTATGTTATGTAAAGACTTTAATTCAGAGGTTCTCAATTACCTCTCAGTCAAGGAGCCCTTACAAGATATTATTCCAGGGACCCCCACATTTATGTCCCTTGAAATTAATGTACACACCCTACTTAGTGATATGTAAGAACAACACAAGGTAAATCTTAGAAAGATATGAGACATGTATTAAAAATATTTTTACCATATTAATCAATGAATCTGGAAACTTTTAGTGGACCCCCCTAATTCGCCATAGACCCCCAGGGGGCCTCGGCTACGGACGTTTTTTCTAATCTTTACTCAAGAGCGTGGTCTTTTAGTTTGAGAGCAGAAGTTATCGATTTCACGTTCAGATCAAAACCCTGCGCTCACACTCAAATAAAGCCCATCTTAGATTTGCTCTGCTTGTGCTCTGCTTGTGCTCTTTCACTTAGATTTGTTGCTGTTCGGACAGATTACCTGTGCTCCTGCTCCAGATTCAGTTTCAGCTCTTCTTCTGCAACAAAATATTTGAGTGCAAGTGCACCGTTTGAGTTCAAGCAGATGTTTGCACAAGCAGGGACTATTTGAGTGCGAGCACAGGGTTTTGAGTGAAAGCATTACAAAATCTGAAAGTGAAAACCTGCTCTCAAACTGAAAGACCACACATCTGAATAAAGAAGAACAACCCCATATCAGACCCCTATTTGAGAACACTACTCCATTACTCTAATTTGCTCGTAGGTGTTAATATGAGTATGAATGGTTTGTCTTGATATGTCGACCCAATGTCATATGCTGTGACCTGTCCAGGATGGACCCCGCCTCCCACCTAATGTTTGCTGGGATTGGCTTCAGCGCCCCTGTGACCCTCAAAGGATAAGCGGTGTAGATAATAGATGGATGGAGAGATGGATTATAAATGGTTATAAACTGACCTTAGAGGGTTTTCATGAGCACGGAGATAATAAAAGAAAAAAAGGAGTAAGTGATAAAATGATATAAATCTGTCAACTATCAGATATTTTTCCTCACTGTCCTTTAACCATGTTGTCACTCTTTTCATATTTCATATAAGATGCTGAGGAGGAATGTTGCAACGCTGCTCTGTTCCACTGTTGCTCTTGTAGCCTTGCTAGTGACGTCGCTCTGTGGATGACCCTGACAGTCATATTGTGCAGACTCTTATTCTCAGAGGATAAATACCACCGACCTTGGCCATGCCCTGACTTTTCATTGAGCATCCCAATGACATTCACATTTATGTTTTTCTATTTTTAGTGAAATGTTTCAACAATCTTTGAAAAAACTGCCATGGAATTTGGTTCCTATGACCAAATACCCAACAAACACTAGTAGTGATGTGGTGAAAGCCCATTAGTGGATGAATGGGTTCATCAATAAAAACACTCTACACTGCAGTTTACAGTTATTTTACTGAAACAGGAGGAAACTGTTCATTTTCAGGGGCGGATTCACATTGTGTGCACTGATGAATGGGGTCAAAGTAAATAACTGCATTGTGTGTGTGTTGATAATGAAGGAACAGTGGAGCAATTGTCATTGGTGAAGATTAGTGATGCTTGTACAATAGAGTATTTGGACACTGGAGCTCTTTATGTCTTTATGGCGACACAGACAATACTTAATATTAGTGAATGGAGACAATTCATTGTTTGATATCTCACGAATGCCTAGAGGGGATTTCTTCAAATTTGTTATAAATGTTCAGTTTGACTATAAGATTAATTATTTAGATTTTGCTAGTCTAAGGTGAAAAGCCAAGGTCACTGTGACCTCACAAACCATGTTTTGCCTTGTAAATGCAATGTGTCAGGAACACCTCCAGGTAATCCTGTCACATTTAGTACAAACGTTCATTTGGACTCACTGATGAATTGATTTGATTTTGGTAGGTCAAAGGTCAAGGTCACTGTGGCCTCACAAAACATGTTTGGACTCTTCAACATGATAACTCAAGTTTGCCTTCAGGAACTTTCTTCAAATTTTGACTAGTTGTCACTTGGACTGATTAACTTATTATATTTCAGTGGTCAAAGGTCGAGGGTCATGGAAGAAAAGTGTTAATTCCAGTTTGGGCTTTTTGTGGACAATGAAAATAAATAGAAATTATCTTCATCTTTGTTCTTACAGATTGTTGTTTTTGAAAATAAAGAAATACTATAGTTCCTATGAATGAAATACCACTGACATCCACTGAGTTTCAGTTGTTAGCGCTGAAAGGATTGATTTTAGAGTGACAGATTAATGTCCTTGTATTTTTTATGTTTTTGCTTTGTTTTGAAGCACAATTCATTTAATTAACAGCCAACAAATGCGTTTGGATGAAAGGCGCTTGTGCTTGTTATGGCAGGATACTGATTAACTGCTATCTCGGCATCGCTAACCTCCAACATGTGAGGAATGGAGATTTATCCATTATTGCAAAGCTGCAGAGAGAGAGAGAGAGGCGCGGCAGCCTGTTCGTGCTCCGGCATTAGGGAGCGTTTGAGTCTAAAGATGATTTGGCTTTTATTATTCACCTAATGCATCGGGGATGAGCCCTGTTTCATAATCACATTCATAATCGTAAGCCTGCGAAGCCAACAGTGATGCAGACAAAATACAAGATACGGATGATGTGTGTTTGGGTCGAGCAGCCGACATGTTATTTGTACTCATAGCGGCGACGCACCTAGTCCCGTCTCGCTCTCTTCTTCTAGCAAATCTACAGCTGCTGTCTGATTAATCAGGAAGAGAGAGCCGAGCCAGCCGCCAGCGAGCAGCCGAGCAGTTATCTTCATTACCGTCCCCACAGCTTACTGCTTTCTCTTAGCGTCACACTCATTTCCTCTTTCTGTGTGTCATCTTCATCTCCTTTACCAGCTCTCCATCCTTTTTTTTAATTCTTCTTCCTCCTGCCACTGTCTGTCTCTGTATCTGCTTCTCAATCTCATGTTTTAATAGCCTGACAAGCAGGGCAATAATCTCTCTATTATTATTCTTTCTGCGGAGAAAGAAAAAATGAAAAGAAGCCTGAGGGGGTAGACAGGAAGCCATTTATATAAAAATGAATGTAATTATTCTGGTAAAGGAAGCAGGCTTCACAGACAGTGAAGCTGTAGCTGTCCAATATTCCAGTTTGTGTGTGTATGTGTACAAATCTGTCATGTGGCCAAAGTTACTGTGTAAAGTCTGACCTGTGGATTCAGAGATGTAAGACCTACAGAAAGTTAGGTTTAACAGTGAGCATTTAAGAGTCTCTACTGAAAACAGAAGGGTAATGTGGTATTTTGAAATTAATATCACCAAGAAAATTCAGTTTGATATTGATCCGCATGCTGATATGTCAAATACACATAACTATGGCGCTTGATGGAGCACATACCTCATACAAGACCGAACGATTCTCCACATGATTGTCAAGTTCGTGTAGTAGAAATATACAAAGTCTGATAACATAAGTGATTTACATAAAATATAACTTTATCTGCCCTCTTTCTCCGCATCTGCACCAAAGTTAAATAGGTTCCAGGCCACATCCCTCCACCAAGTTTGTAATCCTGCTAATTTAGCTCTTAGAAATTGATTTGTTAAATAATGAAATAATTGTATCATCGCAATATGGCAGAATTTGATTTTGTTTGTTTTTTCATTTCAGGTCATTTTTGTTACTTAAGTTTCAACCCATGTTATAAACATGTCAAAGTCAAAGTTACAAACCATCTCTAAAGACATTTTATCTGTAAAACGATGCACAAATAAAGAAATTGTTTCTGTTTTATCAAATGGTGCAGCCACTGAAAGATGAATATTGCATGTAACACAGGTGAAGGTTTTAGGAGTTGTTAAATCCATTGTAAAGATGTTTTTGACTGTATCTATAATGTTACAGTGTGCTTAAATTTACTAAAACTTGATTTAATTTAATATCAGTATCATGGACCTTAGAGAGTATAGAGTATTTAAAAAGTGAATATTTCATAGTGATACTGGTGCAGACATAATCACATCTTACATTTCTCTTACAGTACTGATACTAACAGAATGAGAACACAACAGAGTGAAAGAATGCGAGACATGCTCAGTTTCTGTCTTCATAAATGTCTGTGTCATCTTTTTATCTCTCATCTTATCTTCATACATTCTGCCTTGGTCCCTGCAGGCTGCGGACCCTCGTACCTTCAGACTGTGTGTCTGAGTGCCGCTGGCTCAGTCCACAGCCATGCCAGACGTGAGGCCTCCACCACCATGTGACGACCTCGCCACGTCTTCTGCTGTAGCCTCTGCCTGCCCTCCGCTGGCTGCACCTCTCCCCTCGACCTTATTATCGACATGGAGCCCTGCATCGCCAACCTCCCCCTGTCCCCGGACCCACTGTCCTCCTTCCCCCGACACAGACCCGGTGCTCCTCACTACCCGGGCCTCCACAGTCCTCCCTTCCCTCTCATGGCCAGGTGTAACAGCAGCACCCTGCTCACTAACCTGGGGCTGAGGTACTGCTCCAGCAGGCAGGGCCCTCTGGGGGTGGGGCTGGGTCCGAGGATGGCCCCGGGCTCCTGCAGCCACGCAGGAAGCAATGGCAGCAGGCCATACAGGAGTATGGAGAACCTGAACTGGAACAATATGGCAGATTCAGGCTTTTGTGCGTTCAGTGCTGCCCCCTACAGGAGCATGGACAGTGAGTTTATTTTGCGCTATACATCTACAAGCCACTGGTATGACGGGCCCCCAGACGGATCTGTGATGGGGGCCAATGGACTGTTACCTAACCCAGAGAGCCTGGCATTTAACCCTCGACATGGGCTACCCAGGAAGGACCTGCCACTCTTCCCCCAGTTGCTTTTTCCAGGTGGCGTTGACGAATGGGATGCCAGAAAAGGCCTGAGGGAGAAACTCCGCCTTCAGAGTGCGAGGTCAGCAGTCGAGTCTCTGAAGCCCCTCCCACTGCGGCCTCAGATGACCCCAAGTGCTACATCTAACGAAAAAGAGGGTGGGCATCACGTGAATTCAACAGTTGCTGGTTCCAGGCCGCTGTGCACGATGCGCATCACCAACCCTGAGGAGATCAAGCAGGAGGTCCTGAGGCGCCTGCAGCTGCGGCGACAGAACAGCAGCCCCAACCTCACTCTCCACAGCTCCCCGGCTGCTCCCAAAGTGGTTAAAATGTCCTGCACAACCGACAACATCGTGGGTAGCAGGAACGGATCGGATTCTGCGTCTGAGTGCCGCAGGCCTCCTGTGGGACGTCTACATATCCCCACATTCGAGGAGTTCAAGAGGATGAGGCAGAGGGAGGGAGAGCAGAGCAAAGAGTCCACAGCCGGTTCTGTGGTGTCTGGGAAACCTGCAGCCGACCTTCAAGATGTAGCAGCATCAAATAGTGAGAAAGCTTCGTCTGATCGGATTGTCCCTCAGTCAGGTTCTCCTAGAGACCCTGAGGAGGTGGAGGGCGATAAGAGCACAGGTGAAAGGATGGGCAGCAGTGATGAAGACCTGCAGACCATCACCTCCTCAGAGAACCTTTCCTCTGACACTGTGAACAGTAACGGCACTGCAGACCCCACCTCGTCCTTAGCCTTTGTTACCAGCACTTATTCACCCATCTGCACAGGCCCGTCTCCGCGTTCACCCCTACCGCCCCTTGCCAGCTCAGCCCAGGAGAAAGCCCTCACTGCAGGAGGAGACGATGGGAGCAGCCGGCGCAGGAGGAGCAGTCTGGAACCAGCTGGGTCGGTTCCTTTCCCACACGGCAGAGAGAACTGGGGCCGACCCTCCAGCTGCTGCCCAGCGCTACTTCTGGAGGGGACGGACCTGTCCAGCTACGGAGCCAAGATTTACAAGATGAAGGATGGACTCATTGGCTCAGCACTGGACCTAATCAAGAAGAGGTTAGTCTGGGATGGGGAGCGGGAGCAATGGGGGGAGTCGAGTGTTTATTATTGTCCAGAATATTCAGATGCTTTTACTTGTAATTGCTCTGTGGTATTGCAATCACTTATGAAAATAATCTGAGTACCTCACTTCCATCACTCCTAATATCAAAGTTTGATTTACTCCACCCTCAACTTCTACGACTTTGGAGATTTTGAGAACTAAGTTGGAATATTAGGAGAATAAAGTCATAATTGTAGGTGTCATGTTAGAGGGGGAATATCAGAAGACCAGCCTGACCCTGTGTTAAAACGAGGTATTTTGAGCATCTTGCATCTCATACAGGTTTCACAAATAATGTCATACTTAATTTAAAACACAATATCTTAAGTATAAGTATTGTCATTTCCAAAGAAAGAAGCACAAGGACACTCTTTTGTGGTGGAGGAAATGTTTGGTCGTGTTCAAATGTGAGGTTTTCATTGGTCACATCTGCATGATGTTCAAGGTAGTTCATTCTTTCTCAAGAAACAATTAGACTGATACAATGTTTTGGATTCTGAAAAGAACAGGTTCTCCTTGCTGCTTATTTCCTACTAACGTTTTTCCATATATTCTCATAATATTATGACTTTTCTCGTTGAACTCTGTTCTCGCAATATTACGACTTTCTTCTAAATTCCGACTTTATCCTTATCCTTGTATTATTACAACATTATTCTCAAAATCTCTTCAACATGGACCTAATAGACTATAAACCAGTTGCAGGTAGATAAATGAATACAAAAGATCTCAGATGTATTTCTCAATTTCTCTTTGGCTGCATTGTATTTGTTTTTTTATTATTATTAATTAGCCTTGACTTGACTGAGCTTTCTGCCAATAAGCATTTCGTTTTTTAAATCCAATTGATTTTTTCAATCATAGTCCACATAGTCTGAGCCCTGTAGCAACAGAGGTGTGTGTCTTCATCAGAGAAGTGTATGCAAGTACATTTCCATGTGTGCAGTGCCAGAGCGTTGCTTCTGTCTGTGTGTGTCCATCTGTTTAAGCCCGCCTGTGTTGTTGTGTTATCGATTTATCTCAGTTATTGTGATAACAGCTGTCGGAGCTAACAGGGCTGGCTCTGCAGACGAGGCTGTGGGCAGGAGGCTGGCATCAAGCATGACAGGCTGGACGACTCGTCCCCACAGACTCACTGTTTTCCCGGCCTCTCCTCTCTCTCTCTCTCTCGCTCTCTCTCTGTCAGTGTCAGGCTTCACTCTGCTGTGGATCACTCTGACAAACAAGGGGAGAGTGTGTTTTTGCTTTTTCTTTACAGCACTGTGCTGTCGTTTGGGTTCATGACTTCTATTCAATGTAAATATGAGACCCTGAACACAGAGGAGCCACTTGATCAGGCCCGTTGAACAATATAAACTCCACCCCCTGCAGGCTAATAGGAGATAGGCGATATCTGTCTCTGCCTGTCGGGACTCTCCGCTGACTGTCGCTCTTTTGTTTGCACTGGTTGAAAGGATGATGGATGTCTGAATCTCTGCTGCATGAAGGCACCAGAAAAATAACTGCCTGTGTGTGACTTTTTGTCTGAACGGCACATGTTCAGTATGTGTGAGTGCAGAGCTGCAGTCTCATGCATGTTGTTTTAATCAAATAGTGAAAAATGCCTGAGGTTATGTCTTCAAATGACTTGTAACCTGATCAACGCTAAAACAAAACAATGTCAGCATGCTAACCTAACCTCAAGTTAAAATTTTCTGCGTCTTTACTTCCTCACAGTATCCAGAAATTAAGTTTAAATATCCTGGATATGAAGAGTCTGCATGCACTTGACCATGGACAAACGTCAGTGTGATGAAAACTACCTAAAATGACAGAAACCATTTGAGAAAACATTTTGTCTCATAGGGCTCAACAAGGTGCAACATGCTCTGTATTTTAATCCTCAACCAGAGTGAAGAAAAATGAACAAAATAAACCTATTAACAGGGGAAAAGAGAGAGCCATATGTGAAGTATCCCTCTCTCAGGACGGAGAGAAGTGCAATAGATTCCCTCGTGTCTTTCATGTCATCCATTTTTATATGCACTCTATGGTGAAAATGCTCCATTGATGAACATGGCCAACATGTTACTTTAGCATGATTTGATAATTAGAATGAAACACAAAGTATAAACTGTATTTATGCTTTTCCGACTCGTGGGGCTGTACACTCTATCAAACACCATTCAAACATAGCCAAATTCCAGCATTCTGGGGTTCAGTGCCTTGCCCAAGTGCAGTGGCGTGCAGACTTGAAGGAATGGGGATCAAAATACTAACCCTCTGATTAGTGGACGACTCGCTCTCCCCCCTGAGCCAGAGCCGTCCGAAGTGTAGCTGAAGGTGATGATAATGTCATTAGTTTTGCAGGTATTTAAAATAATTGAACCACCAAAGTTATTAAAAATCATCCAAAGGGGATAATGAATGTGTGCAGCAGATCTTCTGACAATCCATTTGATAATTTCACTAGAAAATAAATGTGAACCTCATGGTGGTGCTCGAGGAAAAACGTGAGGGGATCTAACATCAGTAAGACTTGTCCTCTAGAGACCACAAATGTCTGTGTAACATTTCAAGTGGTTGATCAACCAACAAAAACGTAATCAAGATCTAAACTATCCCTTTTAAATGATGTAAAACAGAGAAAAACATAAAAAAAGCCCAACC
The DNA here is from genome assembly GCA_026259375.1 of Verasper variegatus. Taxonomy (NCBI): domain Eukaryota; kingdom Metazoa; phylum Chordata; class Actinopteri; order Pleuronectiformes; family Pleuronectidae; genus Verasper; species Verasper variegatus. Next base: position 18,301,989 of record CM048052.1, on the reverse strand, counting down.
AGAGATTGTTTTGAATTTGATTAATCGCTTAAACGATTAATTGATCACCAAAATTAGGCTATGGATTAATCGTCTCCCATTCGATTCAGCTCCACTGCAGTCCTCTCGCTGACAGCTCCAGCAGCTCACATCCAACACTGTTTATCCCGAGTGAATTCCTCTTTTATGTTGAAAAAAACCCTCCCTCAATGCAACTCACCGCGTTCAACCTAAGGCTGTGTGAATGTTTTAATACTTGAAGATGTATTAATTTAACATGGCAATATTCTGTGTGATCTCTACAGCCTGAGGTATTTAACTTCCACCAATAAGTCTCTTTGTTTAAGTACATCATGCAGCCAGACTTGCATACTGAGCGGAATACAGCCACATTATTAGAGTCATATTCATATTATTACACCTGGGAGGCTTTTTGTAGCCCAAAAATCTAGTGAAGCATTAAAGCAGCACCACTGAGTTAATTGTACACTGCAGTAAAGGTGTAGCACTAAATGGAGACACTGTATTTACTATTTCACCAGTTATTTGTGTCGTCTAGATGCAAACGCTCACAGAGAAACAGACGGAATTCATTGACGTGTTATAAACACCACAGAAAATGACAGACGGGCTAATTTAAGTGTCACACTGCACCATTTTAACAGTGATCTATCACGTACAGTGGTTTCCCGATATATTAAGCTGTGGGTTATTACTTCCCATGCATCATCCGAGGTGTGACAGCCAACAGTGGGAAGGAGAGGCCTTTAATGACAGTTTGTCAAGGGGAAACTGATTGGATGCTTCAGAGCTGAATCGTTACACCTCTATTAATTATATCTGCCTCATCGTAAAACTGAGTCCAGTTTAATTTGTACATTGGAACAACTTAAATCTGCTGCGTCTGATTTGTTGTTCCCCTTCATGCAAAAATAAAACATGTTGTCAGGGTTTGCTGTAGTTTTTAGTTGTATCTGTGTGTGTGTGTGTGTGTGTGTGTGTGCTGCTGAAGTGCCACAAAGCATCAGAGAGATACTGAGAAATGTTTTTTATGACGTGTCCAGAAAAGTATTTTAACAGAGTAACGTAAGATCCGTTAGAATAATGAGACAATGTGTAAAGTCGTCACAGGGACACGTGAGGACCAACAGTGACGGAGCAGAGGTTAAATGTAGTGCTGGTGTAATCAATTTAGTCTTGAACTGACATAAATAAGTTATTTCTTTAAGTCATTTATCAGGCAAACATTTGAAAAATGTGATATCTTTGGGTTGCTTTGACAAAACACGTAATTTGAAGGCATCACATGGGTTTTGGCACCCGATGTTAGACAATTGTTAGTTAAGACAAGTTTTTTCTTTTACATATGAAGAAGGCAGCATGAGATTGTCCGGGTCAGACGTGTTCACAACGACAGGGAAAAATCTGTGACATTCAGGTGAGGGGTCTGGGTCGAACATCCAGGGGGCAGGACATAACGTATAAATTCCGCTGCAAAGATCACATGTTTGTGTTTACGGTACTTAGACACCAGCACCAGCCATTGGCGCCAAAAGCTGTTCTCTCCAAGTTGACATCTTTGTCTGCGTCTTCTAAGTGTTTGACTCCTCATTTTCACCCCAAGACATTTTCATAATTCCACTTTTCGTGTCCGTCACTTGGCATTTTCCGGCTGTATTCGTACAATGGCTGTCTCAACTGAGTCTGACATACAAATACAAATCCACAAATACTCAAATACAGCCCCCTCCGGAAAATGTAAGGAAAATATCAGTTGTTCAGTGCAGGTCTGAGAGCAGCTTTATTCTTTAGATTTCAGACTTAACAATGTATCAGTTAATGTGAAGAGTACTGCGAACACATTTGGTTAATAATCAAATGGAGATTAGAAAGAAAATGCAAAGATATGTGCCAAACGGTGGCCACAGTGACAGCAGCAGTTTAACTGGTGACAACATGTGGACACATCAGAGAGAAGAGAAAGGAGGAGATTCAATGCAACATTATATTTAAGCACAGGAGCTAATATCACAAAATGTCAAATGTATATATAGCTGCTGGTGAAGACTTCACATGTTAAATACAAACCCAACCTGCTCCTCAAATTAACTTTACCCCTTCTTGTTAAATTCACCTTTTTTTTTAATATTACCATTTCAGGAATTGACATCAAATAAAATATCTGTGAAACTGCTGATACAGGTTTTTTTCTCGCTGTAACATTATATCTTGCCCTCGTGTCCGTTGGACTGTGAAGCTCAGCAGTGTTTGAAAGGAAAAAATCAATACTGTATATAGTTGGTGGTTCCTTATTAATAGTGTGTGTATTATTTTAGAGCTCTGCCAATCAATAAAACTACATGTAATGTAGACGGGGTCAGGCACAGTGCGGAAGCAACGCAGAATTCTTTTCTTTTTTAGCGTCTTTTAGCTCATAGTTTTGGTTTCATTACACATTTAGTGTTTTGTTCAGAGGCAGCATTGAGGTGAATCAAAGCACAGAACAAGTTAGTGAACATCTACTTTATTGTGTCATAAGCAGAGACTAGTTATTGTAGATAAAGATGGAAGACGCATTTCCACTTCCTCCCACCATTCAGCGATATCCCGGATACAAACGCTGCCATCTAGCCAGAGTCTGCACAGTAGCAATCAAACGATGGAGCTGCAGTGTCAATGCTCAACCAATCACTCGTCGGTGTCAACTGTCAACCAGTTTTTCTAGCATCAATTAACTAATTAAATCAAACTTATCAGAAACATGAATGTTTGTTTTCTTAACATTAACAAACATCAGTGTGATGAAAACTACCTAAAAAGGCAGAAACCATTTTTGATGTGTATTTTGACTTTTCGGTTTGGTCCAAGTGCCATTTGCTAACATGGAGGAGGCGGGGTTTGTGAGCTATACTGCAGCCAGCCACCAGGGGGCGATTCAGATGCTTTGGCTTCACTTTTGCGGAGCTGTCATGACATCCGTCTTGGTTAGAGTGTGGTTTTTTAACATGTGGTCTTCATCTGCCCCCAAGTGGCCCAAGCAAATCTGTGCAGCTTTATTAAAAATTCCCAGATTAATCTGTCACAAGCACATTTAGACTTCATTATATTTATTAAAAATCATTTCTGATGCATTTACAGTTGGTATTTTCACCTCTAACCCACCAGGACACACCCTTATCTCCGAAGTGTGTGTCTGTCACACCCTCTTGCATGCATGAGTCTCTTCAGGGATGCATTTGTCTTTTTACTGTAGTTGTGTGTGTGTGTCTTTGCCTGCTTTTGTGCGTCTCGAATCACATGTTGTGCTGCAAGTATGGATGCAGACAAAGGAGTGAAGAAAAAAAAATCTGAATGTGTGTTTGTGTGTCACTGTGCTGCACACAAACACACCCAGATGTACATTTGATGCTTGGGGGATGAAGGAAAACAAGAGGTATTGATCATGGTGTTTGGAGGGAGAGAAGGATGATGGAAGAAGAGGAGGGTGAGGGAGGGATAGAAGAAGACATGGCAGGAAGCAGAGAGGGAGGAAGAACTGTGTGGACTAAATGCCAGTGGTGCCTTAAGTGGCAGAATTATCACTTCAACCCTCCTCTTCCTCTTCTTCCCCCGTTTCTTCCTCCTTTGCCTTCATGTCTCGCTTCTCCTCCCCTTTTCCCCTGCCCTCCCTCTCTTCCTCTCATCCTTTTCCTCCCTCCCTCCTCTCCTCCATCCATCCCCTCTCTCTCTCTCTCTCTCTCTCTCTCTCTCTCTCTCTCTCTCTCTCTCTCTCTCTCTCTCTCTCTCTCCTCCTCTCACCACCAGCTGCAGTGCAGAGATTTCCGCCGAGACCCCCGTCAGGCTGTCAGGTGACCGGCAAGGAGGCTGTGACATCACCACCCCCTCGACCGACTGTCAGCCCTCCACCGTTGCCATGGCAACGTCGGCAACGGCCTGCAGAGCCGAGGCTGGAGACGAGACGCCTGCAGGAGGAGGAGAGGCAGCAGGAGAATGCGTAAGGAGTCTCTCATTTTCTTTTTTTATATCTTAAATGTGTCATTAGTGCGTGTCTTCGCTTTTCTCAACGTGCAGAAACCTGCAGATCTATTGGTATTCAAGGATGAAGGAGACAAGCAAGGGGACTGCGACACAGACACACAAACAAATGGACATCACTCACACACACTGATGCAGAGGTATTTTGTCGAGGCGAGAAATGAGTATGCAGCAGTCTGTTTTCCAGCAGCAGCTTGACGTCTGACGGTGCAGTAAAGAGAGGGGATTAAGCCGCCCTCCAGCAGAAGGCTGCTGGCAACTCAGCGCTACATCCCTGCTCTCTGCACGGCGCCTCTCTGCTGGACGGCTGCAGCTCCACACCAGCCTCAGCTGCAGCTACATCCTCTCCGTGCATCTGCAGAACCGAAGAGCAGGACTGACATGGAGTCGCATCTTGCTCGCATGCAATGAATCTCTAGGTAGTTCAGTGAACAGATGTCAAGGTGCGTTGGATTCTTGCCTTTCTTAATTCTTGGCTTTGAATCCACTGTGGATCCTGACTCTGCATTCCTCAGTAAGAGGTGCTGCTTGATAATTCAGCTGAGCATGAATTATTCTCCTTAGTTTTATGTGATTGCTGCGAGCTGCAAATCGTCTCCTGGCGCAGAACGATGGAAAAGCTTCCTGTGCCTGCCGCTCGGGTGTAGCTGTTCGTTGTCAAGAGAATCGTCAACATGTAAGGAGGTAATCATTGCAAAGTCAATACCATCAAAGTCAGTGGATGTAAGTGAAGAGCTGCGTGTCATGACCTTTGAACTGTCAACCTCAGCTCAACTCTCAGGGGCTTGATGGACCCTAAAAGGATTTTAAAAGCCACGTGAGCAGTGTGTGTCCTCGGAGAATGCTGCAGTGTGCAATTCCTGGCTTCGGCTTTAATTTAGAAAAAAAAAAGAATGCAGGAGATTCTTTGAATTGTGATCGTGGGGATGTCCTCGAGGATGTCTTCAAGGCTCTGTGGTTTCAAATTGTGATAAGAGCAGATTGTTCGGATGTGCAGCCTTGTTTTGTTTAGAGTCTGTTGCGAGAGTTGGCTTAGTGCTGCATCTCAGCATGAAATTTGGATTCTTATCAGTTCCTTCTTGGGATCAGAGAGATAACCAAGACTTGTTACGTCATGATGCCATGACAGTGACTACACGAAAACATTACACACACACACACACACACACACACACACACACACACACACACACACACACACACACACACACACACACACACACACCTCCGATCTGTGATATTTCTGCCTCATCATAAGTCTCACCTTATCTCCTCGGAGCCCTTTCTTCATCCTGTTGCCATAGAAACGTGACAGTTTGACTGACACATGTCTCCTTCCACCCGGCAGCAGACCGGTCTGGGCTGCAGGCGCTCCAGCTCGGACGCGGCCTATGAGCTGGCTGAGACGGTGAGGGCGCAGCGCGAGTGCCGTCTCCGGCCCCACTACAGCGACCCCATGCCAGCCGACGCTTCTAAGCGCAAACAGCTGGAGATGAAGATCGCTGCCGCCGCCCGCCTCCACGGCCACCGCCGGGACCGTGACAGAGACAGTGGTGAGCACATGACGCACATGTGACAACTGTGTCACTTTGTTTGACATGTTTGGATGTGATCCATTGTATTTTGAATCACAGTTAAACCACTTTGGAGCAAACAAGGACAACATTGATGCAGCGATGTTATCTTCAGAATGAAAATTATTCCAGGGGCATAATTCAAGGCCCCATAATCGATCATATATTTATGATATTTAATCTGCATCAAAAAAATATTTAGTGACAGTTATGCTGAAAAAGACCTAACAGTATGAAACCACATTTAAATTCACTAGATCCTGATTTTTATTTGGATCTGCAACAAATTTGTTCCCTAATTATGCCTGATTTTCATCAAGATCCGTGAATTATTCTCTGAGGAATCAATGTAAAATTTTGCCTTTGTTGCCTGAAGAGCTGATCACAATATGTGGTGCTTTACTTGCTTTACTATTGAGGAATAAATTAATATTTGGATCTATTTTGGGTGAATACAGGGGGACAATAACGAACAAAATCAAAGCTGTAGAGACATGAATCTATTTATTTTAGTCCCTATTATGGGTCAAACTATAAAAACACTGGATCCTACATTTCTATTTCTGCAATTCTTTATCATGTTTTTGTTCGACCCCCCACTGCGTAGCAAATGCACACACACAGTTCCCCTGCTGTCAACAGAAACCCATTGACACAGATTGTCAGTCAATATATTAAATGCTAATGTTGACCTTGTTGCTCTCTGCCTCAGATAAGAGGGATGTGGATTAGATTCTGTTTTTACCTCATCACCGAACAAGACTAAGTCAGAACCTCACGTGGACTGTGTGTGGTCATCGTGCGAAATTGAGGATATTTGTGAAAGCACAATTAGCATATTCATGAGGTCATCACATCTTTTTGTGCATTTTGAAGAGTGTGAACCGATTTCAGACCTTTATCTGTTTGCACTTTGGAGACTATGTACAGTTTGTGTGAGGGTTCAACTGAAATGGTTATTTGTGTTTAAAAACACAGCTCCTCCAGGTACAAAAGGTTCAGAGTTATGTCTGAAAGCAGATTTTTCTGTTCTTATAACCTCATATATAACATTTATAACTTATAACGTCTCTGGGTTTGTCCAAAAATCTGTCTCTCGCCCTTTATTTCTATAAAGGTCACTGAAGGTGATTAAAGGGGAATTGAGTGATTTCTTTTAAACTTCTTATTTATTTAATGAATTTTGTTTCTTTTAATATTCAGATTTTAACTCACCGATTATGGTCTGAAGGAACATAGGTGTTTTTAACATGCATGAAACCCCTCTGCCCGTACCATAACCCTCAAACCCTACAATGTCTTCTGCTTAAGTTTAGTGCAGTGGATTTCCTTTTTGTCTCCATAATGAAGACACATCCCCAGAATGTGACTACAAACACAACATGAGTAACACTAAGCCCACACACACACACACAGTAATAGTGACATGATCCGTATTGACAACAAAGGTTAAGTCGTTGACTGGAGGGTTGAGGATGTAATTATAGGAGAAAGATTATATCTGTAATGGTTTCTCCATTTATAATGGCTGGCAGTGACCAGTCCAGATTAAATGGGTGGTAATAATGGAGGGTGTCATTAATGGTGTGTATGTGTGTCTCAGTGTGAACAGGCTGTAGAGATGGAATCTATAAGTGCTAATGACTCTGCTCCTCCTCAGCTCCAGCAGCCATTCGGGGCCGCTCAGAGCCCCCTGGCGAGGAGCGTCAGGTGGGTCTGGGTGTGACCCGATCGGGGCAGCACCGCTGGAGCACCATCAGTAGTCTGAGCGCTGACAGCGGGGTGGTGGGTCTCAGCGACGAGCGGGAGGAGGAGGACAGCGAGCCTCGCCGTTACCGCAGAACCCGGGGAGCTGAGGTTGAGCGGGTGGACAGCGGCATCGGCCCGGGGCTGTCCCGCACCTGGAAGAGACCGTCTGCCTCGCTCAGAGCCTGGGAGGCCCAGAGACCGTGTCCGGACTGCGGGCTGAGGGACGGGGCGTCCAAAGAGCGAGGAGAGCGCATGTGTGAACGTTGCTCCAAGCTGCGCACGGAGCGCAAAGAAGCCATCCTGGAGTTTCTGAACACGGAGTCCAGCTACGGCGAAGACCTGCGGATCATCAAGGAGGAGTTCTACTGCCCCATGCAGAGCGCCGGGCTGCTGACGGCCGAGCAGCTCACCGTGGTGTTCGGTAACGTCCAGGAGCTGATCGACGTCAACGACCGCTTCACCGAACACCTGCAGGACAGCATCGACCAGGCCTTCGACCAGGTGACTCACTCGGTGTCTTATACACACATACGATGCTTAGATCTGCTGATTTCTAAAGCCCCTTCTAGAGTCCCTTCTCTAACATACTTTACCTTCAGGGTCACATTCAATAAACGCCATTCTTACTTTTGAGTGCAAATTCCTACAGTGCACTGCAGACCTGTGTATAAATAGTTTCAAGCCTTGATTTCAATAGCAGGGTCTGACTCCACTGCCAAAGGATATTTTCTAGGAAGAGTTAGAGCAGTGATGGCTGAAGATAGTAAGGTTGGATATGTAAGGTAGAGCTTGATCTGTTTGTAAGTCAGAAGGAGGGTAGATCTCAACTCTGCTACGTTCTGGAACCAATGTGGTGAGAAAGGTTTGGTTGTTTCCATTTTAGCTTCTAGAAAAAGCAATGCTCTCATGAAACTCTTCTCACAGTCTATCCAATCCAATGCACCCTTCACAATATGTTGGTTAAACTTTAGCTTTGTCATGCATGCTGCTTCACAGTTCACCTGCTATTGCTGCAACCACAATTTAAATTATTTAAACTCTGTGCAACAATTCTGCATCCATGTAATTTTTTGGGGCTGAAATAACCTCCACCATCAGATCTTTTAGATGCAATATTAGTCAATAGCTCCCTAAGACAAATTGCTTCCCAGTGCAAGACATAAACGAGTTGAACACTGACTCGACCACTTCCTCTCCTGTGGTTCGACCTCAGGGAGACGAGGATCTGCTGACCGTGTACATAGGAGAGATCTTCCTGGAGTTCGTCAACATGCTGCCCGCCTTCCAAACCTACTGCCTGCAGCAGCCCACCTCGGTCAACATGCTCAACACCCTGGAGAAGGAGAAGGAGTTACTCAGGTACAAACAAAGCAAACAAGGATTTGTCTTCCTCTCGGCCCGTGTGATAGAAACTGCGAGCTTTATTGAGTTCCTGCCGCTGCTGTTCTGTGTAATTCTTAATGGAAAAGACAGGGGGGGGTCATCATTAATTCAGGAGGTCTATTTTGAGAGTAAAGATTCATATTTTTAGATAGAACCACAGCTCACCCAGGAGTCAGGCTGTCCTGTGATTCTCATTAATCAACTTAGTAAGAGATCTCCCAGGACATACACAGAATATAAGAATCTCTCAGCTTTCATAATTATGCCTCCGTGCTGGCGACACTCAGTGGCCAGAGGCAGAAGGTTTTTGGGTCGTCCATCCCATTCTTGTGATCAGGAATGTCTTCAAATTTGGTACAAATGTTGTGTTTCATTCACAGATTAACTGATTGGACCTTACAAAACAAGTTTTTTATATTGTGAACGTAAAAGCTCAGGAACTCCTTGAGGGAATTTCTTCAAATTTGATACAAACTCTAAGTGATTCGATTTTGGTGGTCAACGGTCAAGGTCTCTTGTTTGCGTCATGAACACGTTATCTCAAGTACGCCTCAAAAGAATCCTTTCAAATTTGCTACAAATGTTCAGTTAGTCTCACAGATTAATTGATTAGATTTAGGTGGTTCAAAGTCAAAGGTCACAGTGACCTCAATTTGTGGAGGCATACACCCACAGTGCAATAATTTTAGGTTTCTTTTGTTTCTCTTTTCAGAATCTTTTTGGATGTCTCCCAGAACGACAATACAGCACTGCGTCGTATGAACCTGCGCTCCTTTCTCATGGCACCCCTCCAGCGCGTGACCAAATACCCACTTCTGTTGAGCCGCATCATTAAGGTCACGCCCGAATGTCACCCCGACTATGCACGTCTCCGTGAGGCCAAGAGTCGGGTGGAGTCCCACCTTGAGCACATTAACATGAAGACTAAGCAGGAGGGCAATGGCGTCACATGGTCCCTCCGGTCATTCCGACGAGACAGCCGCAAGAACCGGGAGGTGATCAACATCGAGATGCGGGAGATGTCGATGAAGACGGTGGGCTGGGCCCGAGAAAACACCCGCTTCGTCATGGAGGGACCGCTCCAGCTCTCCCAACCGGCAGATGGTCAGTGGGTGAGGAAGGGAAGCAAGGCCCTCAAGTTCCAGAATGTTCAGAGTCTGCTGATGGTGAGGACACAGCGGGTGGGTGAGGCCCCAGGACCAGGCACCGACCTTGGGGCATGGGGAGATCAGGTGGAGGGTGGTGGAGAGAGCATTCGAGACGGAGTGCTGGTTCTCATCAAGGACAAAAGCAGCGGGAAGTTCGCGGTGCTGAGAGAGCCCATCCGTCTGGGGAACTGCGTGGTGTCGGCGGATCCCGACTCCGAGGACACATTCGAGGTGCTTGATATCCGACGGGAGTCATTTGTTTTCCGTGCCTCAGACAAATCTCGCACCCAGCAGTGGTTCCATCAGATTAAGAGGTACACTCGAGACTTGGGCACCTGGAGGAAAAGACGCAACGCTTTGCCCAACATCATGATCAACACAAACCAGACCCGCTCCTGAGACCAAGCATCCCCCAGCTTTCGTTTTTCTTACACTGTAAATAACCTGGAATCCTTCAACTGCAAAATCAGCCAACAACAAGAAACACATGAGATTTCAGTAAAAAAAAAAAAACGTTTCAGGAGGATAGAGACGGATATAGCACTTTTTTTTCTTTACAACGCTTTAAGTGCACCATACTGTCATGTAGTTTGAGGTTTTGGATTTAAAGCCGTGACGTAAAAAAAATCGAATTCTCGGACAACCAAAAAAACTTGGGCTGCGCTCTTCAGCCTTGATTGTAAAGACTGTTTTGCTCTCGGAGAAAAAGAGCCGTGTTTTCAGTAAAATGAGGTGTGTCTGTTGAACAGCATGACTGAACATGACTGCAAAAAAGAAATGTCATTTTTTTATACGAGACAGTTTGGGGTGGGGAAAAACACGTTTGTTTTGGTATGGCGTGGTGTACATGTGGTACATAAGCATTAATCAGTGGTTTTCCGTTTGTTGTACTGACCTCTCCTCGTCTGTGTGCCGCCACCTACTGTACGTCGGCAGTAGAGCAACTTTCACTGCCAGAGATGCAGTTGAGCAGAGCCTCTTCTAACGCGCTGAGCGGACCTCCTGTATCACTGTGTCCAAACGAGAACTCAAATGACAGCAATAATATCTGCCACTTTCAAAATAAGTAGCTACTGTGTTTGTGTTTTAACTTCCCAGGATTTTCTGTTTGGCATCAGGTGATGATGCTGCTTCAGTGCTCGCTGTGTCAGATTCAACCCAAGTCTCAAATCTGTTTGTCGGCATCTTTACAGCTTCCCCTCTGAGGAACTCTCATTGGAATTAAGATCATCTTAGTGCCGTGAAAGCAGCTTGTGAGAAGTTTAGTCGTCAAATAGGTCAAACGCTACAGTTTCCCTCACTGTGGGTTCAGTGCCGAGTTTTTCAACCTTGGGTTTTGGGATAGATTAATAGATATTTGTCTGGTCCAACACAAAATTGGCAAAAGCGAGTCTTCTCATTTTTGTTTGATCCACCCAACACTCCACCAACAAGAATTATTACCTCCAACAAGGAAGTTATGTTTTTGTGTGCATTTTGTGTTAAGCAAAATCGACTCAACCAATTTCCATGAAATTTCGTGGATCAGTGGCCACAGTGACCCAAGGAAGAACCCATTAAATATTGGTGCAAATCCAAGTTTTTTTTACTTTCCTCACCAGTGCGAGAAGGGGTGTTTTTCAACATCTGGGTTGATTTCCCAAGGAATATTTCATGGATCTTGGTGAAATAATAACATCCAAACAAAAATCTGGATCTCGTGATGGTGGATCGTGATGATCATGGATTATGGATACTTTTTATTCTCCCTCCATCTCTGTCGGACATTTTATTTTGTACAAATTCTAAACATTTATACACCTCTTCATGTATGCTGGACACTGTCTTTTCCCATCAATGCTGTAAATATTGTTATTTTGTTGATGTGTTCAGATTCACACGACATCTATTGCACTTCTGTCCAGTCCTGGAAGAGGGACCCCTCACGTGTGTCTCTCTCTCTCTCTGAGGTTTCTATGTCTTTTCTCCTCTTAACAGGGTTATTCTGATAGTTTTTCTTTACTATTCCTGAGGGTTAAGGGCAGAGGACGTCGCACCTTGTTAAGCTCTGTGAGACAGTGAGTTGTGAATATGGGCTGTACAGATAAAATGTAATTGATTGATAGTAAATTTAAATGTGGTGTCATAAGGGGACTGTTGAGCCTTGGCGGAGGTATGTGCTCTCCTGAGTGCCCTTCTATTTTCATACACAGTTATATATTAGCAAGAGTTGAGGATCAGGAACAGAAACTACAAATAAATAAATAGTTTAAACTGTCACTCAATAGAGCGCCTACCTCCGCCAAGGCCTAACAGTCTCCTTACAATCAAGCCACACAAAATTACACATACACACACATCAGTTCTCTAAATGTGCCTGAATATTATCATCAAGATCCATGAATTATTCCCTGGGAATTTTGGTGAAAATGTCAAAACAAATCTTACAATTTTAGGCAAAGTGATCAAACAAAAATCCACCAGATCCACCCCTTTGTTCAGGGCCAATGCGAAAAGTTAACGAGTTCATGTCCCATCTTTCCTTAAAGTTTCTCGGAATTCTGATCAGTTACTTTTACGTAATCCTGCTGATAGACAGACAGACAACATAAGCTCCTTGGCAGAGATAATTAATCACCAGTCAACATTTGTGACTTGGTGTCAATCAGTTCTCTCCTGACTTATCGCTTCATTATCACACATAAATAAAAACAGGTTTCCTGACGAACTCAACTCAAAAATGTCCGAACCATCTCGTCACGACACGGTTTGACTATGTGACCCAGCAATGAGCTTTTGTGCCTTGGTACTCGATTACTGTTTAGCTACAGCTGAGATATGGATTAGACTGCCCTCTGCTGGCACTTGGTTGAGATTACTAATAAAGGCAATATAAGTGTATTCCTCTGACAGTGCTTGGCTGCTGATAACATGCGATCACCTGATCTTCTCTTACTTCTGTGTGTTTTTACATCTCCTGGTTGTGTTTATTTATGAAGGCTTTATTTTGTTTAATGCACTTTATTATTATCCAGTAATAGAACAGTAACTGTTGGTAAAACATGATACGCAGTCTTGTTAAATCACAATTCTTCATATTAGAAGGAACTTAGTCGACTGAAGCCGATTCCAGTCATCAAACCAAAACCACTTCTTAGGACCGATGCTGTTTTATGTTTTTAATGACGTAGCACTATGACAGGTAGGGAATCACTGTTCTTTGGAGGGCAGAGCTGCTCAACTCCACACCAACACTCCTGCACTGTTGGAGGAGGTCAGTTCAGATTTACAAATTGTAAAAAGACGACTGAACTGCATTCCATTACTTTCCTTTCCTCATGTGCATTTGAAAGGCCTAATGTATTATGTCCGCCCCCCAATGAATTCTATTAAAAGACTTTAAACAAAAGACAAAGCCTGGACTCTTCTCTGCAAAATGCTCTTTTCATCAAAATCAGTCGAAGCTTGACATGTAGATTGTAGAAATATATTTACAGTCATTTTAAGCATTGTAGTGACAACTCATTTGAAAGACAGAAATACACTCGTTACACCAGGGAACAAAAACACAAGATCCGGGGTAAAGAGGGTAAACAAGAATTATTTCCAATCTACTACTACTACAACAACTACTACAACAATCGAGAGGCAAACAGAAGCTTTGACACAGATGCTGGAGACAAATGTTCCAGACATTTTTTCAACAGTAAACAAGATATGATGAGTAAATATTTTGCATTGGTTCATCACACAAAAAACAAAATACTAAAACAGGCTCAACAGATGCTTTCATCTGCCCTGTTTTGAAAGGGTTCTTGCTAATCAAAAAAACTGGTTAGAGTAGCTTTATATCGTGAGAAGTGCATCGTTGTCGTTTCTGTGGCTTGAACTCTACTGGATCCTCATTTACCAAAATCCTGTGAATTCATGTTAGGTGCTATTAATGATCGAAAACCCAGAAATTATAAGAATATTTAAAACAATGTTTGATTTTGGAATGATCGGATTCTTGATTGAATTTGAAATTGCAAATATTTTTCAAAAATGAGGCTCCTGGATATCTGTTTAGGTGACAATCATTCAAAGCCCTATGAAACACAACCCAACACAAACATTCACGTTTTCTTTTTTGCAAATAAATGACCAGAAAAATTTGCTCTGCACGGCCGGAGCACTTTCGCTGACCTCTGTTTTTCCTTTTTAACATCAATTTACTCTAATTCAATAAAAAAAAAAAAAAAAGAAGTTGACTGTTGCAAATGTGACTCAGGGAAACAGTAACATATGCATCGGATGAAGCTGAGAACACAGATTTACAAAAACTAGCAACAAACCGAACCTTTGATACAGGGTTATGGTCACCGATCTGCAGCAGCCGTGGAGAGGTTCCCACCCGGGGTAGCCACTGCGCCCTCCTCCGTCTCCCACAACCAATCGCCTCCTCTGACCTCTACTTGTCCCCGCCAGACTCAGATTCCTTGGCCAGGCCGCGGATGGAGAGGTCGTACACCACCTCCTCGATTTTCTTCACATCATACTTCAGACCATCATAGCGCTTCCTCAGTGGGTCGTTCTTCAGATTGAGCAGTCGGAAGCCCGAGTCCAGCTCATTGATGAAGTTGGAGATGCGGAGCGGCCGGGTGTAGTCTCCTGCTGTGACACTGTTCACCGCCAGTCGTGACTGGAGATATGACATCCCCAAATTAACACAAAAGGCACAAATTTCAAGAAATCTTTCTTTAAATTGCATGATATGGAGGAGTATAAAGGTCAGGCATAAGACAAAAACATTGCATTAGGAGAATAAAGTTGAACCAAATCTGAGAAAGATTTATTTCCAGTACATTTTTTTTTAATTAAGTTGTAATGCTATTTTGTGAATAAAGTCAAATCCTCTAGCTGGGTTTATGACCTAAACACCAGCCAGTCACCAGGGGACCATCTAGGCACTTTGGCTTCACTCTTCCCTCGTCACACAATGTGTTGAAGTGCGTAAACCAATTCTGAAGCACAACTTTACAAATATATTTACACAAGGAATATGGTAGAGATGGTCATATGTGCAAATGTTAGCATTTTGATCTTGTGTTAAAAGTTAAATGTTGAAATTTCAAGTTCAACATTTCTACTTCATTCCTCAGGGAAAAAAAATCCCCCTTTTTTTCCTAATGCTTGACCCTGTTACTCTTCCATGACATAAAAACCTCAGTTGCTTAAACACGCCAGAAACCACAAGTCCTTTGCTACAGTTCAACATTTCTTAATTGTACAGAAACTAAAAAACATTACCCTGGGCTTGATACACTGTCAATTAAATGGGAAAGCAATCAACACTCGACTCACCAGTTCACTGGCCATGATCAACACACCCGCCAGGTAGTCCTCTACATCCAGGTGAAACCCTTTCTCCCGCACCACCTCGACTACAGTGAGAAGAAGGCAGAGGAAAAAAAGAGAAGAGTAAGGCCACATTCGTCAGTGAGAGTAACACACTAACACATGAACTGGTACCTACTGCCGAGTATCTTAGCCACCTCCTCCCGAGTCACAAGAGTTTCACTCTCCAGGTAGACGACAAAGGCTGCTAAGAAAGCCAAGCGCTGCAGCACGAACCTCCAGTGTTCATGGAACCTTGAGTGAGAAATTAAACATGTTATTTTATTTCACCAAGATAACCCACCCAGTATCAATCCTGCTGTCCACAGTCATAGCTACATACATAACACACCAAGAGTTAGAAGTGTAACAAAAACTAAAACACAACAACACAAACAAGTAATACCGGGTGTGAACTTAGGTCCAGTTCAGACCTGGTATTAACATCTTTCCTGAGAGACCCGATCACAAGTGGACATCTTGAAGTACGCGTGTTCTCGGCCATGCGATGACAGCCACCACTTTAATGTTGAGCTCTGGTGGAACGATTATAAATCTAAGCTTGATCCATGTTCATCATGAACAAGCAGAAACTGTCTAAGAAATTGAATTAGGCAAAAGAGAAAAGGCTACAGACTAAGATGTGACAATCTGGGAAAAGATAATGTTGCTATGAAGTTTGAAAAATTTGCAGAGTTATAACAGTGATGATACAGACCCACAACTTGAAGAGAGTTACACACAAGAAGGTTATTTGAAACATGGCTCATACCTGTAATATTGCTCCACAGGAAACTTTGTTTTGAGGTCTGTGATTTGTGTCCTGACTGTGCAGAACAACTCACGTGCCCTTGTACATTTACTGGGAACTAGAGAGACAGGAAAAGACCGATTTTATAATCTGAGACACCATCAAGTACAAGTACAACTGTCCAAACACTCACTTTCTTTGAATCCAGATGGTTGGTGGACACTTTGGAGAACTGTCAGAATCTCTCTAGCTGCCTGCTCCAATGTCTGAACCACCTTACGGATATCCTACAAAAAAGATGCACAATAATGACGCTTTTTAAACGAGGTTAGGTGAAACCCACTGCTACCAAGTGAACGCGTGTAGAACAAAACAACCCGGCGGCAGATTATTTTTTTATAATTTATGATTAAAGTGAGATAAATATTAAGAATTTATCAACCAGGTTCCAACGTTATAAAGCTACATATCGGATGTGATCATCAGAGGCGCTGATGTCTGAAGAACAGAACCTCACTCGTGTTTTAACAGTTTACAGACTGTGGTTAGCATCGAGCTAACCGTGTGTGAGCTAATGTTGACGGTTCATTCAAACCTCTCTGACGTCCTGGTCCGCGCTCAGGAAGCCCTGGATGTAGCTGAACATCTCCGTGACAGACATGTCTGACGACGAGGAGGAGGCAGAGGAAGAGGAGAAGGATGAGGAGGAAGAAGGTGAAGAAGAGGAAGAAGCGTCCGCTGCAAATTCAGAAAAACATCAACGTGCATGAGAGACCGCCCCTGCCGCTTCGACCGGCGCGTACGGATGATGTCACGACGTCAACGTCAAGGTCTGTAGTGTAAGAAAGAAAGAAAGAAAGAAAGAAAGAAAGAAAGAAAGAAAGAAAGAAAGAAAGAAAGACAGAAAGAAAGAAAGAAAGAAAGAAAGACAGAAAGGTCAAAGAGAGAAATAACAATAGAAAAAGAAAAACAGAAAATAAATGCATAACTAAATATATATATATAGATAGATAGATAGATAGATAGATAGATAGATAGATAGATAGATAGATAGATAGATAGATAGATAGATAGAAAGGCCTGCCGAAGATTGTTCTCCTTGCCGAACTTTTCAAATGGTTTGAAAAACGACTGCATCAGCCTTGAGGTTTGGAAGCACTAATCCAAACCCAACTACATATAAAGTCTATATAAAGATATAAAGTTGTCTAGTTTAACCTCAAGCAGATGCATCTGTGCACTCTTACTTTTGATACTTGAAGTATTTCTGCTCAAGGATCTTTCATTCTTGTATTTATATGTAAAGTAAAAGATTATGATACTTCTGTTTACAAAGAGAAAGACAGTTTAACATCGTTTAGTCTGTTTTCTCTACATCACCATCCAATACACAATTCTCACACAAGCTGTATCCTGAAGTAATTTACATTCTATGATATCATGAGAATCCTAACACGAACTCATTTCTCTATACTATAATAGGATCTGATGTAATATGGGACAAAGAAACCATAGATCTTTTTACAAAGAGCCTCCAACATGTAAGTGGTTTAATCCATGAACAGAAACTGCTTTGTTTCCAAGACAAAAACTGAATGTCGTTTAAGACAAGCTGCATTACCTAACTCATCCTGTTGGGGGAGCCAAAGTAGAACCCTCGCTCATGTTACCTTCATGTGCTGCTGGGAAATAGCACCACATTAATCCAAATACTTTCCCAAAGAATAACTGGTCAACAGTAAAATTTTTTTAACAATGTGGCCACACAAATGTTTTTCTTACTAGAGTCGTCCCATGACTGATCTGTATAATGATGTATTCATCGTCCGCAAATGAATACACCATAAACTCTGTCGCAACAATGTCTTATCAGAAACAAATGTAGAAAACGGAACTGTGAAACTTTAATGTGTCAGGCATATTTCAACAGCAGGAATAAGTGTTTGATAGGCTGGAAGATATAAAAAGCATCTTAATCATGCTTACATGGTTGAAAAACAGAGAAAGCTAATATCTGTAAATATAAAATCGGTATAATAATCAAACATTAAATTGTTAAATGGAGAATTAAAAATAAAACCTAATAGTAAAGAGTAAAAGAACAGTGCAGAGTAAGACATTAGTAATTAATAGATTTAATGGGGGAAAAAATTGGCACAAAAGAAATTCCTATAAACTTCAGTGTGAATGTGCTACATGTGTAGTAATTCCCATGGCTCCTGAAGGCACCTCAGAGAGCAGCTGACGCAGTGAACCAGCAGTGATCAGTTTGTCTCCTGTTGCTTCAGTTAGTTTCTGCAGACTCGATCAGTGCAGGTCAGCAGTTCACACTCTCTGTCCCGTCATTTAACTTTCGTGTCTGAACCGCATCGCGTTTGTGAATGTCTCGTTTCATTCGTCACACCAGGACTGTGAAGCCATGCAGCTGAATGTGGCCGAGCTAAACCTCTGAGATGGAGAAAACCTCAGCAGAAGATGACTGCGTGGATTCAGGAGCCGAAACTGGAGGGTGAGTGGAGCAGAAATCACTCTGACATGTGACACATCTCAGCATGTTTCGAATTAACAGCATATGCATTATTCATACATTCTTCCCTTTGATGTAAGATGGAATTCTCAGGATTGTTTAACCTCCATTGTGGAAACTATTAAACATTCTCAAGCTGAGTATTGTTCATTCTCATATTCAGTGCCGAATTAAAGCAAGTGTACTTTATCTAAAAGTTCTCATTTAAATGCAGCTACAAGAGCTGTCAGATAAAGAGGAAAGAATTCAATTGACAACTTTTTCAAAGGATTTTGGTGGATGGACCTATCAAAATAGCTAATACTGCAAGAAAAGAGACACTATTATGCAATTTTATAACTCTTTAAACAGATAACTATAGTAGTCAATCAATGGATGTCCTAAATTGTTTAACAGTGTGCTGTGAGCAAATTCAATAAACATCAGACCATTAGTCCAGAGTCATATTCTTGGATTACATCCCGTTGCCAGTAATTGATGTTTGTTGAGGACATATGGAGGAGGTGTAATCTGATTGTTTGGTGGAAAGTTCAGTCTTAATCACCAGCTCATTTGCTAATGAGAGTATACAAACACATGCTACTTATTTCAAAGCTTAATGCAACAATGCTATTGACAAAAAAAGAGTTACATGAATCATTGTACTGTTCACTCTGTTTTCAGCCATTAAACAAAGATGTGCATCAGTCTCTCCTGCGGTAGGCTATATATGACTTCTAGATGTGGCTTTGTTGTTGTTGTTGTTGTTGTTGTTGTTGTTAGAGAGAGAGAGAGAGAAAGAGAGAGACCCCTTGTAAGACACCATCATTAGCAGTAGCACAGAATACCTAGATGTCTTGTTTTGATGGTTGTTTGACAGTCTCTGTTCCTCTATGTTTTATTTTTCGTCTGTGTTCATATAACTTCTTATAGACAAGGATGTTTTATTTATAAAGTACATTTCATACACAGGTAGATTCTACACAGAGGCAAAGGAGAAATAAATCAATTTAAAATCAAAAACCACAATATAAAACAATTATATATATATATATATATATATATATATATATAAGAGATTAAAAAGAGCAGAACAACAGAGGTAAAAAGTTAGAAGAATTTAAAAGGATAAATCTGAATAGAAATGTATAAGGTTTAAAGAGTTTATTTATAATTGTACACATAAAATTGATAGAAACATGTCAAATTACAATGGTGTGACTTAATGTATATATAAAAAATAATAGGGTTTTATCCTATTAAAACCAACAAAATGTGTGGCCTCTGTTAGAGGTGGAACCAAACCTGTGAAGTGGAACCAAACATCATAATGTGTGTGAGGGAGCTTGTTTCATGGGAAAACCCCAAAAAACTGGAAAAGCAGAACAGTGAATCCCTGTGAAAATGATGTGAGAGGAAAGGCAGAGATGTCCAGCTGATATCCACAGAGCTGCTCCATCCTCCACTGTGTCACTTCCTGTTCAGCTCCCACATCCACTGATTCAGTTGTCTCCCATCCAATCACCTGTCAGAGTATTGTAGTATACAGACTCATATACAGATTTCCGAGGATGCATAAGCTAGCCGGCTTTCATGCTAAAATGCCATGCTAGCTGTCAATGCTATGCTAAAGAGAACACAGACATTTCTCATGGTTGACCAGCTGCCTCGTCTCTCAAGGCTCATTTTCATGGTCGAAAGGACCTGTATTTACATTAACGTAATTTGATTGGCTAGAATTTATTTGTTTAAACTCAATTTCATTTGCTACTGCCGCTTAAAAAATTAGAAGATTTGCACAACTTCTCCAGCACTCAGCGCAAGCAAAGCGCAAGCAAAGCGCAAGCAAAGCGCAAGCAACGGAACCATAATGCAGTTCGGCAACGCATGACGTCACCACAATCAAAATGAATTGGCAACGCCTCCGCACGTAGGAGTTCTGCGCAGAAGAATATCTCAAAGAGTTGATCCTACAATTGTATAGTGCCAAAATTGGTGATAAAATATGAATGGTCAACAATTTCGTGAATCAATAATCATTCAATTCTGAATCCTCTTAAATAGATTATCTGTGACCTCATGTTCGGCAAAACTAGTAATTTAGTAATCAAAACGGCATGAAATCCAGCCTCAAAGCAATATTTACCAGAAACCTGACAGAGAATGGTTGGGTTTGATGGATTAACTGGTTAGGCATACAAAGATGGTGCTTCATGTTCTACCTCCTACTATCAATCCTTTCCTTAAAGCTGTGATGATCTTTCTCTGAATACAACCAGAACTTATGCAGCAGAGCATAAAACATCAATATGAGTCATTGTTTGGAACGCTCACATGTCTGAGGATTTATTGCTTAATGTTTAGTTTATTTCTGTCCTCATCCTCCATCGTCTTGTTTTCTTCCTCTTTCCCACCTCTCACTTCCTGCATCCCTCCCCTAATCAAACAACAGACACCTGCCTCTGTTCACCTCCATGTGAGTAAAACAAGCCCTTTAGACTCATGTCAGGTCTCTGTGCAGTCGAACCTGGTGTGCATGACCGATCTGCTGCCTGTCTTCGCTTCACGTTGCGTTTATTGTCTTTGGGTGGAGATGAAACGAGGCAGTGTGGCCAGACTGGGAAGTGAGATGCTAACCAGGACTGCAGAGGGAATCCTGCCAAACACACACACACACAAACACACACACCCGAGGGAGCCATCAAAACAAAGCTGCAACTGCACACACTCATACCTCCAGCTCTGCTCCAAAGAGTCATAAACCTTCAAGAGAAAGATTCCGTCGTTTTTCTTGGTGCATGAAGGGACAAGCCTATGAGTTTCAGCCCTTCCGCTCATTTTATATCTGCTTTATAACATTTCTCCCGCTGCAGTCCCTCAATCATCTTTGCTTTTTACCTTTTCTCCACTCACCTCTGCTTCCTCTCGCTTCTGTCTTCTCTCGTCCATTCCCCTCTCTGTGCCAATGCCCGTTAGTTAGATTGATAACCGCCTGCAGGAAACAGACTCATTCTTCTGTTTCCCGTTGTCCTGCAGCTCCACTGGCCTTATTAGTTTAGAGACAGAGAGAGAGTGTGTGTGTGTGTGTGAAATCGTCTGTGGTTGTCAGCTGACTCCCGTGGGAATAATATTCTCAGGATGTGTAGTATACGTGTGAGCTGAGGTTTCACAGATGGTTCTAACATGTAGGGTGAATGTTATATATGGTACATACAGTGCATGTCTCTTACCTGTTGCATGCTCTGATATTTGTGGAATTGCAAAAATTCGCAGACTTCTCTTTTTTTTCTTTTTTACTCTAATCTGTGAAAATCAGATTAGCGGAAATCAAATTTTGCTCCTGTCCCAGCTCAAAGATGGGGGCTTTAGATTAGACCCGTTTGAATAAGAGTGTATGTTTGCGTTCACAGAAGCGAGAAAATAAGACCCTTTACTTTAAGGAAAACTTTGAGAGTTAGGTTAAAAGATAAATACTCCTCATGTCTGTAAATTAAGTAGATTAAAATACATATTGGAAGTTATAGGGAAGCCTGGCTCTGTCAAGTCTTTAAATATGCCTTCAAACCAGCACTTTTACATATTGTGCCTTGTTTCTGGAAGCTACAAACAATGTTAATATGTAAAAGTGAAATAAATGTCCTCCTGGAATATAATGAAGTGTAGCAGAAGTACAAAATGGTATATAACAGAAATACTCAAGTATAATACAAGTACCCTAAAGTAGTACTTGAACACAGAACAGTGGAAGTAATGGCGTCAAACAGTTAGTTGAGAGAATGTCCCTGTGTTTCATCCCTGCAGTGAAATGTCTGTGACCTTTCCATTTGGACCTCTCCTACTGTTTAGCCAGATGTCAGCACTTTATATGAAACAGGAGTGTGTCATCCTGTAAATCATGTTGATTGCACTTCATGCTGTAATATAAACTCTCCTCTC
This sequence comes from Verasper variegatus, assembly GCA_026259375.1. Lineage (NCBI taxonomy): Eukaryota > Metazoa > Chordata > Actinopteri > Pleuronectiformes > Pleuronectidae > Verasper > Verasper variegatus. The sequence goes on along the minus strand of CM048052.1, from coordinate 18,279,573 downwards.
TCTGTTTCCTGTCCTCTCTGTCTTTGTCCCCATCGTCCGTTTCCACTCTTTTTTCTTGTCCGTCGTCCGCTGCAGGTCTGATTACAGTCCCCTGTCCTCAACGAGCAGTAAGTAAACCAATGGCGACATGAAGCATGAAACACAGACACACACACACACACACACACACACACACACACACACACACACAGGAGCAGGACTTTATCTCCCTAATACACACTGACAAAATATATATATATGTTTAGTGGATCCTTTGTGAGCCAATAACAAGCTGCTCGACTTATTACTTTCCATCTTTCTAACATAGCGTACGTAGACCAAGTCATTAATCAACAAATGATAATCCATCAATCAATCAATCAATCAATCAATAAAATAGCTTTTCCAACACAAAATATAAAACACAAGTGCTTGTTTTTAGTCTTTCAATTGAGATTTGCAGCTTTTTAGTTTGAAATTTTATGAATTTAGGTTTCATTCAAAAATAGGAGGTTTGCAGCTGCCCCCTTCATTTAATTTATTCCATTTAATATTTCTTGATACGGACAAATGCTGAATACACAGTGAATGGCAAATTAATTATGAAATTAATGAAATTCACTGCATCACACCATTTGTAGCTACATCTAATTTCCAATTCCTGTTCCTAGAATTACAGACAGACTAGGATGACCTTATAACAACAGCAGGAAATAGCACCTTGCATTCTGAAAAACTGGAATGGCTCTTTTACTTAATTGTCTGACAGAGTAAATCATTATCATTATCATGTGGCAATTAAAAGTAAAAAAGTGAAGGTTACAAAAACAAATTCAAGCCTTGGAAAGACTGTACAGTTCACATGTTTTTAATTATATTTGAATTATAAAATGCCGATTTCTTTCTCCCTGATTGGAATAAATTAAAACAAAAGTCCCCCAATGGTTTTCAGATTTCCATGCATCAACACTAAGCATCAAACATAAGCTCCGCCTTGAGATAAACACTGCAACAAATTTCCAGGAAAGTATGACGAAAATAATTTGGCAACCACAATTAAAGATAAAATCTAAATCTGTGTGCAATCAGTGATATGTTTTGTTCAATGACAAAGAGAATTGCTGTAGTGGCAGTTAAATAATGCTGTTCAGGAGAAAAACCTTATTTTTCGAATAATCAAATAAGTCATGAAAGTAGTTACACATGCTTAAACGACAACTTTGGTTTACTACAATCTAGGTCTTATTGTGAAAGGATCTGGCCTCTTTTTTTCATGAGTAACAATGAAGATACAAATGCAGTGATGTCACCATAAAGATTCTCGGGTTGTCAGACGATTGAGACACGTAAACAACAAAACTCCTGGTTCATCGCAGTTATTCAGAAGTAAAGTCCAAAATGTAGTGGCTATCACAAACCCTTCCGAAATCACACTTTTAGTCACAGAGTTAGGATCGGCTACTTTCAAATTGCTCTAATATGTGTACGACGTGTGTTTGTGTAGTTTTGTGCGAACGTGTGTATGATTGTGAAGATGTGTATTTGCAGACTTCGTGACCCCTCCCCAGTCTGGTTGCCGCCAGGTCTCCATCCCTCCTCTCACAATGGGGGGGATAATGTCCAATATTCTTTCCATTAATCTGGTCTACAGGAAACTGCCTTATCCTGACCGCAGCACACTTTCAAGTCAGGAAGTATAGGACCCCCCCCCACACACACACACACACACGCGCGCGCACTCACACTTCTCTCTCCCCCCCCCCCACGTTTCCTGTGTCATCTCTGTGTCAGTTGAGCTCCTGTCCACTATTGTCTCTCCCGACTGGAGGTCAGGCTGGGAACAGAATGTGCGCTGTGACCACAGTGTGACCAAAATCAGAAGGAGATTACTGCATTAGAAATACAGCACTTGAGGACTTAGTGTGATTTAAGACTTTACCCATCATGCCACTCTCGCATATTTACACCCAGATGACACAGTTTTAGATGTGATTCACATGTGATTTATGTCATAATACTTGTGTATGATTGGCTGTCAGATGTATGACTTGTATGACTTTATTGTCCATCAGGGAACATGTCTTGAATAATGAGTTTTACAGGAGACATATGATGCTTTCACAGTTTTTCTGTCCTCTATTGTGTGATATAGTTCTTTATGTGAATGAGAAAGTTCTGCAAAGTTAAGTTATAAGTCCACGATAAAGGGGGGCTCCTCTCCCTCACACCGCTGCTGAAGCTCCTAGTAGACAGGTTTTTAATCAGAGTGTCGGTGAGGTTTCGGAAATGTTGGGTCTCTGGTACATTTGTGACGTCAAACGTAACTCACCGGGTTTATCTGCGTTTAAAAAAACCTGCTGATACCTCCTAATTTAGGTTTCAAATAGGTATAATACTAGTTCTTAGGGTCAGTATTATGAAAACATATACCTTCAGCAGAGAGACAAAGTAAAGGAGCCTCCTGGGTTTATTTGTCAAAGGCACGGACGACAGATGGAAGCAAACAGCTGCGGTGACAGATTTTCCAAAGATGTGAGAGGAGAAAATCTGAATGTTTCTGAGCTCCGTGTGTGGCTGCCTGTTTTTGTCCTCAGTGTGTGTCTGTGTATTCATGCACGTCTGTGTGCACTGATGTGTTCATTGCAAAGATGCATGCAGCATTAGTCTCCCATGTCTGCCGCATCCACAGAAGTATATTTAGGTTCTGGTATAGAGCATGCTCCTGTTTATACAGGTGGTCCTAACCCTTGACCTTTCCTGAACTCAGACCGGCTATAAGCCCCCTGGAGACAGACTGATATGATAAACTACCAACGTAAGTCTGACCGAGGTCATAACTCGACTGTAGGTCCTATGTAAGAGAAGTTGTATGGATTCAAACGGCAAACGATCTGTTTTAAAATGAAGATGTAAAAACATACCTGAATCGCAGAGTCAGTGTTGTTCAGCATCTCTGCTGAGTTTGTGAGCTGAACTGTTAGATGAAAAATATTCTCTTGTTCAGTCAAACTTAAAAAAGCCACTTGATTAAACCCCCAAAACTTACTCGATGTTCAGCCTCCGCAAAATGCTATCTGATCTTTAATGTGGCTTGAAGTGTCGGACTGAACTTAATATCCATTTACCAAGCTATAATTTCTTTTTCGATTTCAGACATGACCCGTGGAGGATCTTGTTTACAGCACATCGACAATGGCTTTGACTCTTATCACCACACCCTCTCTTGATGTTTTTGTCTGTGTCTTCCACGTGTGTGGCATCGCTTTTTCTCCCAGAGAGATAGAGAGATAGAAGAATCATTACCCCCCCCCCCCCACCAGTTTTGCCTGCAGCTGCTGTGATCGGCGTCTTTGAGCTTTCAGTAGAAGGTTAATAGGTTTGAATTCAAGAGGCTTCAAGTGAGTCCCAACCTCAAACACTAATCACACAACCTCACTTTCTGTAGGTCACTGCAGACGAGTGCATTCAGCCCGAAAGACCTGATGATGCCTGGCCTTCAGTGGTTTTGTGTGTGTGTGTGTGTGTGTGTGTGTGTGTGTGTGTGTGTGTGTGTGTGTGTGTGTGTGTGTGTGTGTGTGTGTGTGTGTGTGTGTGTGTGTGTGTGTGTGTGTGTGTGTGTGTGTGAAATTAATGTTTTTTTGAATTAGTCGGGGGGGGGGGCGTTTTAAGCTGCACAGAGGTCAGACTGTAACAAAGCAGAGACGCTCAAATATACTAACAGAGAATTAAGCAGGACATGCATAATTTCTCACACTGGAATAACTAAGGATACACTTCGGATATATTTATCATGAGCAGATGAAAATTTACACAAGAGCCTGTGTCAATGCTGAAGAAAAAACTTGGATGAAACCTGAAAAGAAAACGTGAGACGGATTTGGGAAATCCAACTTTTGCAGGTGATGGTGGAGAAAACGGAGACTGTGAAAACATTTCTCCCTGAGAGAGATATCGGGAATGAAAGGAAGATTTCAAAAGAGTGAATAAAAGAAATCAGTTCAGCGAGTCTTTTATGCTACAGAGTTAAAGATAAGATGGATCGTTTATAACCAGGGATCCTGTCACCAGCAGATGTTTGCACGCTGATACGAAGACGTATATTTGTGTATGACTAAACCATATTGTTTATAAAGATATTCAGATATCAGACGAGACAACCCGCTGAATTTAAGCATATTACTAAGCGGAGGAAAAGAAACTGCATGTGTAAATATGTGATGTAAAGAAATTGACTTCCCTTACCCACCTTGTTCTAACACGCAAGAGGCAGTTAATAGCTTCTTAAAAGTGAAGCCAAAGCGTCTCGATTGCCCCCTGGTGGCTGGCTGCAGTTTAGATAATAAACACCACATCCTCCGTGTTAGCGGATGGGACATAGACATGTTCTTTTGTCCCCTGAAAGTCACTATAGCTTTTCCTATTAAACTGTACATGAAGGCGGCTGACATGACTGACGGCTGACATGACTGAAGTGTCTCAATCGCCCCCTGGTGGCTGGCTGCAGTATATAACATAAATCCTGCGTACTCTATATTAGTGGTTGGGATCAAACTAAAATGTCAAATTCACGTTAAATAATTTTTTTCTCAAAGATGGTTTCTGTCATTTTAGTTAGTTTGCATCAGGCTGTCGTATGTTCAAGTGTTCATGTTTCTGATTAGTTTGGTTTTAATTACTCCAAAAGTGCTTAAAATTCCTTAAGTCATTGGCACAAGATGGCAGCGTTAGTATCTGTGATATTTTGGCTTCATTTCTGCATAGTGGAATGAAGTGGAGACTCGGAAAATGAAAGCCACTACTGAGAGAGTTATTAACAGAAAGTGAGTTCATCAAATAGCTGTTTTCTGGTTGTAAAAAAACAATAATGGTGTTAGTACATTCCTTGGTCCTTCATTGGTTAGAGTTAACCACTGTTCAGATTACTGTGTAATTTATGTCTGTGGACTCTCGCCCTCTGTGGATGTTAAATGTTTTTGTCGTGGTGCGTTCTTGTTATTTCAGCTCGTATCAGCAGAACCAGGAACACATGTGTATGAAAGTTACTCCACCTCCATTATTTTACGTTTGTACAACAACTCACACTAATGAGTTTTAGCTGCTGGATGAAATAACTCCTGGTGAACTCCCCGCCCACACGTGGATTTAATTAAATAAAATAATATAGCTGTTTTCAGACATGTCCTGCGGAGGCTCTGCGGACAACTCTCCGGACTTTTTCCGGAGTTCGTCTTTCACACATGCACAGCACAGCAGGGGGTTCTCTGTTCAGAGGCAGGACGTACCATATTGGCACCACTTTTTCCCCCAGAGATATTTCTTTTCTTTTTGTTCTTTTTCATTTTGGCATCTGTCGCATGTTGGCAGAAAGTCGGGAGGCTCTCACACAATTGCGTTCATCTCTGGAGTTCAGTGCATGTCTGAGAGCAGCTACTGCAATTCTTCATTAAAATGTCTCTGTTTTATATGTTGTTTACTACTGTACTTGCATTATCCAAAATGTTTTTCTAAAGCCCCAGTTTATTTCCAAGTCAAAAGGACGTTTGGTTTTGGTCGCCTTAATTGCATCATATCTCCTTTATTCATGGCTTTACCCATTTCTGCAACAACCTCCAGGGGATATACAACAGGTAAAATAAGTATTGAACACGTCACCATTTGTCTCAGTAAATATATTTCTAAAGGTGCTATTGACATGACATTTTCACCAGATGTCGGTAACAACCCAAGTAATCCATACATACAAAGAAAACCAAACAAATAAGTTCAGAAATTATGTAGTATTATGTATAATATAAAGTTATGTGTAATAAAATGGAATGACACAGGGAAAAGTATTGAACACGCTTACTGAAATTTATGTAATACTTCGTACAAAAACCTTTGTTGGTAATGACAGGTTCAAGACGCCTCCTGTATGGAGAAACTAGTTGCATGCATTGCTGAAATGTGATTTTGGCCCATTCTTCCACACAAAGAACTATATATATGTATATATATATACACATACATATATCTTTTCTCTTAGAAGATGATGCTCTTGTCTGTTAGAACGACACCGCTGAGTATCCCTTCACACGCCAAACCACATACAGTGATGTCAGGCCACGGTGCTTTCAGCAGTGAATTTAAACAGCACCTGATGGATCAAGGACCACCCGTAACACCTCAGCAGACACATGCTCACATACACTCCCGGTGCTTTCTGCCTAGTTGAATGTGACATACTGATCCAGGTGCTGCTACAAGGCAGCTCGTGTTGAGTGTTTCCAAATGTGCGTCCTCAGTAATGAGGTTTGGAGCATGAGGCAGATCTCAGATAAATGTGCTGCAGTTGGCTGTTTAGTTTAATTGACGTAGTTCTGTCTCGTCAACCTTGTTGCGGTACAGCGAGTTAGTGAGTGCGTTCACTGACTCCAAACGCACAGGGAGTCTGTGAGTAGAGCTGTACAGAAAGGTACCATGGATAGATGAATAGATAATAAGTGGGAGTGGAGTAGGGAGTCATGAATCACGATAGGCTGAATGATTGGATCTCAGGACCCATCTAGCGCTCTCAACTCGTACTTGGACCAGTATCAGATCAGTGCTTCGTCTTCTTCTTCTTCTTCTTTGCCTCCTTTCCTTCAGCAAAGGTCCCTTTCTCTGCAGCCCTCCCCTTGGTAAATCACACCCAAGTATGTTAAACGGTGATCATGACGTAAATTATACAGAGTTAGCCAGAGTTCCACTGGCTCTTTGGTCTTAAAAAGTCTTAAATATGTTAAAATGTTCCGTATTATGCCTTCACTGAGACATCACTGTGATAATCCTTCCTATCGGTCTTACTTGACTTAGGCTTCAATCATATTGGTCTTAATGTCTTAAATTTAACTTGTTGAAACCTGCAGAGGCCATGTTATAAATAAAGACTGAAGTGAAGAATTGCACTTACCTCTTCCTTTACTTGCTTGTGCCATTGAGCAACGTTCTTTGGACACTTGTGCTTTTCTCTCCTGACTACAATACTCCCATGCTGCAATATAAATCCCACCCAAAAACAAAGTACATTAAAGAGTTGATCATGATGTAAATTATACAGCAGGGCCTTTGGCCTTAAATATATTATTACGTACTAGGTGTTAAATATGTTTGGACAGTAAATTTTGCTTGTCTGTGGGGAAAAAAATAGATACCTACTCGCTAGTTTGCAAGATAACATGGAGGGCTTTTTATGCCTCTGCGCACCTCGTCTTCAATTATAGGGAGGTGCAAGTAATACTGGAGCTGTGATATTCCTTAATATCTAACGTACTTGATGCAGGTCTTACATTTTATTCTTATTACTCTTAAAATGTCTTAAATTGAACCTGTTGAAACCTGCACTTAAACCTGTTGAAACTAGAATTGTACTTACATCTTCCCTCATTTGCTTCTGCTCTTGAGGAGCGGTCTCTATGGCTTTGGTCTCTTCCTTCTCAACTGCAATCCTCTCCTTATGCATCTATACATCACACCCAAAAACAAAGTACATTAAACAGTTGGTCATGACAACTGCGTCTTTGGCCTTAAAAAGTCTTAAATATGTTTAAAAATTACGTATTAGGTCTTTAACCTGTTGAAACCTGCAGGTACCCTGTTATATATAAAGCACTTACCTTGTCTTGTACTTGCTTGATGATCTCTTCCTGGGAAAGTGGCCACTCATCCTCACTATAATCATACTCCTCGCTGAGGAACCAACACAGACACAATCGTCAACCCAATGTTCCAAGAGTTTAAAATGTACTTAAAGATTTCATTACAAATATTTAGACTATCCAAATTAACAGATAAAAAAGGCCGACCTTTCAATTGGGTGTATGCCACTGGTAGTCTGCTGAAGCTGCTCTGGATCCTGACCCAGAAGATATTTGGTCGAATCGCTTGGTTTGCAGTCCTCGTCCAGATCCTACAAACATTAAATGATACAAGGATGTGGGATTTTTACAAAGTAGAATTAAGAGGCAGTAATACACAGACATACAGACAGACAGACAGAGACTCAGCTTGGAAGGTTACCTTAGTATTGCAGTAATATTGAATGGAGAGGAGCTCAGTAGTCTTCTCCTCCACCACATCCAGATAGTGGAGGATTTTTTCGTGATGATCGAGCATGACCCCTTTCCTTGTGTGCTCAAACTCCAATATAGAGCAGGCATGCTCCACTCCTGTGGAATTTTTGGAAAGAAGAGAAGTTTAATGTGTGTTATATGTAGGTTGGTGCTTTATGCAGATATATACATATACACACACTAAGAGTAATCATTTTTTTTACAGGTCTGCAAATTCTTGTAATTTTAGGGGGAAAAAAAATGTCAACTAAAACAATGCAAATACTCAGTCATGAATACATTTTCAATTAGATACTGTCTTTTGTATATGTTGAATTGCATGTTTGCCTATTGTACATTTGCATGTTCATCTGACTAAAACAATGATGTTTATATGACAAATTCATTGGAATTTATTGATTACACTAATTGAGCTGTGTTTCTATTTCCCCTATAATTAAATTACCATCAAATTAAGGAAACTACCAGATTCTGAAAGAATAGACCCGTAAAATAAACTGTTGCCAAACCTGGCACTATGTCGTCCAAGAATTTGATGATGGCGCTTTTGCGGCGCCTGTGGGACTCAGTGCGGGACTCATCCTCCTCCAGCTTTTTATTCAAGTCACTCATCACAGAGGAATGATCGAGCTCCGGCAAATCTTTAGGGTAAGGATGGTCCAGCTTGTTTTGGAGCTGCAGAATCGTTAATTTCAAGGATATATTAATAATATATGTAATAGGACATACATTTCTAAACTGAAAATATAGATATATTAATATATTGTTAAATGTCACATTACAATTTTTTTTAAGCTTAACGACGGATTTTTGCTCCCGAGTTCAATATATACTCACCTCTATGATTTCAGTCCTCAGGTCGAGAACCTCTTTTTCCTGGTGCATAACATCCGTGGGGAGTAAAAAGTATCGATTCTCCTCTACACAGTGAAACAACAACGAGATAAATTTAAATCCTGTTTGTCCTAATTCAAAATCATTATCAAAGTGGGACATTAGATTTATGTAGTGTCAATTCATGGTTAATCATGTGATATTTAAGTTTCTGAAGAAAATTACTCAATGTATGCAAATTTTTTTTAATTAATCTACATTAAATAAAAGCCGATTCGATACAGATCCATCAGAGAGAATTACAGTGGCAGGTTGTGTCGGTAATATTTACCATTGTTGAACTTGGTAAGTGCCGTTTCCACGTTGTCTTCGCCTGACACCATGATGATCTCCTGATGCACCCCCCTCAGAGTTACCATATAGTCTTCATAGCTCTCCAGATCCTTCTTCAGCGCCATTACTGGGACAAACAAACCATTCACATGAAAACAAAGTCTCACCTCCGTCATGTGAAACTGAAGTTAACAAAATCTGTACGTCACAGTTCAACAATGTACATTTTTGTTGATATCTAATTCAAAAGTAATGTTAGCACTATTTTCTTTTCACTAGATGATTTAAACATGTTTATGGCATTAATATCCTGATTGACAGCTGTCAATGTCACTATTAAATCTCTTGTCATTATTGTAAACATTGTGTGAAAACAGAAATATAAGCTCCAGCACAATGGCCGTGTCTTACATTTCTTCTTATGGACATCCATGTGTGAGTCCCTCTTCTTGTTCTTGATGGCAATGAACTCCGTCAGCTTTTTCTGATGTGCAACTTCCACGTCCAGGTAATTCATCGAATTTATGTAAGTGGCAATTTCATCATCTTGCTTCTCCATCATCATCGTCAAATTGGACTCATACCTCAGCCTGAGGTAGAAATTAGAATACACAATATAAATGGATGAATAGAGAAGATTCAAAAACCAAGTTCATGGGGCCCTTTTATATTACATCGCATTATCGGCATCAGTGGACTGCTTGATGGTTTCCTCAATATGGCTGCGGATCTCCTCCAATTCCTACAACACAAAGTGCAGAGACATTTTTTTTTACTTCCCAACAATAAAGCAGTGTAAGTGCTTGAATAGTAGGTTATTAACAGGGAATCCAAACAAAAATATCACCTATGGTGTGACCTCTGACCTTATTTTGATTGTTCATTCTGTCTTTAAATGAGAGATACTCGTTGTAAATCTCCTCCACCTCATCTCGATGGCACTGGCAATCTACTTGTTGCATATTGAAGTCTTGCTTCATCTGACAAGTACATTGTACACATACATGAGGATAAACACTTGCGTACTATTATTAACCAGACAAAGATCCTCCTTCATAACTCACATTGTCCAATCTGACTTGCGCAGTTTCCAAGTCCTTCCTTGTCTTCAGCATGTCAGGCCTCTCCCTTTCATTCTGCATGAGCTCTTCCACTTTCAGCTCAATTTTTGCAATCTGCCCACAATATAAACTCATGGCATTAATACATGACATATACTTAATTTTATCAAAATATCAATAAACATGAAATTAAACTAAAGGTTAGTAAGCTGTGTAGTGACAAGGGCAATTAACCTCTTTCTCCAAGTCTTTGTGAATCTGCATTTCTATTCCCAGCTTCTCGTCTAGATTGTCGCACTGTTTCAACAAAGTAGGGTCTGGTTGGGGCAGGGGGAAAGCAGTAGCGAACCTGTCCCTCAACATCTCCTGCTCCTTGAGCAAGTTTTCTATCTCCAGCCTTCACACACAACACACAAACCGGTGGTCAGATAAATTAAAATGCACAATGTTGATATTGCGATGTTGGTGTGCTTTAATCCTTTTTTTGTGTTTTTCTTTACTCTTGCTTGCGGATGTGCTCCTTCATCAGGTGCTCCTCTCCCGTCACATTTTGATGGGGTGGCAATTTGAATTGCTCTGATTTGTTTTTAGAAGAGAAAACACATCAACTGGTAAGACAACATAACTGAGAGAACATCGACATTTAAAAGTCAAGAATATATACTTAAAATAATAATCTATTCCATCTTACTCTTGGTTGGGCAAGTGTTCGAAGGCATTGTTGTTTTTCCACCATGCATTGTTGAGCTTTGTTTTCGGATAAAAATATAAAGAAAGCTCTTCTGGTTAGTTGTCTAACTACTAAATTGTGTAGTTGTCTTCACACTAAATGGTTTATCTATGAGTCAAAGGTTATCTGACAAGTTTAAAGGATTTTTTAAGCCACACTGCCAGAATCAGGATTGCAATGTCACTCCGGCAAGATCAAAGGATCTTTAAGGCCATATTCAGGTTTGTAATGTCACTCTGTCAAGATCAAAGAATTGTAATGTCAACAGGTCCTTGTGGGATGTCATCAATGTAGACACACAGACACCTATTGTAAAATCCCTACATTGCAGAAAAATAACTGGATAACTATAATGTGACATTAGTGTGTCATTATTCACACTAAAAATAATAATTTACCACAGCGGGTTTGGGCTGTATTTCTATGGATCTATTTTGAATCTTTTTGTACATTTTTTTGAATCTTTTCCCAACAGTTGTCGTAACTAATCTAATCTTTCTTAATTTAAAACTGGCAGCAGTTTTGATCCAGGGAATGGTGACTCCACATTATGGTCTGATCGCTTTTATCTCCTGTGAAACTTGAGGGTTGGCGCCGTGCACATACAGACCCCTTGTATATTCAACTCTGGGAAAGGAAGTCGGCAATTCCCCTTATTTTCAGGTCCTGCTTACGCAGCACAAAAACACCAAGCCATGTTCCTCAGCGTCTTCAGAACGATAGAGTAAACACACTCCGTCACGTTCATCGTATCAACATAATACAAGAGTTTAATGATGTGCAGAGATGCAGACTTGCAGTTTTCCCAGTGTATGTTGAACCAAAGAGATGCAGCTGCGAAGCAGAGACTCAAGCAGAAGCTTTCAATTTTTGTTTTATCTGTCAAGAAAGCAGTATATCCGTCGTTATTTCAATGCCTCACTCTCTTAGACAGTAATATGTGAAATGCTAGGATAAGGACAAGGCAGGAGTAGTTTTATATTGTCACTAAATACCATGAAAAAACAAAGCTAACAATTTGTTTTTCTGTGTCTTTAGTATTACAGACCTCAATACCCCCTGTGGCACATGTCAATTTCTTTGCTCCTACTGAAAATGGTAAAAGTCAAAAAATATCACGGAAGACAATCATTTTCTTTAAAAGCTTGAGAAGCTTCTTGAAACAGCAGGACATTCTTTTTTTAGCAAATAGTGCATCTGTTGAGGCTTATTTTCTGACAGATATTTGGAGGACGGGTGCAGATTTATCTTACTGCCAGTTGAATGTTCGTCTGCCACACCCAAAGTAAACCTTATTAAAATACCATAACCCATAGGTCCAAACTACAACTTAATATTTAAAGTTTTTTTTTCTCACCATTGTCATCACTTCTCTATAGTAGATTCTGGATCCACACTCTGATTGGTGGTGAGTGTTTGGAGCAGGGGACAGAGGCCTAGTCCCTGCAGTTGATCTAGTCTAGCACCATGAAGTTTGATCAAATCAAATCATTATAGATTTTGCTGAATGCTGTGATGCGCACAAGAAAGAGGGCAAGGGTTAAAATAACTAAGTAAAACTTACCCTTGTAACTACTTCCTGTGATTAAAAAAATACATGTAGACCTCTCAGAAGCACTGATTTCTTCAACTGCTGACCGGTTACCTCAATGAATTCTTTAAAATCAGTATAATGAGTAAATATAAGTTTCCTCATTGCCCAGACAACCTGTAGTCTATGGCACAATGCCACTACTTGTTCATGAGATCAGATGATTGTTATAAAGCAATAGAATATCACAGCTGTATCCTTAAGTTGTCCCTATAAAGTTCGTTTGCAGAGGAGACTTGGCTCAATCTCAATCAGAGTAAAAGTTCTATGTGTTTGGCATAGAAACAAAAGTATAGCTGTGGTTTCACTGAACTTAAAGAACTCAATATTACAGCAAAGACTTTATGTTTTAATTTCCTTGGCACAAGTCAAACTGACTTATGACTGTTGGATCTTGCAATCTCTTTTTTTTTTCCTTTCTTTTTACCAGACGACAAAAAGGGGCCCCCGTCTTGAATTTCCTCCTTCAGTTGTTTTGACTTACACGGAGGGCCGAGCTAAAGCTGTGACTGCAGTGCTCTCTCTCTCTCTCTCTCACACACACACACACACACACACACACACACACACACACACACACACACACACACACACACACGAACACGCTCCAAGGCCTTGGTTGAGTTTTCGCTGCTAATCACTCTCATATGTGCAGAGCCACTAGAAGGCGTGTTGTTTTATCTCACGTCATCATCCTTGCATTTGGCTGCCAGCATGTGTTGCCGGTTAACACTTTAAACACGGAGTGAAGGTAAAAGTCTCTGAGAATTAGAAAAGACAGGCCTGCCCATAGAGGAGCAAATAGATTTTGTGTGCGTCGCGGATGGTCGCGCATGCAGTAGTGTGTATGCAGATGGTCAGAGTCAGAGCATCAGCCCGAAGACTGGCGTGGATTAAGAGCTTAGAGACACACTCCTCCAGAGCTTTACACGCAAACACCCTTCACAGCGTTGGGGTGACTTAATCTCTAATGTATTCTCCTCGGTGTCAGCTCCCCATGAAACCCTTATTGCTAAAGGAAAGCCTGCAGACTTAATGTACATTTGATTCCAAACATTAAACAACTCAGAGCATTGTGTATTTGGCTGCTGAGTGAATTTCCGGTTGTATTTGCGATTTGTACAGTACCAGTCAAAAGTTAGTTTTTTCTTTATTTTTCTTTCTTTCTACATTGCAGATTAATATTGAAGACATCCAAACTATGAAGGAACACATATGGAATTATGTGGTAAACTAAAAAGTGTTAAACAAACCAGAATGTTTTATATTTTAGATTCTTCAAAGTAGCCACCTTTTGCTCTGATGACACACTTGGCATTCTTTCTATCAGCTTCATGAGGTAGTCACCTGGAATGGTTTTCCAACAGTCTTGAAGTGTTCCCAGAGGTGCTGAGCACTTGTTGGCTGCTTTGCCTTCACTCTGTGGCCCAACTCATCCCAGACCATCTCATTTGGGTTTAGGTTGGGTGGTTGTGGAGGCCAGGTCATCTGACGCAGCACTCCATCACTCTCCTTCTTGGTCAAATAGCCCTTACATAGCCTGGAGGTGTGTTTGGGGTCATTGTCCTGTTTAAATACAAATGCTGGTCCCACTAAGCGCAAAGCAGATGGGATGGCATGTCGCTGCAGAATGCTGTGGTAGCCATGCTGGTTAAGTATGCCTTGAATTTTTAATAAATCACCAACAGTTTGACCAGCAAAGCACCCCCACACCATCACACCTCTTCCTCCATGCTTCACGGTGGGAACCACACATGTAGAGACCATCCGCTCACCTTTTCTGCGTCTTACAAAGACATGGCGGTTGGAACCAAAAATCGCAAAATTTGGACTCATCAGACCAAAGTACAGATGGTCCATTCCTTGTGTTTCTTGGCCCAAGCAAGTCTCTTCTTCTTGTTGTTCTTCCTCAGTTGTGGCTTCTTTGCAGGAATTTGACCATGAAGGCCTGATTCACGCAGTCTCCCCTGGACAGCTGATGTTGAGATGTGTCTGCTACTTGAACTCTGCGAAGCATTTATGTGGGCTCTAATCTGAGGTGCTGGTAATTTGTGGTTTCTGAGGCTGGTAACTCTAATGAACTTATCCTCGGCAGCAGAGGTAACTCTTGGTCTTCCTGTCCTGGGGCAGTCCTCATGAGAGCCAGTTTCATCATAGCGTTTGATGGATTTCGCAACTTGAACTTGAGGATACATTCAAAGTTCTTGAAATTTTCCAGATTTACTGACCTTCCTGTATTAAAGTAATGATGGACTGTCGTTTCTCTTTACTTATTTGAGTGGTTCTTGGCATAATATGGATTAGAACTGCAGTCGAATAGGCCTATTCACTGTATAGAACTGTGCACCAACCCTGCCTCTGCACAACACAACTGATAGTCTCAAACACATTAAGAAGGCAAGAAATTCCACAAATTAACTCTTGACAAGGCAAACCTGTTAATTGAAAACCATTCCTGGTGACTACCTCATGAAGCTGATTGAAAGAATGCCGAGAGTGTGCAAAGCTGTCATCAGAGCAAACAAAGTAGTCTGGTTGGGGCACTTTTTTGTTTACCACATAATTCCATATGTGTTCCTTCATAGTTTGGATGTCTTCAATATTAATCTGCAATGTAGAAAGAAATTAAAATAAAGAAAAACCATTGAATGAGAAGGTGTGTCCAAACTTTTGACTGGTACTGTAAATCTTTTGAATGTGGATTATAAAAGTCTGTATGTCACTCATTGGTCAATTAGATCGGGGCTCTGTAACTGAGCCTGACACAAATTCAACAGGGATCCTGTTTTAACTGTCTGAACCCGACCGAGCCGAATTCAGTTAAATACGCTGGACTTAGTTTGTGTCGCCCTGTCCCTATAACATATGGTTAGTGCATAAATATACGGCAAAAATAAAAAATATAAATGAAGTAGAGCTGGAGAGTCAGATAAAGAATAGTGATACGGACAAACAGGTGTAAAAAAGCTAAATAATAACGAGTGGAAGGGAAATGTAAGAGCAAGGACCTGAGATATTTTAGACATTTATAGTTTGGGAGGGAAAAACATTTTGGAAACTGAACAAGAGTAATTAATTATATCTTCAAATTCGCCACTCTGTTTGCTTTATTGTCTATTATCAGTCCAAATGAGGCAGAAGTTGAGGTTCCTTTTCGGCTCGTGTGCGGCTCTGACTCCAGAAATACTGTAAGATCTGTGTGTAGTTAAAGTTAGTCACGATAAATCAAGATCTGTGTGTGATTGTTTGTGTGTGATTGTGTGTGTGTGTGTGTGTGACAGGTTGATGTACTGTACAGTAAATACCTATAAAGATCCCTATCATCCCTGTGTTTGGTGAGTTAATGCCTGATACATGTGAGGGAGGCGGACATTGATTCTAATGGGATCAGGCAGACGTTAATGAACATGGCCCTTCGTGTGTGTGTGTGTGTGTGTGTGTCAGGACATAAATGTCCTGGCATGCAGCTTAAACCCGCAGCAGATCTGCCTCGATGCTGCCGTCTTTTATCTCGTTAGACACACTGAGCCACATGATGTCACTTGTTGTTGGAGTTTGAGGTTTGACACCATTTGATCGAGTCTGAATCAGATCAAGTACATTTTGAACTGTAGGTTCGGTATCTAACAATTTAAAAATATTGTCTATCAGCAATACATTTTCACGTGAAATACCGGTAAACAGAAGCCATTGCTGAGAAAAACCCATGTCATAATGGAATTGGTTTTATTTTGTTGGTCAATGCTCAATTCTTTTATTAAATTTCGTGGAAATCCACTCATTCGTTTTTTGCATAATCCTGCCGACTAACGAACAAACAAAACAATAATTTAACATCCTTGGTGGAGGGAAAAAACATTCTACTCTCTCAATGGTCTAAATTGCAGCCTAAAAATGTTGCCATATTTCTTTTTTTTAAGAATTAAGAAGAAATAAAGACTCAGGGTCCTTGAAGACAAAACCTGATTCCACCAGTTCAACCTGTTCAGACATTCAAGGATTTTGTGAGAAAATACATATTTAAGCATATTATCTCACTTCAAATTCATTTGAACCAGGTTTAAATACTTAATTTTTAGTTCTTTGCTTTCATTAATACTTTGTTGAAAATATTTAAATACATCAAACTGTAAATCCTGTTTACGTGCATCATGTGTTGTTACACCTCTAATGGCCTTTTAGCAATGTTTCCCTGTAACCAATTAGAAAATGTCACCTCTGTGGTCAAGTGAAAGTGTCCTTTACACAAAGGCTAGAGGGACTCATGAGAGAGAAGCTGTCCCTGTTTGGCCTCTCTGTTTCATGGAGGCATTTTGGCAACAGTCAAACAATCTGCTGTTCCAGGGACAAGAAGACTGTGTCTTTTACCAGACGGCCCCCGAGCACAAACGAAATGGGTCAAATCCCCCGAGACGTCAGATAAAGAGTGCAGGGAAAGTTCTCACAAAAGAAAAGAGAGAGAACATGGAGATACTGTTAGAGTGCGTACATGTGACATGTAAGAATGAAAGCAATGTCTTGATTTGACTGAACACGTCAGTGGTAGATTTTGCAGTACCTGTGCCAGGGTGCAGAGTTTGTCTAGGTCGGGGGTTCAGGAGGAGGCTACACCTGAATGCATCGCCACCGCTTTGGTTTGGCACATTCCTCTGGCTTCACTAATGGCACTAATGATCCTCAACAGAGGCTCCACGCTCCACATGTGTGAGGGGTGGGAGGAGTAAATACGGAAACGGGAGAAAGATGGAGTGAATTGTGGACAAGTGAAATGAGAAGGAAGGGAGTGAGAGGTCTGTGGGAAGAAGGAAGGAGGAAAAAACAAAGAGCTAAATGAGATATATATAAATTGTTGGTTAACCGCTGCCAAGGAAATAGCTGCCCTTGCTTTCGCATACCCGGCATTCTAGACTAGCAACTGGTCGTACAATATGCAAATTAGGGCCATGTAACATCACAATAATGCGGCAGTGTGAGTCGGGCCACTGTCAAGTTGTTTTCTGCGCAGGAGAGAAGCTCCCTTTACTTTGGGGTGTCTAACTTTGCAGAACTTTTACACTCACAAAAAATCCTATATAACACACTAGAGAAAGAAAAACTGAAAAAGCATCATAAGTCTCCTTGAGAAAGAAAAACAGTGGGAAAGTGAAAATGACGAGGAGAACAGATTAAATTTATTCTGGGTGAATCTGTGACGGACGATTGACATTTTAGTTTTAGTTGCTCAATCTAAACTGTTCCTCAACCACCTTTGCTGTGGATCTTTTCCGAAACTTAACTGTACCCTTGTTGCTAGTCACAGATATTGCAGAAAGAAATCATTTTGAAAACATTGAATGTGAGCCTGTTGTCAGACCACACACATTCTTCGAGCTTCCTTCTTGCCTGTTGCAATTTCTCTTTCAGAAAGATTGATTATGCTCTTTTCTTCTCTTCCCCATGTTTTCCTCATCCCTCTCTTCTTTCTCTTTTCCCCTCCCTCTATTTTCTTGTCTTGACGATGTTGTATGTGGAGGTGAGTTATCCATGGGCGAGCTCCAGGATCCCTTCCTCGTCAGTGTCCATCTCATCGCCGACCCCGGCCAGGGCAAGTTCCTGCAGCGAGCTGCCGATGCCGTGCTGGCGTGGGTTCACCCCGAGCTGCAGCTCTTCAGGGTCTCAGAGCGGGCCACCGTCTCCCAGCGACCCTGGCCCAAGCACCATCAAAATGGCGACCAGGCAACAGCCTGCCAGCCCACCATAGCAGTCATCGTCTTCCTCCAGGAGGCTTATGGCGGTGAGGAGCAGATACTGATGCTGCACCGTGCTCTGCAGAGGCCACCATGGAGATACCACCACACTGAAAAAGTCAGCAATGGCCAGCGGATGCTTCCACTGTCGCCATGCAGCCAGGACTTCTTCACTCTGTCTCCTGGAACACCGCTGTGGGCTGTGCGACAGGTGCATTACGGGAAAGAAATAGTGCGATTTACTGTTTACTGCCGATATGAGAATTATGTGGACATGGTGCGGCTGTACAAGCTGCTGCTTCAGCGGAGGGTAGCGCAGAAGAAGGAGGACTTTTGCTTCTTCGTAGTTTACTCCAACCCAGATATGGAGATCCAGCTGTCGTTTAAGAGGCTCCCTCGAGGTCAGCCTCTGGTGGTGCTGGAGTCAGCGGTGATGGAGGTGAGGGTACGGGATGTTGGAGTGCTGGTGCCTCTGCTGCCGCACCCCTGCAGCCCAATCAGCGAGGTCCGCTGGCAGACGGAGGACTACGATGGAAACAAGATCCTCCTGCAGGTGAGAGGGTTTTCAGATTCTGCTAGAAGGGACGCTCAAATATAACAGGAGGCAGTAAATGAAGCTTCAGTATTTTTTAATGAGTAGTATCAAAAGTGGCAAACTGAATATACACATAGGTTACTCTGAGGACATCCACCAATTACCATTTACTATACTATCTATCTATGTACATACACACACACACACATCACTTTCTATTATTAAAATAAGTTTCTATGAATCTCTAAATATAACAAGCTTCTTAGCTCAACTTGGCTTCAACATCCAGACTATTAAAAGTTTGCACGAACACACTTTATCTACTGTAACTGCGTCATGGCGATTACACACACACACACACACACACACACACACACACACACACACACACACACACACACACACACACAATGGTCCTTGTCTGTAGGGTATCAGTTTCAGAGAGGATCTGTGTCCAGGCAGTGGAAGATAAGTCATTTTGAAAGTTCAATCGGATTAAGCATCAGTCCATTACTGGGATTGGAACAGCACTGAGGGAAACAATAAGCTGATCTGTCATGACAATGGACCACATGCATGATGCTTAGCTGCCACCTGGCCTCAACTCATGTGTTACTCCATTGTGATTTAAAACAGTTTTGGTTTATTTAAAAAAAATAAAAAATCTGCCAATTTCACTTTTCAACACAAATATTTTATAGAGAAGAAGAAAATATGAACTGAGACAATCTGGAAGTACTGATTTATTTCAATTATTTATTATTCAATTATTCAAATACTTGCTGGTAGAGCTGCAGAGATTAGTGAGTCACTCAAAAGAAAATGAGTCATCAAATATTTTTATTATTGATTAATTCTTCCATTAATTGGGGGGATTCCCTGGTTTCAGATTCTCAAATGTGAATTTTTCTTTGTACTTCTACTTACAGTTGAAACGTTTTTGGTGCTTTTCTTTGTTTTATCTGACTGTAAACTTCACATATTTAGATTCTGGATGGTCACACATTAGACTATTGGAAATGTTCACGTGCATTTTTCAGCAAACAACTGATGAATTGATCAGAATCATCATATTGATAAATCAGTGAGAATTTCAGATGAATATTCTGTTGACCTACAAATCAAATATTCAACTAATACTAATACTAGTTGAGGATTAATGTTCAGTTCTGCTGTTTTTGCCTCACTGGGGTCAGATCTCCGGCTGACCTGGCTTATCCCAAGATAACTAAAGCTTACAAGAGTAAGGGTCTGATCATTGCCATGTCAGCAACTTCATTACCCAGCACCCCCTGCTGCAGCTCCTCGTCAGCATGTCGTCCTCACAGAAAACTGGACAGATCCTGTCACGTTGTATGAGCAGAAAAAGGCTTTCACCCGAACATGCACAGAAATAGTTTTAGTAAATAACGAATGTGCAGTGGATCTACAGCCTCTCTGGGATAACCACAAACACACAGAAACTCTTTTAAATCACAGCCTCGGCAACAACAACAACACCGCCTCCTCCTTCCTGTATGGGACAGATAGGTATGCTGCTGTACGAACACATCGTGGTTCAGAGCAAAGAAAAGTGACAGAAGAGGAAAGAAAAGGTGAAGAAGAGAGTGAGAGGAAGATAAATGCAAGGAAGTGTTCTGCAGAGGAGAGAACAGAAGCAGATTGGAGAGAAGAGAAGAACCGCCTGTGAGCTGTAGAGCAGGGAGAGAGAACACACACAAACACACACACATAAACATGCTTATTTACGTTCTTAGGATTGGGATGCATCAATAAATTGTCTTGTCAAGTAAAGAATTGGTAAAATAGTTTTACACATACAGAGGATGTATATTTTGTAAGGTTTATTTATATCTGCATATATGGAGAAATTAATGGATGGACTGTGTATGTGTAAGCACTTTTTAACACACATTCATACAACACTTCTATATACTGTGCTTCATCTATCTCACACACTGCTGGCACAGTTGCCAGGAGCAATTTTGGTTCAATTTCAACCAATTTTGGTTCAGTATCTTGCCCAAGGACACTTTGGCATTCGAGTTTGAGGAGCCGGGCATTAAACCACCGGTCGACTGGTTGTTGGATGGCCTGCTATACCTTCTGAGCCATAGCCGTCCCACATAAAACACAGAAAAGTAGCAAATTCTACGTTTAACACCGGTGAATTTCTCAAATAATGAATTTGAAGATTTTTGCACTATAAGTTAATATTCAATCTGTCATGATCAGTGAGAGCATTTGTTAATATTAGAAACACAGACACCAGTTGTTTTCTGACTTCAGACCCGTCAGGAGGATCCGGTAAATCACGCTTCAGCGCTTCTCTTGACACTTAACGTTTTGTTTCCAGAACATTTATTGTTGTTGAATCTGAACATCTGGAAATTTGAAAACTCCCCTCTGCCCCTGAAGCACTTGGAAATAATTGCCTCGAGGCTGCTGTGTGGAAAGTTACTGCCGCTGCGTGTATTGTTTGGTCGCAGAGTCGTACGACAAAGCAGACGTTAGGACAGAAAACATGGAGAAACTATCAGCATCTTTTTTTTTTCCAATACTCACAGAGAAAGAAAACACGGAGCAGAACCCGACCTGGCGGAGCCGTGAAATCAAAACTGCTGCAGCTGCCTCGCATGTTATAAACGAACATTTTCACATTTATGTCAGAACTGGGGGTCTGTGATACTTTTGCGCATAAATGAAGGTGCGATATACTCGGGGCTCCCCAGACACTAATGACTTCTCCAGCTGTTGTGCTGTGATTCATGAAGTGGTCGGGCTGAGAACAGGGGGCATGTGGGGGCTTTTCTGTAAACCGTGGGGTTCCCCTGCAGTGTGAAGCGCCTGGTTGCCTGAAAGTCCACAGAGGGAGTTTAAAGGTCCAGTGTGGAGATGAAAGTGATCTATTGGCAGACGTTTAACATAAAATAATGATGTTTTCACTAGTGTTTCATCGAAATTATACGAATTGTTGTTTTCTTTACCCTAGAATGGGCATCTGGAGCGGGTCCTCTCTACAGAGAGAGAGAGAGAGAGAGTGTTTACGGAAGCCCAGACTGGACAAACTAAACACCTTAGAAACTACACCACTAGATGTCACTAAATTCTACACACTGAACCTTTAATGGTCTTTTCATTGTTTCCCCTGTGACCTCATATTCAACTGCACAGACAGAGCAGAATGAAGTGATACTGTGGTCCAACAAAGCAGAATAATCTTATATACCTGCTATTTCAAAAGTTCAATAATGAAAATTCAAGCACAAGAATAACTGAGAAATGTGCCAATATGCTGGGAAAGGTTTATAGCGAGGGATGATGTTGTATGGTGTAAGGGAAAACGTTGAGGAACTCTTCAGGAAAACCCCGGCAACATCTCAGTTCCGTTATTTGATCCCTTCTTCCTTTGGTCGGGGAAATGTTTCCAGTGCTCCATCTTGAAGGGAGTCTCAAAGCTCTTATTTCTGCATTCATCTGTGAATAGGGAGTAAGACATGAGCAGGGACACACTTTAAGACCGTTCTATGAGGAAGGCATTTAAATACACATCCGTGAGGACTTTGTCTGAGATGAAGATTAATTCCTGGTATAGGGACTTCTTGTATCATCAGAGGAGGAACTAGGTTGCAAGGAAAAGATGCAAGTGAGGGAAACACGGAATTGAGATGTAGCCCCTTTCCCCCCTATCCTGCAGAGGGGATTCATGTGCAATACTTAAAAAAAAAAAAGAAGCTTCAATGAGATAATAAAGGTTCTAGATATTATTCGTCAGACTTGGTAGGTTATTACATGCGTCAAGGAGGTTATTATTCCGCTTCTGTGTGTTTGTTGGTTTGTTTGTCAGCAGGATCCCGCAAAAACTACAGAACAGATTTCCATGAAGGTGTAAGGATAAGACATGGGCCAAGAAGGAACCCATAGAATTTTGGTGCACATTCGGAGACTTGACTCCTCCGGCAGCGGTCACGGGTTCGATTCTAACCCAGACCATAGCTGCATGTCTTCCCTCATTGTTTCTTCCTATTTCACAATTGTAATCTACTGTCCTATCAATGAAATAAAGGTGGGAAATCCCCATATAATATCTTAATTAAATAAATTGGTCCAGACAAAAAAACCTGGGTTTACATACAGAAAATTAGCAATAAAAATGGTTTATTTCAAATGTTGCTTTCCACATTTTTTTTCTCCCATTAGAAAAATTTTGATTTCACCACCAAAAATGAACTGCTTTGATGTCTCATTAAAATGACTCATATTAGTCAAGTTCAAATATACATTTAGTTCATATCCTTTTGGTTTCCCTTTTGTTTCCTGCTCAGGTGCAAAGTGCTCACTTCAAACACAGACAAGATCACTGTCCAATATCGTCCACCGTCGCTGAATCGGCCTCGGCTCCTTCCACCTTCAACCGCACCGGCGCCTCCCAAAGGAACCGTCGGTATCATCATCGAGGTTCATCCCATCCTAGAGTCCACCACCACCAGAGCTCCCAGGGCTCCCTCCCGCTGGCCTGCGAGGAGCCAGATGAGCCGGAGCAGTGGCTCCACTGTCACCACCAGGACGGCTGGAGGACCCAATGGAGGGGCCACTGCTCAGGCTCCCTCTTCTCTCTGCCTAACCATGGCTCTGGCAGCTCTCGCTCCACCTCCTCCTCACCTGGGCCCTCCTCCAGCCCCCACCACAGGAGCCACTCCCTGAACCGGAGGTCTTCCCTCATCCCGCCCTTCCGGCTCAACGTGGATGCTCTGATTGGTGCAGAGGAGACGGACGTGGACACGGGGGACAAAGTAAATGCAGGTAACAGTATGGACTTCACAGTGGTGTCTGCGTACATCAAATCCAACCTGCCACAGACTTGTAGGCCGTCATCTGCTCCACCCGAAGACATCGGACCCTCCCTTTCTCCTGGCGTCCCTGAGAACACCACCTGCAAGTCAGCCACACTAGGCCGGACTCCATACAGCCTCCCCACCTACAGCACTCCCTCCACCCTGCTGTGGTCATATCCCCATAGCACCAGTGTGACCACAAGCGCCGCCCCGTCCCTGAGCGACGTGTCCATGAACCAGTCTGACAGTTGCAGCGTTATTAGTGCACCGGTGGAAGAAGAAGACGAAGACCAAGAATTCTACATCTGATCAACCTCTGTATTCTGAGAATCTGTAATCTGAAATGAGTCGCTCAGTAGTGACAGTAAAAACAGCTCTATTCTGCACTCTGGTGTTTGACAGTTAAACTACAGGCCAGTGAAAACGAGCTCAAACTGTATTTAATGTTCTCATGTATTTTTGAGTGTTGCTTTTTTTCCACATGTAGATTTAGGCTTTGTAAATATCAGGACATATAAGTGAGTGAAGTTAAAGGACCAATCATGTAACTGTGTACAGATACACTATCCAATAAAACCATTCGTCTTTATATACCCACCTTGATTCTTTTATTTAGGTGCATAAAATAAATAAATAAACCAAGTCACTATGGCTGTGAAAAAATGTATAATGCTTCTTTAGTATGGCGATTGCATGGCAAAGATAATTTAAAAATCCATGTATATGCTTTGCAGCTCACTGGCTTTCATCAGGGTGATAGAAAATGTATCAGAGCACCTTGTGAGATTTGTATGCCTCCGCGCTGGTGACTGCTGTTTGCCGGAGGCTTTATGTTTTTGTGTTGTCCGTATGTCCGTCTTATTCCTGTGAACACAATATCTCAAGAATGCCTTCAGGGAATTTCCTAAAATTTGGTACAAATATTCACTTGGACTCAAGAATGACCTCTTTTAGATGTTGGTGGTCATAGTAGCCAACTTTGCCTTTAATTTTCTCAAAAATTCTACAATTGATAAATATTCTGAAACTTGACATGCTGACAGTGGGGGTCACCATGAACAATAGTGTGGTGAAATATCTGCGTCAGCTTTTAAGGATTTTGCCACAGAGGCATTATGTTTTCGGGTTGTCTGTCCTTCCGTACCAGCTTAAAAGACAAGACTTAAGTTTTTGACCAGCAGCCACCATAACGTCTTTGCAAAGCAGTTCAATGCTATCCTCTTGTGTTCATCTTTGGGACAAAGGATTTTATTTGAACACATATTACCACATTTAGTGATTTTATTATAATTAAAGAACTGTATCTTGAATTTTAAGTAATCTGTAGATGATTCATCCTGTTGTGTTACACAGAGCGTGTGTGTGTGTGTGTGTGTGTGTGTGTGTGTGCGCGTGCGTGCATGTTGGGGGGGTCTTCGAGGAGGGGAATCCTGGGCTCACCGGTTGTCATGGCGAAGACTCCTTGCAGCCCTGCAGAGGTGATGTCATCATGGACCAATCAACATGGAGAGCAAGGTAGTGTATTACTTCTACAGTGCAGAGGTCCCACATGAGGAGGCCTGGGAAACAAATCAGTCTGCACGTTAAAATCCTGAGACAAACTTTATACAACAATTTGTCATTCTTACAGTTTGTGCATGAAGGGCGGACGACATCTCTACATGAAACTTTTTCAGGTTTTATTGTCATGTGTTAGTCAACACAAGGTGAACAGCAAAAAAAAAGTGGGGCAAGAGAACCGGTCAGCTCAGCAATAAGAGCAATGTTATAAAAAATATGAAGTAAGAAAAAGAGAAAATATATAGAAATCATAAAATCAAATACTATATTCGTGTGCACAATGTATACAAGTGTACACTATTCAAGTAAACTTATATGTTTTACTTGGGTAATATATGTGATATAACCTCTATTGAAGATCGTGTCAAATTAGCTCAGTGTTTATTATTATTATTATTATTATTATTTTTTTTTTTATTATATGACTCTCAGTCCTCACCGACCGGAACTGCATCATCAATATAAAAGAGAGCTTTTCACTTTAGCACTAAATGGCAGCAGATGGAGCTGTAGAGCAACACAAACAAGTTAAACACGTTTCTACAAGTCCGACTATTCAACAGTTCAATAACTGTATCTTTAAAAGTTTCCCAAACCTGATTTACTGTTCACAGGACCAACGTGATCTTAACTCTTTTCCTGGCTGTTTTATTCTTCTTTGCTTCAACATTAAAGAACATGTATTTTCCCTCATGACTTCAACATCATCATCATCTGCTGTGTTGTCACTAAAATAACAACAGCCGACATTTTTCCCATGGTTCTTCGGGGCCACGCTCGTGCTCCTGTTGGGTGAAGCCTCTGTGGGACACGTCCCCTCACGTCGCCCCTCTCCCAGTGCCAGCACTAGTGGCTCTAATCCGCCGTGGCGTACCTGGCAGATCCCTCTGGCGACACCGGCGTTGTTGCAGCCTGGCCCGGCCCCACACACCAGCATCCCCTCTAATCCTTCCCCGCCTGAACGGCCCAAAGGCCCCGGAGCTCGAAGGGAAGTAGGGCACTGGAGGTGAAGCAGAATGAGTCAGTCTTTAGTCGTGTGCTGTGTTCGGTGCGTCTCTGCTGATGAATCACAAATTTCACTCATACAGGCTGCATCCAAACTGACTATGCATTTGCAATATTCTTAACTTTGCCAGTATTTCTACTTTTCTTCTTTTTACTCCTTGTTTTTATCTTTATCTTCTTGTCTCAGTCTTGTTCATTTTTATTGTAATCTGCTTCCTCTTGACATCTGCTTCCTCTTTTTCATTGTTACCTCCGCAATGGACGATATGTTTTATGTTTGTTTGTTGGTTGGCTGGTTTGTCCGCAGGATTATGCAGAAACTAGTGAACATATTTCCTCCAAACTTGGTGGAACGATGAGACATGGGCCTGGAAAGAATCCATTTAATTTTGGCACCGACCTGAATAAAGGATCCAGAATTTTTTTACCATTTAATTTAACATTGGGCCTTTCATTTTGATGTTTTTTCCCAGAAAACAAGGCATTAATATTGATGAAAATAATCAGGTACATTAAGAGGTTTGATATTTATGAATGTGTGCAATGTGATGCAGCTTTGATTTTTGATATTTGCAGGATTACACAAAAACTACTAAACCAATTCCTATACCCAGCAGAGGATTGAGGCCTGGGTCTAAGAAGAACCTGTTAAATTTTGGTGCCGATGCAATTAAGCAGCAAATTCAGGATTTTCTTTTCACTTTCTTTAGCTATGTATTATAACAAATGTTGTTATAACAACTACTTCCAATTCTTTCCACTTAGTTGGATGAACCTTGAAACACAAGGAATCAAACCCCAGAGTGTGTTTGTGGTGCAGTTTCTTCTGTGAACTCCTCCACCTTCTCCTCCCTCTCCATTCATTATCATTTCTTTCCCCTGCCCGGTCAAAGGTCACGGGTTGGAGAGGTGTGAATGGAGAACCTGGGGACAGTCTCCACCAGTTAGGGATTAAGTTGCTGCTGTGTGGAGAAAGGTGGAGGCGTCGCAGAGTCACACAGACAATCATCAATGCACATATTTGGTGATGGAAGGAGAAATTCTCATGGAGCAACGAAAATAAGCTGCTGGAAACAGACTGACATGCACGTGTTGGGAATTAGTATCATTGTTATGGACATTTCTTACATGACATTAACACCTACCAACGACAATTTACACTGAAATGTTCCCTTTCTATCATGACGACTGCCTGAAACTGTTGTAACTGTACTAGAGAAGACTTTTAAATCTTAAAATTATTATAACATCTTGTGACCAAAGACAGATGCAGGAAAAAGTAAACAGTTGAAGTCTGTTGAATAGAAAATAAATCAACAACTGTTAGAGATTATTTATTTCGCTCAGTTTGCTGGTTTGAGCTTCTCACATGTGAGTATTTGTTGTTTTTCTCATCAAAATTCTAATGTGTTTCTTTGACTAGTCAAAATAAATATTCTGTAAAATCCTAGTAGTCTTTTTCTGATCATTTGAGTTTGAATGTGATTGGCTGATTGCATCTCGGGTTAATTGGAGACTCGAAACAGCCTGAGGATGTGATTGGTTGTTTGTCTCTGTCAGCTTGGATTGGCTCCAAATACACCCCAAAGGATAAACTATATAGATATTTTATAGACTAAACAAATTCATCTTCATCATTCAGATTCATCCTCTGGAGTACGATGAATAGCTGCATCAAATAGTATTATTTTGCAACTTATTTGACTTGTCTCAGTGATGTAAACACAGCTTTGACAGGATTATTACCTTTGCCGAAGTTGTTTTCTCCAACAGGACTAATGAACAGATTTCCATGAAACTTGATGGAGGGATTGTAGTATGGACCAAGAAAGAATCTGTCTGATTTTTGCTTCATTTTTTTTTTACTTTCTTTAACATTTTGAGATAGGGCGTTTTTGATATTTTCATCAATTTCCTAAGAAATACTTGATGAACCTGGACAAAAAAAGGCATGTATATTAAGAGGACTGATATCTATGCGTGTGAATGATTTGATGCTGCTTGATTGCATTTTACAGGACTGTCGGGTTTGGGCCGAGGTATGTGCTTTGTGTTCAAATGCTTTTAAAGAGTTTATTCTTGATTTGTCATTGGCTTGTAGAAACGGCTCAGTATTGGATGCAGCCTGAAACATGTTGGCATGCCGGGTCAGTACCTCAGCTTGGCCGGGCTGTAACCGAGTGGCAGCTGACCAAACAGTGGGGTGAACTCGCAGCTCAAAGAGCACTGAGGGTGACTGTGTTGTTAATATTAGCAAGTTGTAATGAAATAGTGCCAAGACCACATCACCACCTGCACAGATGAGTGAAGAGCGTGCGGGTCTTGTCGGGCCGAGGCCTCCAAGCTCTGCTCCACCCTCCACCCCAAGACCTTAAGCAGCGGCAGTTTGCTGTGTAGTCACTCCAGGGATCACAAATATGAACCTCTAAACATAATGTTCCTCCAAAGGCCTCATGACCGCCAAGATAAAAAGCTGCTGTTTGTGGTGGCATCTCTTCAGATGATTGTCTTTGGTCAGTTACCGTGACGTCTCATCTCCTCCGTCCTTAAAATTCCAAATTCCGGCGTCCGGAGTCGGGGCGTTGGGTTTTAAAGAATGTGGCGATTACATTTAATGAAGCCGAGCCATGGCTCCACTAATTAGTCAAGTCCAGTAATGGCCGGAATCCCCTGTCAGACAAAGCAGCCAAATACCTGATAGCTACCAATCATGTTCTTTCCTTCATGGGAAAAAATGTCCACAATTTATTTTGCTGACTGTCATTTCCCCAATTAAGAGGGACAGTCGAGGGGAGATCACTCCACTGCAGATTGATTTTAGGTGAATTACGGGGATAGTACATCACTATCACCAGCTATTCAGTCTTTGTTCTGCTGTAATAAAGTGCATGTCAAAGTGTTTCAGGGTTAATATATATATGAATTGAATTGATTGAATTGGCACAAAATGCATGGTCCCCAGACGATGTATTGCAATCCACTGTTTTTCCTTCAGGGCCACCATGAAGTTGAAATTTGAGGTTTTGAGTGAAATGTTTCAACAACTACAAACATTCATGTTCCCCCGAGGATGAACTGTAACTTTGGCGATCACGTAACTTTTAATGTAGCGCCATCATCAGGTCAAACTACTCATCTTGCGCTGATTAGCTTAATGTAAGCATGCTGACATGCTAAATGAAGATGATAAACACGGAAAACATGAGAACTACAAAGCATTGGCATGTTAGCATAATTCCATGCAAGTGTTAGCATTTAGCTCAAAGCACTTGTGTATTTTAGTGCAGCCACACAGAGCTGCTAGACTAGATGTCCAAAATTCATGGTCTCCAGATGATGACATTTCCCTTGATATTTCCTTCAATGCCATCACAATGATCTGATTAGCTTAATGATAGCATGCTGAAGTGCTAAATTATGACGGTGAAACGTGGAAAACATTGAGATGTGTTAGCATTTAGCTCAAAGTAGGCTACTTCTGTGCTTGAGAACAGCCTCAGAGAGCTGCTAGCATGACTGTAGACTCTTGTTTTTAAAATTCGTGGTCCCCAGATGATGTAGCATAATGACATCTCCCTTGACTTTTCCTTTATTGGCATCACAATGATCTAGCTTAATGTAAGCATGCTGACATTAGCTGACATGCTAACATTAAGATGGTGAATGTGGAAATAATTGAGATGTGTCAGCACATTTCCATGCTAGTGTTAGCATTTAGCTTAAAGGAGGCTGCTGCTGTGCTGGAGGACAGCCTCACAGAGCTGTTAGCATCTGGCTGTCTTTAGGTTTCTTATGTTTATTTATTTATGAATATATAACATAATAAAAAAATGTACATCCTCTTGACTTTAGTTTTGTTTTCATTTCATCTTTTCTTGTTACGATTTTCTGTTTTAAAAAAGTGATTGATCTCATTTGACTTTACCTTTGAATTTATTTGAAACCCACTGATAAAGGCCCTTGTTGCGCTGCATCCTCGTCCAACACCGAAGAGATGAATATTTCCTGATGACTGAGACGCTGTTGTTCATCACATGCTGGAGCAGCAACACGTCCAAGATGAGTGAGTCCGTCCGTCCACATTCCACAGAGTAACACCAATTAGAAACGCTGACGCAGCAGCGTGACGCTCGGAGCAGAAATGTCTTTTGATCAACACAACAAAAGGACAAATGACTTGTATAACACAACAGATGTCTTAGTGTGTGAGTGAGAATTTATAACCCGAAAAGAAAAGTCCATGGAAAATGTTTTAAATCAAACAAATATATTATGCCATACTAAGTAGTTGTAAACACCATTTCAAGTTACAGAGACCAGTTTAGAAATGCTCTTTCCAATACATTTGTGTGTCCCCATGCCATTCATTTTTCTTTGGGGGCCCTGGGGACAAAACGTTGTTGGTTGCCCCTCACTTCTCTACTGCCTTGTGGTAATTGATGAATTATGAAGGAATATGGACCAAAATCAATGCATTTTCTTAGACAAATAGACCAGCCAGATAATAATAATAATAATAATAATAATAATAATAATAATAATAATAATAATAATAATAATAAAATAACTTGTCTAGGTTGTAGGACAACTATTTTAAAAGCGAAACCTCTGTGAATCAGAATCAGAATGAATAGCTGAAAGAGGAAGAACTGACTGTGCTTGTAGGTTGAGGTTTCCTGTCGGAGGTTTCTGGATTTTGGCGGTCAGGGGAAAAATACCTTTTGGTTCACCAGCTGCAGTACCGCAAGTGGCCACTGTGATAAATTTGCATCATCAGGAGTAATGATGAACAAGATTCTGCTGTTTTCGCTCTCTGAATGGTTAATAAATTAATATAAATGCTTTATGGATTGGAAAGTTACTACAAAAACAACATTTTGGTTGCCAGATTGTGGGAAATTCTCTTCTAGCAGGACACCTCTCTTTAATTCTTCCTCTTCAATGTATTGATCACTGACCCTTTAAAAGACACATCTGGAGCAAAATGCATTTACATACAACTCAATATTTAGTACTACAGATTTGATTTATTACAGAAGAACCCTTTTTTATCGATTAGTCACCTCTTAGGATTCCGTTATAAATTGAATGACGGATTAACACAGATTGAGAACCCCACTACCATTATTAATGGCTTGACTATAAAATGAAGACAGTGAGAAACATGGTGCCCAATGTTAAGGACTTTATAAGTGTAGACTACGTGAATTGGTGCGCTAACAAAGGGTTACGCCACAACCTGGCAAACACAAAAGTTTTTTTCTAATTGTGACTCATACTGATCTATGAAGCACCAATAAACTATTTTATTTATTTACAGCTGCAAAGTCTTTGTTAATGGTGTCTTATCATGTATTAATTAACACATTAGATCATACACATTGGTTTTAAATGTGATTGTCTATTAGTTATTTGATTAATTAATTGCTGGTATGTGGATTCCAGAGCTGGGCTAGCTGTTTCCCTCTGTTTCCAGTCTTTATGCTAAGCTAACCTTAAAAATTGTGCTACAATATCACAGGGAAAAGAGAAGACGTTAATTATGTTTCACATCATATTTCTTTTTTATTCTGCATCATAATTATAATCATTTTACACTTTTTAAATCTCCAATTATTGTATTCATCTGACTGGAATGTGTTTCTGAGGCCTAATAATAGTTTCCAACAAACTATGGCCTATAATTAAAATTTCAAAGAGCGTGCACGCGTGCCGTGTTGTGCAGTGCGCGCGTGTGTGTGTGTGTTTTTGCCTGGTTTGGGATTTGCTGCTCGGTGACATGCCTCCCTCCGCCTGGCTCCTTATAGCCCCGGGGAGGCAGGAGTCCCGGACGAGTGGTACGGACATCGCCGACGGAGACCGGCGGAGCGTTCCCCTTTAAACACGGTCTTATGACTGCAGGCTGCCTCAGTGAGACAGACTGACAGCCGGGGACAAGAGGACACTTCTCCCGCTGCACAGGCTGGAGGGTCGCTGGACTCACACGGACTCACCTCAGCCGTCTGCAGGTAGGAGCTGAAACCCTCATCTGCATCACATCAGAGGAACATGCACTTTTAAATGATAGTGACAAGGACAAGACAGTCAATTAAGTCTGAAGTCCATTGGGATCAATTATCTTATTGTGGTATTTATGTTTATTTGTTTGTGACATTGTAATGCTGAGAATATAGTTTCCAACAACTTATACATTATGAAAATTGGAAGAAAAGTATTTTTAAAACATAATCTGCAAAACCAAGTTTTATCACAAATGGTTTACTATCATAATAATAATGATACAATCAATCATTGTCAATAAGTTATGCTCCTTTATTATTTGGACAGAGTATATGTTTAATATAGCGTACACTCAATTAAAGTACTTAAGTACTGCAATTAGTTACTTTTTGCAACTGCTGTTTTGATAAACGTATAGACCTATACACTGCAAGCACTTTGCTTTGGCTTTCACACAGTGATACTTCATGATATTTTAAAACCCACTGTGTTTATTTGATCAGTTATTTGCATATATTTTGTACCAAAACACAATTAAACTATTTTATGTTGAACATGCAACACTTACAGTGTTTTCTTCTGGACCATGTCTTAAAATGCCCAATGTTAGTATAGATTATCACAATATTGCAAATGTTCAATGCAATGACGTTTTCACACATGCAAATCAAGAGTTTCTGCAATATGATCATATCATGACTGTCCACTGGGTGACAGCTCTGAACCAGATTTAATATAACTTCTTTCCTTGCAGGATTTTGTTTTCCAGACCACCTGTTGCACCCTGAGGACACTTCCCCTCCTGAGGCTCTGAGGAAATGCGTTGCCTGCTGGTGGCTTCACTCCTTATTTGCTTCTGGTTGGTGGAGAGGAGCCACTGTAACGGCAGCCTGCAGGAGAGCATGGGAGCGCTGCACACCAGGTTCGCCCTCAGCCTCTACCAGACGCTCACCGAGACGGAGAACAACTCCAACCTGATCGTGTCTCCTGTGAGCGTCTCCTTGTCTCTGGGTCTGCTGCAGTTTGGGGCCAGGGGCAACACGCTCGCTCAGCTGGAGGGGACGCTGGGTTACAACGTCAACGGTAGGGTCCGTCTGAAGGGAGGAAGGGTTTTTCTTGACTTTGCATGAGCTGCTCCTCATGCTGTGAGAGCGAAGGTGGAGAGGTGGTCGGTGGCCCTCAGTGCTGCTGGTGTCAGGTGGTGTGGAGCGGTGCTGCAGCTGCTGTTGGCCCTACAGAGCTCAGTGGTGTCTGGAGCGGTAATACCTGCCTCCACACCAACTCTAATCTCATTAACCACTCCTGCAGCTTGGCCCCGGGGTCAAGAGGTCACTGTGTTTCATTACAAACAAAGAGTGATTTCCAGCTGCTGTTTCTTTTACCTTTTACGTCGATGATGTGATCTCACACACATGATGGAGGTCCGGGACGGAGGTGGATGATACTGGGATCTGGTTAAGAACCATGGCTAAGCTTGAAAAACATCACAGTCATGTTTCGGCTGCAACTGTTTTCTATATTTGTTTTGTCTATAAAATGTCAGGAAATAGTGAATATGCCAAACACCATGAGAGAACATGTGTTTTTACCGAGGATCATTTCATCTGTAAATGTTTGGAGTTCATCAGGCTATGAGAGATTGAGAGTACATTAACCAAAGCTCAAATTAATTAAACTCAGTTTTTCTTTTGCACGTTTCTGCAGGAAGATGCTGTGACTTCAAGTAAATTGTTGCCCAAACAAGCAAGAGGTTGTTGAGCTGAAAAATTGAAGTCATGATTATTTTATATAATGGGGCTATAACAAGACTTTTACTCACGTTTTTTGCAGCAGCAGTGATGATGATGTGATGAGATGTGAGAGCAGAGCGAAAACCTTTCCTGTGCATATTGGTTTTCTTTAACAGCTAAGAAGTTTGAACTTGCTTCATAAACTTCGCGCTGCTCGTGACGTTCCACCACATCTGACCTGTCGACCACGTTTTCCTGTCTCACAGACGCTCAGGTACATGATCTCCTGTTGCACTCCCAGGGTGACGTGAGCAACACCAGCCAGGGGATGTGGCTGCAGCAGACGTGCACGTTATTCATCCAGAGTGGTGTCCAGCTCCTGACTGGGTTCACACAGCACGCAGCCGTCTGGGCCAACACCAGTGTGGTCCGGGCCAACTTCAGCCAACCCAACCACACCCACAGCCCGCAGGAGAGACCTGGCCCACAACCATGGTGATCCATCTTTATAAAACAGTTCAAAGGCAATTTCAGAATCTTATAATGAAATTAGTGGAATTACCTTGTGTTATAGGAAAGGATTCTATCACCTCTGCCGGTTCCTTTAGTCTGTTTCAGCTCCTTGTTTTGATTTTATGGCTCATTCAGTGAGACGTGCTGCAGGCAGCTGTTTTCAACCAACAAACATGCTCTGATAAACCCACTGCATGATACCCACACACCAAACTGAGAACAGGGAAAGTTAACAACTAGTTCGCCCGAGAGGAAGATTTCTTTCCCATAGGAGCTAAAAATGAGACTCAGTGGAAAGAAACTCTGGCTCTGTTTCTCCATCAACCACCGACACTTTCATTAGAGTTATGAGAGTTATAGTGGCTTTTATTTTGCTGTTATCATATTTCATAAATAAATAAAAAACAACTTTATCTATATAGCTTTATTTATCATTGCAAAGCGAAAAACAGAGAGAAAAATTGCAAAATGAAAGAAAAGCAAAACAAGAGAATAACCAGTTCGTAAAACAAAGGAGAATAAAATGAAGGAACACACAAACACAAAAACAACATTCATAAAAAACGTTTGTGATAAAAACAAATATATACAAAGAGATAATGTGTGTGGGGCTTTGTTTAGTTTATCATATTTTATTTATTTTTATTCATCTGCTTCTGAGTCACTACAAAAATCAATGTAAGCAGCTTAACTTATAATTATAAAATTCAGGGCACTGCTTTGATTTTGCTTGTGACCATACTGTAAGCAATTGATAGGACCAGTTCAACCAAAGATATTTGTATTTCTATTAGATATAATATCGCAGGAGAAAAGTATAATTGAAGGAAAATAAAAAATGGGAAATGGGATACCTTAATGTCATGGTGTCATTTACAGAAATGTAATGTCAGTTATCAGTAACATTTTCACCTTCTTCTTTTCATTGCATCTGACCACATGCGTTACGTACTGTGGAGATTGCTGACTTCTGAAAGATGATTTGCTGACCACATGACGTTATCATTCAACTCTGACCCTCCCTTGTTTACTTCCAGATGAGACGTGGCCCCTCCAGGCAGGAAGCAGCAGCGGGGAGCTGTCGGGCTCGGGCGAGGCCCAGACGGAGGCTCTGTGGTGGGGCCACCGGCTGCAGATGGCCCTGGTCAACACGGTGGCCTTCAGGGGCGTCTGGCAGAAACACTTCCTCTTCACCAACACCCAGAACCTGCCCTTCACCCTCTCTGACGGGAGCGCTATCAAGGTGCCCATGATGTACCAGGCCACAGAGGTCAGCTTCGGTAAGAGACAGCATCCCTCCGTCAATTCATCCATCCATCCATCCATCCATCAATCCATCAATCCATCATCCATCATCCATCATCCATCACCCATCACCCATCATCCATCATCCATCATCCATCAATTCAGGAAAAATGTGCAATTTCAGGTCTTTAATTAGGTCACTGATAAAAAGCATTTTGATATTTGACAATGTAATAAACCAATGAAACCAGAATGGCTCTCAGTAGAGTGCAAACCTCCGCCGAGGCCCAATAGTCCCCTTATGAAACCATATTTAAATCCGCTAGATCCAGATTTTAATTTAGTTCACAGCCAAATTGCGCACACTCATAAATATCAGTTCCTTTAATATGTCAGATTTTTTTCATCGAGATCAATGCATTACTGCTTGAGAAATTTGTGAAAAGTCTGTTAGTCCAAATCCACACCAAAATTGAATGGGATGTTTCTTGCCTCATGTCTCATCCTTCCATCAAAAAATCTGTTCAGGAGTTTTTGCGTAATCCTGACGGGGTGAAAATAATAATGAATCAGTGGAAAGATGTTTTAAGTTGCACATGTGAACTTGTTTGCAGGTCAGTTCAGGACGGCATCAGACCTGCGTTACACCGTGTTGGAGCTGCCTTACCTGGGCCGCTCCCTGAGCCTGCAGGTGGTCCTGCCCAGCGAGAGGAAGACGCCGCTGTCCTCCCTCGACTCCCAGCTCAACGCTCGCCAACTGGCGTCCTGGGATACTGGCCTACGCAGAACCAAGATGGACATTTTCCTGCCCAGGTGGAGATCACATGCTTCTATTAAAATATTGATTTAGATGACTCATCACCAAGTGTAGATCAATTCTAGTAGAAGCAAGAAGACCCCTTTCATTTCCTCCTCCCCTCAGGTCAAAGGGCAAAAGATTACAATTTTCTTTTGTACGAAGTGAAGTATGAATCCTGAATTTATTCGAGTGGTAAATTAAACACACAAATCTTACATTCAGTTTTAAAACTTTTTAAAACATTCTTTTATTGCTTTTATTTGTTCTTCTATTGCTTTATTGTTGTATCATGTGTTATTGTTGTATATATTCTTTTTTTTATCTGTGCTCTGCTACAAGCCAAATGTCCACTAGCGGAACAATAAAGTACTGAACTGAACAGACTTTCTTTTTTTTCCCTCTGGTATTTACAGGTTCAGGATGCAGAACAAGTTTAACCTGAGGTCGGTGCTTCCCGCCATGGGCATCAGTGACGCTTTTAACCCGACAGCGGCTGACTTCACAGGGATTTCAGGTCAATACATCAGACAATATTGATTTTTATCACAGTTCTTAAAGGTCGCAGGTCAAACAGTGGTTACTGTAGCTGACAGTTTGTTTCTTTCTGCAGTGGAGGAGGGCCTTTATGTGTCTGATGCTTTCCATGAAGTGAGGATAGAAGTCACAGAAGACGGGACAAAGGCAGCTGCTGCCACAGGTAGAGAGGACACATCCTGTAGCACTGATAATAAGACAGAGCACAATGGAAGGTTTGCTAAAAAAGGGATTTATTTTGCAGCTATGGTGCTACTGAAACGATCCCGTGCTCCTGTTTTCAAGGCGGACCGGCCGTTCTTGTTTCTGCTGCGACAGGTTAACACAGGTATTTACTTCTCACTGTACATAAGTCCCACTGTTCACAGTCCAGGCTGCAGGGAGGCCTCTGGAAATGACCATTCCAGATGTTCTGCATGATTTAGCTCAACTTTCATTTACATCATCGTGCAAATCGTGTTGCAGTGATTTGTTTTCAAAGAACTCAACCAGAGAGTCGTAGCTGC
This sequence comes from Verasper variegatus, assembly GCA_026259375.1. Classification (NCBI taxonomy): domain Eukaryota; kingdom Metazoa; phylum Chordata; class Actinopteri; order Pleuronectiformes; family Pleuronectidae; genus Verasper; species Verasper variegatus. The sequence continues at coordinate 18,241,967 of CM048052.1, read as the reverse complement.
AGATACCTGAGACCTGCATGAGTTGTGTGATGCATCAAAATGAACATGAAGTCTGCATCAATTTGAGTTTAAAACAACCATAACTCTCTGGGTATCCAAAGTCCAAGACTGCATCATATTCCTCTGTGACTCCGCTGTTGTCCCAAAACTAACAAATATTACATATCAGTGAGGCACACGGAAGAACTGGGTGACATTCCTTCACTGCAATTATCATATGCTTTATTTTGAATCAATCCTCCTACTATAAATACTTCAGTTGTGCATAAATCCACACCTCAAAATAATTTATATATAATAAAAAGCTGTCCAGCTGTTTTTGTAATGATGAAACTGTATCCGTGAGCTATTGTTTGAAAGATTTATGTCCTCAGTGGGAACAACGTGGGTTTAGAGCTGAGAGTCAGACAGAGCAGGAAGTCGTAAAGTACTGAGAGATGGACACATTTTTTTGCTTAATAGTTTTTGGTCACAGTTGTAAAATTCATTCTTAGGCTTGTCAAAGATGTATGTGAACTTGATATGATTGATGGATTACACCACTCAAACACATCTGCTGAAGATTCTATAGCATAAAGAAATTTACGAAACAAATAATTAATCTGGACTGTAGAAACAAATACAATAAAACCAAACCAGTAAAGATTCAAAAGAGGTCAGTGATATTGTTAAATATAATTATTTAAAGTTAAACCCCAAATGTGCAGGATTGAAATATTTCTGTCTTTGGTGACCTCTAGTGGTGATGTCAGAAAGCCACAGATGGACACCATGACAGCACCTCCGCCTCCTCCATATTAGAGAATGGGACATAGGCCAAGTTAATTATTTGGCCTGATTCTAATTGGTTTTAATTATTTCCAAAAAACGTAGTTAACGTCATGAATGGCTGTTGAGACTGACTCGTGATTGGTCGAGCATGTGTATTGGCGGGACCTTGATACCCGCGGCTCAACACCATGATCACTACAGCACAGACTCTGGCTCCAAATTACGGCAAAAGATGGCAGCAGCACCAGTGTGTGGGATTTTTGGGCTTCATTTTTGTACAGTGGGAGGAAGTGGAGACACGATGTTCATCTTTATTTACATTCTATGGTCTAGAATCAGTGATAGACATATAAACTGTGAATAAACATGGACAATGTGTCACCTCTTCCTCATGTTTTACAGAAATAAAGCTAAAATATATAAATATACAATAAGGGTTTACTGCAGCCAGCCACCAGGGGGCGATCAAGATACTGTGGCTTAAGTTTTGGGAAGCTGTCATCTATCTTTATTTAAAGTCTATGACATAGGACCCGTGTCTTCAGGGAAATAATCTGATACATTCTATAGAAAGTGACTGAGAATAAAGAAAGAAGAAAAAAACATATTTATTAAGAAATAAAACTGTGGTATGATCCTTTAAACTTAATGCTCCTTATTTTTGTTGTGTTCCTGATTTTAGGATCCGTCTTATTCATGGGCCGAGTGATGAATCCAGCGGACCAAGCACCCTGAAATTCATTCATACCCTGACCCCTATTTCACTACTGGTATTTATTTGTGGACCAACAGGAGGGTCCACAGACACTTCAGGAAGAGGGACAATATTTTTGTACATATCTGTAAATAAAATTTTAATACATGTTTTTACATTTTGGGCTGTTTTGATGCTTATTCTTTCATTATTGTGGATTAAAGTCTAATTTCTGCCTGATGCATAAACACACACTGAGTCACATCTATACATAACACTTTATTTACATGGCCCTTCACAGTGTAAAATAGAAACTTTATTCATGGAAATACTTACAAAAAGGCCATTTTACGCAGGACATTCTCTTTAAATAGTACTCTAGGGTTATTTACATCTTTACAGTGTATTCAAAATACTCTTTTGGTAGCGGCCTCTTCACAAACAAAGACAAGTATGGCAGATTTTGGTCCCTGTCCAAGGGGGGGTGGGGGAGGGAACAGAAAAAGGGCGGCCCCCTGAATCAGAAATCAACTCTTGACCTCACTTCAGATTATTTGTGTATATTTGAGAAAACTGAAGAGAGAAAAATCTTCTGCAACAAAAAAAAAATAGGTAGTTTTTTTTTTTCTTTTAAATTATATTAAATAAAAATTCTCAAATTTACACAAGTGCATTCACGGTTAAGTGACAAGAAGTCGGTTTGAGATCCACGGCAGGGAGACGGGGAGTTCTGGGAGCAGGACTAACGGTATTTGGCAGCGACCAGCACATTGGGACAAGCTGGCATCCGAGACCTCAGTTCGTCAACACTCCAGGGGACGATGGTTGATGTTGCCCATCAGCTGTTTCACACTACAGTAAGAGTTGGGTGGTAGTGGAGGAATGAATGTTGCTCCAACGTTATTGCTGATCTTGATGCATTTAGTATCAGTTCCTGAGCTTTTTGTCCCTGTATTTCAACATTTATTACCAATAATGTTCAAACATTCACAATTATTTTACTTTTTACCGTGTTACCCTCTCTCAGAACCTGTGCTGCAAAAGCCTGTGACTTTTTAAGTTCACTGTCTGCAAAAGTACTGAAAGCAGTGGATCTATTTTTCCCTCAGGAGGAAGAACAATTATTATTCTTTCTTACGTTACATCTCAGTTATTAGTTGTCATTCTATTAGTTAAACCACCAGTTGACAAAGTCGAGATCTGAATTGAAGCATGATGAATATTAGTTCCATTTAAGAGTTCAGCAGTGGAGTGCTTTAGTAAGCAGAGTGTGGAAATTAGATTTCAACAGTCGCACATGATGACAGTCTCATCCTCCCACAAAAAACAGAAAACCGAACCTGAAAACAGAAGCGAACGAATGAAAAGATGAGAAAAGTACGAATTTTTACGTCTGGATCCCATCTGACCCTGAGTTGGATGAAAACGTGCACATGTGAACCCCTTCCTTCTTTGTTGGCCTATAACATTATGACAGAGAAATCAGGATTGAACATCTCATCCAGGAGCAGGGTGCGCTGCAGAAATGTCCCTCGTTTACTCCTCTTCCCCACTTGAGGGACTATTCTCTTTCATTTGTCGCTTAAAAACAAAAGATCAAATTTAGAGGAGGAGAATAATCAAAGGGAATGCCTGAGGATGAATTCACAGTTCTGAAAAGCGACCGTGGCAGAATGTTCAACAGGCCAAACATCCCATTGCATAGGCAAACACTTCACCTGCAGCAACAAAGATGATTCCTCTGAACAATGCACCTGTATCATCCAGAGTCAACGCTGCTTCTAGTTCATACTGTGTGTAAACCAACACATAAATGAAGAGAGTCCACCTGAGGGGTGAAAGATCTGAGAGCTGGATGCCGTCTCGTCTCCGCAGGGGCCCCTATACACAGGGGGGAGGAGGGGAAGAGGTGGTGGTGGTGGGGGGGGGTCGTTGGGTTCATTATCAATGAGTTCAGTCTGGGATCACTTCGGTCTCAGAGCGGGTCCACGTGGTTCAAGTTCATGGATCTGTTGTGAATCTCCTCCAGGAAGTTTTCCAGCTGCTCGATGAGAACGCGCTTCTTGAACCTGCAGAAAACAAACCTTATCTTTCATTTGTTCAGAGGAAACAGTTGAGATGTTTTTACATTTATATTTTCTTTATTATGTGACAACACGCAGATGTTTTGCTGCTGATTAAAGCCCTGGGATCAGCAGCAGAAGTCGAGAGCGACACAGGATGTATGAAACACAGAATAGTCACAGATTATTTGAATGAGCAACAGAGGAACTGGGTTAAGCTCGTTACCTAGCTGCCTCTTTGATGATGTTCTGGAGAAAGATGAGCCGAGTGTCCAGAGTTCCCTGGATCTGCTTCAGGAGGAGGAAGATCTTCTCATAGTCTGAAGTACAGAGAAGTGAATGAAGATTCATGGATTGATTATTGCCATGTTTCTATGAACAGCTGAAGTCTTTGATCCAATTTAATGTCATTTTATTTTCAGATATTGTCTGATCACCAAAGTGATTTGTTATCAGGTTTCAAGAAAATGAACGATGTCTAATAGATATTCTATAATAAATTCATACAAAGCAAAGGGACATCCTGACACTACTTGTTTTGTCAGTATGAGAACCATCTGTGCTAAATTACTCAACAATTAAATTCATAAAACACTATTTATCTGAATTATTTCCTCTTACGTTTCTGCCTGTTGACTAAAAACTAGCTGATATTAGATTATCACAGATGTTATTAGTGTAAATGTTGAGTGATAATTAACAAGAAAGTGCAGAAGTGAAAAACAATGACTTTTTGACCGATTTGACTTATTCTATATTTAGATCTTTACTGATTAAAACCATAATTCTGACAGTTTTTTTCTTTAATCAGGCAAATTGCGTGTTTCAGAAAACTGTTGAAAATTATTGTTATATTTCTTAGTAAGGTCTAAAGACCATTCTTTGGGTATCGACACAAAATCAGGCACTTTATTGACAAGAGCCCTACATGTTTCTATTATTTGTCCAACCCAGTCTGTTTATTCTACTTACGTCTGCCAGGTTTCCTGATCTCCTTAGTGATGAGGACCCTCAGCTCATTGTTGACCTTGGTCGTCTCTTCGTGAATGTGCTTCTTCAGAGCTGTAGGCGACAGGTAGCGAGGCGGCTGTTCCTCCATCAGCAGCATGTCCATTCCCTCCTCGCTACCCGGCGGCAGCTCCCCATCCGGGGATCGGCTGTTTTCGTCGTCGTCATCGTCGTCTCCGTGCAGGAGGTCCTGGGGTTCCAGGCCTGTGTGGTTCTCTTGGTGGTTGGTCGACCCTAACAGCTGATCCACCTCTGAGTCCAAGCTACTGTCTGAGCTGTAATGGTTCTGATTCAGGTGGTTGATGATCAGGTCTGGTTCAGGTGCTCCATCATTCATGTCCATGTCTATAAGGTCAGAGATTTAAAAGAATTAGTTTATTTCCTCTGTATAGAAAAATAATCTATTTATTTCTACATTTTTAAATGATATTCTCATCCAAATGAGGTTTGTCAGTCTCGGTGGGAGAGAATGAGTGTTAGTGTTGTGTATTTCTAAACAATTCCCTTTAAAAGGGAAACGCCACCATTGTTAAACATCACGCTGCTAACTTTTCATGGGGAGTTCAACTCAGCCAATAGAAAATGAGAAAATCTTTGTTATCTTATTTCGTTGAGTCAGGTTTGTAGAGCTCACATTTAGAACACAAAGCCAACATTACACACTGGAGTGCAGAGTTTGAAAGATGTGGGTATTTATTGTTCTGCGGGACAAATGCCGTGTTCCCATCATGGAGACTAGATTGTAGAAATGGGAAAGATTCTCATGTTGGGAATGTTCACGTACCTGGATAATTGTATGACTGCACAACTGGCTGTGTAGCATCATGTTTTTTAAACTTGGATTCAGTTACATTGAACGGTGACTTATGGAGGCATCCATGTTTATTTGCTTTTTCAGGTGTTTCTGTATTATTTGCCCAAAGTCACATATGTTGCAGAATAAAAATCTAGTAAGGGTTGGATGTGGATGTGAAAATGATTTACAAATCAGAAACAACATTATACTGAATTGCATTATGGTAGGTTTACGTTTACATATAGTTAAAAATGAGCACTGAAAACTCATGAACTGTTTCCATGTCTCACCTGCTGTAGCTCGAGGGCTGGCGGGTGGCGATACTGGAGGCGTGTAAGCTCTACCCAGACGAAGCAGAGGCGACATGCAGCGCCGTCTCTTGGGGCCTCCACCCTGCATGTTGCTACTGTCTCCTGGTCTCTTCCCTTTGTTCTGGGGGCCCGTCACAAACTCATCTGCCTCGTCGATCATCATACCCTAAGAGAACAGAGAAGAAGAGATGTTAATGAGTGTAATTCTACTTCAGTGGTTTCCATGCGACTCTTCATCCTGAAAGAATATGAAGGTAGGGTTGATAAGAGTGGGATTAACCTTCTTGTCTAGTTTGAAGGGGTTTCCGAATGTGTGCAGGCGTTTGGGCTGTTCGGGGTCTGCATCTCGAAGTGGCTGAGGAGCAGCTTTGAGGAAGTCCTGGTAGTTGCCCATTTGGGCGATTGGCACGCTGTGGAGCTGGTCTGAATATAATGGGAAAAAAAATTCACTAAACATAGAAGGAGACATCTACACTTGATCCTGAGATGAAAATCCTTACTTAAGTGGTTGAAGTTCTCACCCCAAGTGAGGGAAAAAGACAGCGACTTACCCGAGTCTTGCCCTCTGAGAGAACAGACACTGGTGTTGAGCAGATTTCTCCTCATTCGGCTCAGGTGGTCCAGCAGGTGGCTGCGGGGGACGTCGTAGGGATTCCTAAAGCTCTGAGGCTTCAGGCCCTGATAACAACACAACACGGAGGGGATTGTAAAGCGAATGATCAGAGTTTGAATTAAGCCTCACATCAAGTCGTGAGAGATGCTTTTAATGCTTGAAATACCAAACAGAGCAAACATAAAACATCTCAACATTTCTCAAAAACTCAGGAGGAATGTCAAATGAAAAGCCAGATAGGACGTGAAGGCCTGAGCAGAAAGGGAATGAGTGGGAAACAGTGGGATTTGAACAAAAAACTAAACAAAACAAAAAATCACTATATCCAAATTAAATGAAGCTCAGTAAACATCAATAAAAGAAGAAAGAAAATAATCTTAAAATATAATCTGACCTTGTTGAGCAGAGCCAGATGAAAACCTTGAAACTCTTTGGTGTTGAGCTCCATGGGCAGAGTCGGGCTTTCTCCTGAGAGATTCAGCAGCTGGTGGATGAAGTTCCTGCGCTGGGCCAGAGATATACCACCACCCCGCCAACGCACTTTGATGCCGGCCTCTGGTGGTTGCTTTTTACCAATCGAGGCAATCAGACGGTCGTACTCGATTTTTGTCTAGAAATGTGAAATATTAACATTAAGTGTCACTTAATCCCCCTATTTAGCATTCATAACAGAATAAACTACTTATAAACGGGTTACAACACTAAGCTGTAAGCAGTTGTGCATTAATGTATTTCTTAACTACAACGTGTCCAGTAGGCCCCCATAAGTGATAGCTGCTGTGTAAAAAGGAAATAAGTAAAAATACATACGGGAGTACTGTACAAAATATGTTAATTAATAATCAGTTTAAAAGGTATTTGTTATTGCTTACCACTACATTATAGTATTTTATAAATAACTTATTAAATGTGAATATACTGCTTATCTATGCGAAATAAAGTGTCTGAAGGTAAAGTATTATTGAAACAAATAATATAAAAATAACATTGATGTCACTTTCAATAGAGTAGACAAAACAGTTAAGTACTTTATTAGGAGAAAAAAGTTAGACTTTTTCCGATTATCCAACTACAGGAAACATGCTAACTGCATTAGTGTTTAATTTTTCATTGTTAAAAAAACAAATATCTCAATGGAACCTTAAAGGATAAATAAAATAAAATACTGTATGTCATCTGTATGAAGCCTAAAGATCTAACCTAAGCCTTTTGCTATTTGGCAGATTAACACTCTGTGCTACAAACAGGTGCTGTGAGCCTCTTTTAAACATTAAGAACAGATCTCCTGTCATTTTTGTCCAAACAAGAAAAGACCAAACAGCGCAACAACATACCTGCTGACTGAGCTTCTTCAGGTACGAGACCACGCTGTAGCTCAGGCCGTACTCCATGTTTTCGGCCAGCAGGTTTGGTGCTCCCATGATTCTTAGGGCTTTCCTCACAGACTGCGGAGAGAACACGACAATAAGACCAGTGCAGCATCGTAACTGGTTTTAGTGAGTTAATAACAATCATAAAACAAACATTTGAAAAGTTACAGCGTAATATCAAATCCACTGACCCCAATATAATATGGAGGCATAGTCTTCAGGTAGTTCTCAAAGGACTGCCGCCATTTGATGGTTGGCTTAAACTTGTGCACTTTGATCAAATCGTCTGCAAAAAGGAAGCAAACCAACACATATACCAATACAGTCATTTAAAATTAAAAGTTCGGAAATAACTGGAGAAATTGGTAGAGATAGCACAGGAGCAAATACACAGAGACGGACTGAAATTGAGGGAGAATAAATCCATCAGTCTCACCCAGAAGTGGCAGAAGAACAGGGTAGTTGTAGGGCATCACAAACAGGTTGACACAGTTGAGAGCTGTGCTGGCCTTTAAGTAGCCAAAGGGTTGGCCCAGGTCACTGTACTTGGCACTGTTACACACAAACACCTGAAAGACAGAGCGAGAATCGGCCAACGAAAACAAGTAGGGGAGAGGTGGGTTATGAACTAACCCTTAAAAAGAGAAACCTGCACTTTAAATGCTCTTGTGTCAACATTGTTGTTTTTCAACAATATGCAGGTATGGAAAAATACATGCTATAATGAACAATAGAGACCAGAAAATATAATATCGGAAAGCTCATGATTTATTATTTGTGCAGTAAAACTGCTGAAAGGTCTGAAGGTGGCAGCAGAGGAAAGAGCCTAATGAAAATGCTCAGTACAGTGAAGTGTAGTTTATTCTCTGTGCAAACATTATCATATATAACATATAGGCAGTAACGGCTGTTGACAACATCTGTAAAGTGGCTTAAAACGAAGATGGTCCATTAGAAACTGAGTTTGAAAAGGTGGAAACATGAAATCTGTAATTTCCCTCATACTACTATCTTCCATGAAACCACAGCAAGTATAACAAAACATATAATGGTGAATTTATCATGTTAATATTCAGGTCTGTACCACAATGAATTTATCATTGAACCACCAGGCAACTTGAACGTAAATAATGTCACTTTATCTACCAGTCTATGAGATTGATTAATAATTTAAAACTCCCAACTTTCAGCTTTAACTCTTAAATCCTTTCTCAAAAAGTGTATTTTGTGTGTGTGTGTGTGATGTTGTACCTGCCAGCAGGTGTGTGGAGACTTCCTCTCCAAAATGTACTGTGTGAGAGGCGAAGGCTCCAGCTCGTACTTGTCAAAGGGCACCTTGTCAATCACCATGGGCTCAGAGTCCAGGCAGGAGAAACGTACGTGTGGGTGGGCTGAGCGCGGGGGCTTGGTGACGCACAGAGGAGATGTAGATATTATTATTATAAAACCCAGAACAATGGTATGGTATTTAAATCCGTTAAATGTCAAAGATATGGAGACAAGTCTAAAAGATGTTATATGGAAGGTGCAATGTCAAACCATACAAACTTTGCTGCTTTAAATTAGTTTTGATGGTTCTCACCAACGTGGGGGAGTTCTGGTCGGGCCAGAAGGCCTCTGGGATGGGCCAGTGGCCGATGGGAACGCCAGTTTTAGGGTTGGGTCGTACGTAGATTAGCTTGTGACAGCAATGCCAAGGCTGCAGACCACCTTTCAACACCTCAGCTGGAGCATCTGTACAGGATCATACAGTAGAGGGTTATTTTACAGGTAATACAACCGACAGCAGCTCAGACAAGAAACTGTTTGGGAAAGATACACAAGTGTGTAGGCAGTTAAAACATGAAGGTCGGGGTTTAAATGTGACACCCAGCAGCTGTTTGTGAGCAACAGCAAAGAAAAGCTCAGAGAGGATTAAAAAAAAACTGCGAGTGGGAGAAAGCAAAGAGGTCTCCTGCTAATCAATCAGATGCAGCGCAGCAGCTGTCAACAAGGTCTTACAGAGATGAATTCAGTGATAAATTGTATTTAGAGAAACACAAGTGTCTCTTACCCTCCAGTGGAGGAGGGTCAGGCCCAGTCTTCTCAAAGTTTATCACCACTCCACTCTGAATCTTCTGCACCAAAGACTCCAGACACTGATTCAACATCCGCTGAGAGAACACGCTGTAAGAACGTCCTAAACAAACACACAGAGACACACATGTAGACAGTACTTCAAAAGATTTTCATTGAATCTAAATAGAGTATCGACAACACTTTTCAAATCTGACTCGTTTCAAATCATCACTTTTTAGGGCTTTCTGAAGATCAGCTAAAATTTATAGCTTTATCACTTAGATAAATAACTTCCTATTTGTAGCGTTTCTTGTGAGAAACGATAAAGGATTTGAGATTCTTAAAAGCTTAAATAAAAAAAACACGAGAATAAATTTATAGCCAGTTTCATAATATTCCAGGATGAAAGTACATGGCAGAATTTAAAAGTAGAGTGCTCTTAGTTTAATGTAAAATGCTGCAGTGTCTGACTATAAAACTTTGCACTTTTAAGCACTTCCTACTCAGCAATGTGGTCACCTTTATGGGGTCTTATCAGCCTTTACACAACGGACACGAAAATAAAAAGTAGCTCTGAAGATCTGATCAGGCAGAGGACAGTGATGGTCACATCAGCTCACACCGTGAATCAGCTACACGATTAGTCTAATTCAGCCTTCTGGCCATTTGCTGCCTCCAACTTCACCTCCAGTGACCTTGTTGTGCACCCATTCACTCGCTCATTTCAAAAGGCTGTGGCTTTGTGTCAGCTCTGCCATCAGCAGTACTGGACAGGCAGCATGTACTGTAGACTGTCAGCGACAATGGAGCTGTGTCATGTTCTGCATTCAGCACCACCGACTGCTGCACACAGCTCTGTGTGTGTTAATCTTAACCTGCCATCAGCATCATTCCAGTCTGTTCCTCCTGCCAGCTGCTTCAACCAGGCCGCATGAGGAGCGGAGACAGGAGAAATAAAAGACTACTGCTACAACTTCGTTAAAACTGGGTTTTTATTCTGCATCTGGGGGCGTTACTATGATGGTGTATTAGGGCCACTTCAAGAGAGAACAAACCCATGGGGTTTCAAGAATAAAAATTAAGTTGCAATATTATGAGAAATAAATAAGATGAGAATAAAGTTTCAATATTTTGAGAACAGTCAGAATATTAGATTATAATATTATCAGATAAAGTAATAATATTTAAAATACAGTTGTAATATTATGAGAATAAAGTTGTAATGTTACAAGAAAAAAACTAATATTATGATAATTAAGTCATTATTCTCATCATCTCAAAATTTGTTTTTCTTTCAATTGTCCTGAACACTCTGCCATCCATTGCAGATAGAAATCATTGGCCTGATATAACGTCACTGACCTGTGAGTGGGAAAATGACCAGTTTAGTCCAGGACCAGTTGGCAAAATCTAGGCTAACATTATTCAACATTTGGTGCTGAAGTGCACTTGAGCAAAGTTCTCGAGCCCTCCACCACAGCTCCAGCAGAGTTGCTCAGTGGTTAAAAACAAGAGCATGCTCTTTGTTTGTACTGGGATGTTCAGCTTACTCTAGCAAACTTGTAAACACAAGTAACTCTGACTGTTGAGCAACACGGTGCAGAGACAGAGCTCCGGGCTGTCCCTCGCCAAAATTAACAAAGGACAGTTGCCAAGGCAATCACCACTTTTTATCCTAAAAAAATCAAATAAAACACACTTATCATTTTCCCCTGGCTTTGTTTTAACGGATGCTTCATCAGCTGTGTGAGGGAATGTATTTAACAAACAGTTATTTTTGATCTAGCGTTATAATACTTTGAGCCTGTCCCAGCATGTTCCACACAGCTCTGTTGTAACAAATGAGGCCAGTGTTGGTGCAGCAGAGGCTGAGTTGTCCTGCGGGTCGGATACAAAAACCCTGGATCCTCCAATTCCCAAAATATAACTCATAGGCATTTTTCATTACATGCTAAATATCTAATAAACACCCTCATCTTTCAAACGCCACCCCCACTTTATAATGTCGGATATTTTAGGTATAATGCCTGACTCTAACCTTGATATTTTAAGAATGTTCCTCCAGAGCTACAGAAGATATTACACATGCTCTTCACAACTAGTATACCAAACTTAAAAAATTGCGAGGTGTCTCCTAAAGTGATATTCGTATTCTCTACGAAACCCATATTTCACATAAACCAAACTCCGGCAATCCACCTACCTCCTGTGACCTCACACATGGGAGTGATGGGGGAATCGTCAGGAGGGACGCCTCCGAGGGGTTCAGGCTCCACTGAGGCGTTGCCGGAAATCCGCAGCACCAGGGCGAACAGACGCTGGTCCCAGCGGAAGGGCTCCTTGGTCAACTCACTACCTGGTAGCGGGGTGGTCAGAGGCAGATGGAGCTGGATGGGGGGGGGGGGACAAGGACAGCGTCAAAGACAGAGGAACCTTGAAACATTAGTAGAGATAATGTGTGAGTGCTGGTTAGAGATAGACATCATGATGATACTGTATGTATACACAGACGGACAACTCAACTCCCAAGAGTTTTCTCTGTAAAATAACTGGTTGTTTTAGACTACCGAAAACGTCTATTGCGGGAATATTGACAAATTATACCGTAATCTATCAGGTATATAAAACAGCATAATTCAAAAACAGATATTTCCAATTTATTTGTAGACCTTTTCTAATTTTGACATGCAGACAATGCGTCATATTGCTCTTAAAATAAGGATTTCATTGTATGCTTCTGAATTTTTTTACATCCCAAGCTACGGACTGTTTGGCTTAATGGAGTTCTCTCCATCTCACCAGTAAGAGTATCAAAAATATTCAGCAGAAATAAATAATTTATGGTAGAACGAGTTAGAGTCACTGAGAGGACAACTTTAATCTGACACAAAAAAATCATCTGGGTTGCAGCCCTTCAAAAGTAACACTAAAATGGTCCGACAGAAAATTAACTGATCAAAGTAGTTGCTGCTTAATCTGCAAAGATTTTGAAAAAACGAATACATTTTTCAAGTCATTTATCAAGAAAGAAAAAACACAGATGTGTTTCTAGCTTCTCAAATATGAATTTCTGATTGTCATTGATCCCTTTTTAATTGAATATATTTGAGTTTTGCTGTTAAGACTAAATCAACATCAAAACATCATGTTGGTTCTAGCTACAAATGATCCCCCGTAACATTTCAAAGATCATGGGATTCATTGATTTGTCCAAAACATAATATATAATTAAAATAACTTGATTTATTTGAACACTGGTTGGGTGCTGGTTTTTTAGATGTTTGACGGTTGATCAGGTAAAATAAGCGTCACAAATGTATTAACTTGGGCTTTAGGAAGTTTTAAGAGACAATTTTTCTGACATTCTATAGATTAAAATGTTAATTATCAGTAAAGTAATAATAGTTGCAGACCAAATTCTGTTGCAAATGATAAGTATTACAGCGTCTATCATAAGTCTGCGGTGGATATTGAACTCTGTGGCTGCTTACAGTGAAGGAGGTAGGATATGGAGCTGTGGGACTGTTTTGCTTCACATAGTCATGGGATGTTTCTAATTTTAAAGTACGACATAATAGCAGCAGCTCTTTGATTTAAACTTAAGCCTCAGTGACACAGTCGGAGTGGGTTTGATGCTTGTGTTAAAGTGAACATTGTGGCTCATCCAGCCACACAGGAGGCTCTCCTGATTGGCTGGACCTCTCATCTCCGTGGAGATGTTGGCTGACCTCATCTTGGACTCCGCCGCCGCTCGTCAACTTGTTGCCGTCGGTGATGGCGATGATGATGGCGGGCTCGAGGAAAAAGGGATTCCTTCCCTGCAAAGAGAGAGGAGGGGTTACACACAAAGAGTTAAGAACATTTATAGAAGCAAAGAGGAAAATTCATATTGGAATTTAGCAGCAGTGTAGAGCACATTAAACCCATCATTATGTAGCTCATTTACATAGATCTATTAAAGTCAAGAGGGAAAAAAATAGAAACAGGAAAAGTACAGAGTGACTACACTTATACCGCTGAGACAAGTGTTGGTGTGAATCTGCAGCATAAGTTCACTCCATCCTCCTCGATGGCAGAGTACAAGGATTTATATGAAACCTCTTTTCTGCTCGTCACTAAAATATTTCATCACATCAGCACTCCATGCTGACAAAGTGTAACTGGAGCAGCTCTGCATTTATCTCTATACATCAGCCAGGGAAAAAAAAACTTGGCGAGTTAACCTCGACGCAGCCCGACGAGACCCGTCAGCGGACGGTCAGCACGCTGGCCCCCCCATCGCTGCAGAGTCATAAAGGCCGTCCTGCCCAGACAGTGCTGCCTTTATTCATGCATGTGGATGGTTTGAACTGCACCTGAAGGCGGTGGTGTCTGTTGAATGATGGATTTGTCCAGTTACATCAACAACAAAAACACAGCACAAAGTAAACAGATCGGGATACTAACCGAGATGCCTGGTGCTGTAGGTATCCATGACAACCTGGACTTTCTTTTCTCCTCCATTCCCCAAAAATCCCTTTATGACATCGGGCACTTTCTTTGCATGCTAATGAGCAGCAGATGAGGTGAACCTCCCAGTCAAATGGTGTTTTCATCCATGTCACATCAGCTCACTTAGCGTTTTACTGTTACTATGCAATTATGTGCTGGTCATAACATCTTTTAAATTTCATTATAGTATGTCACATTAGCTCATATTGACAAAACAGACTCAGCAAACTCTGCTCCTGCAGGTTTGTCCACCAGTCTGACAGGTCAGTGTATCTTCATGTTCAGAGCTGGGACTATTAATCAATCCATCAATAAAGAAAATCTGTTTTTTTATATTTTCAATTGCTTAAACCATAATTTAAACAAAAATGCCTAAAGTGTGCTGGCTTCATCTTATTATATAATAAACTGAAAACTTTAGATTCAGGGTTATCTGGCGCACAAGTCATTTGATGACGTCTCCTACTCATTAGCATTGTGTTTTACCACTTTTGCTCTAATCTAATGTTCCCTTCATGTATTTATGAGAGTTTCTCGTCTTCATAACTGCCATATAAGCTATCGGATGCCTACATTTCCCTGTGGATAAATAAATCTATCAATTACCCCTGGCATTTGGATTTCTTTTCACCATTTTCTGACATGTTACAGAGCATAAAATGGATTGATTCATTAAAATAAGATCAATAATATAAATAATCATTAACTGCAACCGTAGTCATGTAAATGTGTACTTTGCTAAAGTCAAGTCCATGTGTAGCAGCAGGATCTCGGGTCTACTATCAAACAGAGCCAGACTGATGGAGACCCATTAGAGCCTTGTTTATCATCCCGGCTGACATGTTAACGAAGGGCCAAACGTCAGCCGTCATATCATTTCCTCGCCCTTGTCCTCCCTTAGTTCTGCTCTTTCACTGCACTCTTAATGAAACTGCGATCAGTGTCAGGATAACCTGCCGGGGGCCGTCTCCCTCGCATCCTCCAAACCTCGTTCTTCATCTCCCAGGGGAGTCACCTCAGACGCATGGCAACCTGGAGGGTTCTTTTGTTACTGTAGAGAGAGAATCACTCCAGGGCAATATTAACTCACCCACTAGCTTAACTCCCCTTTGTCCTGTCCCTCTCTCAAGCTCTCTACCCCACTGAACATCTCACACATGCAGCACGAGGATGAAAAATCTAAAATCGACTCATCTTTACGAATTAAATTGGAAAGACAAGCGGACGTTATTGAGTCATCAGACAGAGCTTCAAACACAACGCCAACATAAAAACAAGCTGCTGCATCTCTTTGGCTTGACTTTGATTTACAGCTGCGGAAGCCAATTGAGATTGAAAAATACACACGACAGAAAGTGTGGTCGACAGCTGAAAATTAAAGAACTGCACTTCAAAACGCTGCTGATCTTCTGTGTGTAACCTGACATGACAGTTTCAGGTAATTTTGTCCAAGTTCAGAAGAAATGAGGTTCATCAGCGACATCATCTGCACACCGTGGCCTGTTTTACTCAAAGATTAAGGATAATGATAAAACACAGTATATGCAGATATGTTATATGTTTCCTTGTGGTGTAAGGATTTCTCTTATTTTCAGTTAAACACAAATTCTTTGTGGAGGCACAGTTGTGGCTGTAGTCATTTAGCAATTATCATTAAAATTCTTTTGTAAAATACACTAGATACCAATAATTACAACATTAGTGATGTCAGAGTCAAACTGTGATGTCAAAGACAGGCTGGTCCAGTCCAGGGCTTCTGTTTTGAAACAGATTTTCCTCCAGTTGTCAAATGGGAACAGGAGAAAGAACCCATCATTAAATGATAATTACTGTCAAATCACCCTGTGGTTAGAGGTCATCAGTAACCAGTGCAGGACACCATAACTTTGATCTCTGCGTGTTCCGTTGGAGTTCACAGACACAAGCATGTTTTCATATAGCATCTGCTGGTCTGACTGCAGGGTTGGTGTTTGACATTCAAACTCCCCGAGAGAGTCTGATATGCATTATACATGTTGTGTGTAGTGTATGCATTACCCTGTATGGTAGGGACCGTCCATTTAAAATTCAGGAAATGCTACTTAAACATTTATTGTTGCTCCCGTCCTACTGACACACAGGAAAACCAACATCCCGATTTCTATATCAAGTGTGCAGACTCAAAGTTGTCAAGCTACGACTAGACTACTCACATCAGTGATGAAACTCCCAAGAGGATAATGCTACATTTCTTATAAGATGTTTTCTGGGTTTTGTTGCTCTACTGTGACAAGAAGAC
Source organism: Verasper variegatus (assembly GCA_026259375.1). Taxonomy (NCBI): domain Eukaryota; kingdom Metazoa; phylum Chordata; class Actinopteri; order Pleuronectiformes; family Pleuronectidae; genus Verasper; species Verasper variegatus. The sequence goes on along the minus strand of CM048052.1, from coordinate 18,225,514 downwards.
CGAGGCTCTCTGGTCAGTTTGTGTCACACTACACGGTAAGAAGCATGTTGAAAGAAGACGGTCATGTGTTGCAGATAAGTCATGAGGCTTATAGAGCAGCACTCTAAAACTGTAAACACAAAATCACAATTTCTAACACACACACACACACACACACACACACACACACACACACACACACACACACACACACACACACACACACACACACACACACACACACACACACACACACACACACACACACACACACACACACACACACACACACACACACAACTACCTCCCTCCCTAAACTGGAAACAGGCTGAACTGGTGATGTCATTAAGCAGCACTTTCTGGAACCAGACCAGTGACGCTGAATTAGTTCCAGACTTTGTGGTCATAACAAATATTTAGTGTGAGCTTCCAGCTGTGATGGAGGCAAGAGTTGTTTAAATTTCACGAATTAAAAAATGAGTTCTGCAATACACAGACAATTGAAATCAAGTTGTTTCTCCTTTAACTTGCTCAACCTGTCAAACAGTTCATGAAGAGGATATTCAGATAATTTCCATGTGAGATCAATTATTTTGTTTGTTGTTAAGAAGGAAAGAAAATGAAACTGATCCATGTGTCCGAACTAAACACTGTCCGATTCACAGCATGAGTAAAAAGCAGACAGTCACGTAAAAAGTAAAAGATGTTTTTTTCATAAAATGGTTTAGAATATGCTTAGAAAGTAACAGAAGGTGGAGAATCACAATTTGAATTGTGAAACATTTTAAATATTCTCTGCTCAGCTTCAAAGTACACTGACGTATATTATAATTTTATCCTACTCTTTTGAAGGCTATATTGTTTAGTTTTTGTAGAAATTAAAATGCAGATGTGCTGATTAAACTTCATTTTGTCTGCCACATTTATGTTAACTAGAGTAGACTGCGTAAAAGAGGCAGCTCAACTCACACAGCTTAAGTGACCATTATGTAGAGAACTTACACGACAACTGTTTCAACAAAACTCAGCCATTATAACCTTAATATACAAGTAGGATTTAAGCAGATAGGTGCCATTGGTTTTCAGCTGGGTGTGGCTAATAAAATATCAACGTCAGTGCAGACTTCAACCATATATGCTTCTAAGGCTGTAAGAGACCATGGACTTTAAATACACCATGCACTTATGGGCCGAAAGACAAATCTCTGTGCAGCTACAAGAAAAATATATCTATGATTTTAAAGCATAAAACAAAAAGGCTCAACCTCTGTAGTTAAATCAACCTCAGTTACTGACGACAAGTAGTTCCTGTTTCTTTCCTCTCTATTGAACTTGTTGCAGTTATGTTTGTGTCTTGAGCACATGACTGAAAGTGTGTGGGGTCACAGTTCGCAGGTGGTTGATGCTTATAAGACTGTGGATAGGGGTAAGGGGAGTGGGAGAAAGGGGGGAGGATTTGTGTGGGATCTGTGGGTGGGTGCATACAGCACCATGTCATAGAGCGCTTATTAAACCTGATTTTTCCTGTCTGCCCTCTTCAGCATCTACATACCTGTCCATAGTTGTCTATCCCAGTCACTAATCTATTGAGATTGAGTAAATCAAAAGCGGTCCTCAAGGACTGGCCAATAGATGTGAGTCCAGTTGCTTGGAGGTTGCGGAGCTCTGTCATGAATGTGGCGTGGCTCTCCTTCCATCCGGCCTTAAAAAAAACAAAAAAACACAGTTAATAAAGTGCACAAAGTTAGAGAACAACCCAACTTGAGAGGAAATCAAAAAAGGGATTGTCATGTGTATTTATCGCGCAAGGAAAAACATTGTTTGGCCCAGATTTGGCCCACACTGTCACACTGTCATCCAGACCACATATCAAACCTTGTGGAATGATGGCACTTGGGTGGTCTGCTCCTGTTTGCCACATCTGGGCCTCAAGTAGCCATACCGTATGTCAACCCAAGGTGGCCCGACACTGTTTTGTGCCATTTGGGCCACATTTACCACATGGACCACTTAAGTTTCACATCCACATTACACCTTGCCTGGAGCACTGCACGTTTGCCAAAAAAGGTCCCTGTTTGTTTTTGGATATTTGGGTCACATTTCCCAATTTACAAGTGGAGCACTTTAGACTTGCATCCTTTCTGGCCGGGCCAGAAGAGCTGCATCGCTACCTGAAGTGGCCCACATCCTTATGCTATATGGGATGTTATGTATATCTCAGGGGGAGGTTTTACAAGATATTTCATTCACGGATTGTGCTTAAAAGTATTGTTTTGTAAAACCATTAAGGATTACACCGAAATGAACTAAACTAATTTAACAAGCTAAACTGTTGTGCGCAACTTCCATTGAAATGAATGATTTTGAACTGATAACAGTAAGTCGCTTCCTCCTCTCTTTGCCCAAAACAATAACTTGACAGCACAGCAGCCAAGTGCCTGATGTGGTTTCTAGCAGGGTAGTGAGACCAGCCTGGGGTCATAAATCACAAAGTAGCACAGAGTCCATGTGTGTCGTCACTAAAGTGGCAATTTGGTCTAAAACGATTAAAGCAGGAAACTGTGCCCCCCCCCCCCTCACTCTCTCTCTCTCTCCTCCTCACCCCCTCCTCCTCCCAAGAATATCTCACCTCGCTGTATAAATAACACCCAGAGTTCCTTGCTGCTCGCACTGAAACAAAATGTCGGCCATGTTTTAAAAGGGGTATGAAAAGCTCCTCCTGAAGATCGCCTCTACACAATCGGTGTCGCGGTCACAACGTGGCGGAGCGACGGGGGAAGGACAAGTCAACCTGTGCACATGTAAAGCTGGACATGAGCCGAAAGCAAACTCTACCTTGATCCCGAAGGGAACGTCTTCAAAATTTACCAACATGTACCGGTCCCCTCGGCTCGCCGGATCTCTGCCCCTGAGCTGTGGAGATAGTAGAGAATTATTACCGAGAGATCCGCTCTGACAGGAGCAGCACAAAGATGAAGTGGGGGGGTGTCGGTGTGTCCCGTGGTTACAGTACCTTCATAAAAGTCTCAACTGCGCCTTTTGCTATGTCCAGATAGGTAGTGCCCAGATGGGTGCGCTGGTTCATTGAAGCGGACGTGTCTATCAGAAAAAGTAAAACGGGCATTGTGATGGTAATGACACGTTCTGCATGGACTTGGTGTCAGTACAACCGGCCCAACGCAAAAAAAACCCCTTTTGTTCTCCTGCCGCCTGTATCACGTCTCAGCTAGCTAGCTTAGCCGGCTAACTGTCTGCCTCACACATTCTTTCAAAAAAGTGTAAGAATAGTGAGTGGCGCGGCCCTTTCCGGGCGAACTGCACTAAAAACCTCACACCCTGGGGGCAGGTGGTTGGTTCACGAGGGATTCTGGTAATTTTGACTATATTTTGCGGCTCTTCCTAAGTTTCATAGAAACAAAGTTCCCCCTCATAGACAGTCGCTGCTTCTCCCTGCACTGAGAGCGCTGGGGCTCGTCCGCCTCTTTTAAGCTGAGCCCCGCGCCCGACCCGCCCCCCGAGCGGTGCTTTACCGTCACGTTGCAGCACACCCGCCCCTCATTGGCTCTGCGCGGCGACTCATTACCATATCCAAATAAGGCCAGCGCCGAGTGTGTGGTGCGCATGCGCGTTCGCCCCCGAGGCAGGGACGTAGGAAAATATCGCGTTGATGCATTTTTGTGTATAAACAACATTACAAGGCTTCTTCACAGCGACACTGCAGTTTGTTGTGTGCGTGTTGTTAAAGATCCGGCCTGTGTGCTTCCTCACAGCTGATTACACGTTCACCTCATCCTGTGCACGGGCCAGTGTGAGAGACAACCCCTGAAGACTGGAGAGATAAGATATCAGACAATATGGAGGGGAAACATTGAAATTGAGACCGAGGGATGTGAGCAGGGTGCACAGGAACTAGTGGCTGACACTCACACATTTGGGTTTAATGTGATGACTAAATAAAGAAAAACCTTTCTGAGAAATGATCTGAGGGAAAACAGGTTTAGCTGCAAGGGATTGACATGCGCACACACACTCACGTTTGCACTTCTATCTTAGTGAGGACACTTATTGCATACCTAACCCTTAACCTAATTCTAACACTAAAACCTAAGTTTTACCCCACAAACAGCCCTTTGAAAAAGTGAGGACCGATCACTCTGTAGGGTCTATGCAACAACACACACACACACACACACACACACACACACACACACCCTGCAGCTCGAAGATGGCTGTACTTTGTCTTTCTTTCCCTTCACTGCAATGAGTCACATCCTTATAAAGAAATGTTATAAGTGAGCTTTATGGGCCAGACATATTGTGGCTTTCTACACAAATATAAACTGCATTTATGTTAGATACAGAGTTATTTACTATAATTTACTTTACACTTGAGATTGTCTTCATTAGATCCACAACAGGCTGCACAACACGATTGTGCAATATAATTTACATAATATGGCTCGATGGAACATATCATCACTTCCGCAAAAAATAAGAGGAAACCACCCTGCAGCCAGCGATAGGAGAGAGAGGAGGAAGGTCCATGATGTCTCTCGTTCAACAAGAGTTGTCTGGAGCAAGAGACTCTCACACACACCACTTCATTTCCCGGTGCAACACTGTTTTTCAGAATAAAATTACACATGTGAAGGGTTTATCCCATTCACAAAGGGGCTAAAACAGACGAATAATGTGATTCATTCTGTTTACAAATGCCTTGTTTTGTCTGATCATCAGGAACCAATTTTGGGATACTTTTATTTGTATTACCATTTGTGTTAAAATACTTTATCACTCCACTACAATAATTTGACAGATTAAAACTTTGAATACAAAACAAACGCATATCTTATTTGATGCAATAATATAAGTCCCACTACTGAAGTATATACAATAGTAAAATAGTCATCGATCCACCCTAAACAGCCACAACATAAAAATATTGTGTAAATGTTAATGCTTCAGCAATAATAGTTAATTAACAGCGATATAACGTATCTGAACAAACCCGTTCTTTATATTTTGATGAACCAAACATTTTTTTGATGATACTTAAGAGCATAATCTTTAAAAAGTTTGGAATTTAAACAAGCTTTGTATTTAATTCAGTTTTTCTTACATAATACCTGAAATGCATTAACATCACAGCTACAAATTATTAGCAATATAATTAAATTCAGTTATTCTTGTCGAATTTTCAAATAAATATAGTTTTTAAATTTTCTCTTTTTGTTAAACGTTTGGGAAATTTTAATATATTGTTTCCATTTCTCATGTTTGGCCTTAAATAAAAAACTAAAATTCCCATATACATCATACTGTATTTTACTGACTTTACTTTTTACACGTTTATTGTGAAGTCCAGACATGATTATCAGCTCAGCTCAGCTCATGATTGAAACTTGACTTTTTTAATGAACAATGTCAGAAGTTCTTAAAGTGTTTTCATGGAATTTGTCATAATGTTGTTTGTTACACTCAACATTTAATTATCTCTATCGATGATATACATCAACAGTTTGTTTCACAGGAATATTTTCTTTGGATAGAGCGACCAAAGCACGACTATAGCGTTGTAAATTGGGGTTTATTTTGAAAGTCATGGCCGGAAACGATTGATGCTCACTTTACTACGATCAAGACCCGCCCACACTAAAATAAACCTCCTTTTTTATAACCTCCGATATAAAAGCCCCTAAACTTAAAAGTTGCATGTGTCATATCACAACAACAAACTTCCCTTTAATGACTTGATAAACTGAAACTAGTCGGGAAATTACATATTAACCATTAAAAGACAATTTTACCTATTTTATTATTTACCAGCTGGTCAAACAGATGTGTCTCCGCTGTGGTTTTGGGAAAATATTTTAATAATATTTTTAAAATGTTATAATAGTAATTTTCTGCGCATGTACCATATACATTTAAATATCTTTATATCCAAAAAGAGTCTATGTTAAGAGTCATAATAAGAACTTTACAATCTATATAAAGTTTATGTTTAAAGATCTTTATATACAGTCTATAGAAAGAGTCTGTATAAAGATCGTTATATATGGTCTATATAAATAAATGTATTTACAGTCTATATACAGAGTCTATGCAAAGAACTTGAGATACAATCAAGAACTTTATATACTGTCTCTATAAACGAGTGTATAGAAATACCATTGTATAGTGTCTATATAAAGACCTGGTATGATCCTACTTTACTTTGATATTAGATCTCACTTCATATTAAGTCCATCCAGAGTCTATATATAGAACTATATTATATAAAGTCAATATATTTTGTTTTAATTAGAGTGTATGATAAAGATGGACGACAATACAGCTCACAGAAGTGAAGCCAAACCATCTCAATGTCTATAGCCATCTGACAAAATTATCCCTTTAAAATATAAAACTAAAAAGCCGAATTGAGCCGAAGTGTCGAGGTTATAAATACATGGATAAAAACATATTTTTATTCTCCATATATTAAAATGTAAAAGATATAGCGCTTTATATTCAGTCTAATCGCAGATACTCTGTTTACTTGTGTTTGTTTACAGCTCAGTCCAATATGGCGGAGACGTTGACGTGCGTGTCGTGTGTGCGTGTCGTGTGTGAGAGGGTGTGTTTGTGTGTGCGCGTGTGGTCAGCTGACAGCGTCACAGCACCGTGTGTGTGTGTGTGTGTGTGTGTTGCTCTCCTGACAGGTTAGCATAGCTTAGCTTAGCCTAGCCTATCATAGCCTATCATAGCCTTGCAGCTCCCAGCCGCAGCTCTGCCGTCGGACCTGGTGGTTATGTTTGTCGGAGACAGGACCGTACGCCGAGGCTTGCGCACCACCGACCCATGGCGGCCGAAATTCAGCCCCAGCCGCAGGCTCGGAAGCCGTGTCTGCTGAGCAAGATCGAGGCTTTCCAGGAGGTCGTGAGCACGGCGGTCATCATCCCCAAAGAAGACGGTGTGATCAGCGTGTCTGAGGACAGGTACCATCCCCGACTCACGCACATCTGCTCCTCCCGTCGGTCACTGACTCACCTCATACCCGGTCTGAGCCTCAAATTACAAACCGTGTGCTTATTAAAACAGAACCGGGCTATCCAGCATTTCTGTCAAAATCTCAGGTGACAGTCATTGAACGTCACTTAACGAACGGTTGTGCTTTAATTAACTTTGGCCTGTTAATATTTAATTTGGCTATATTCTAATCAAGCTAGCTAAACATGAACTCATTCAAATGTTCGGTCTGTGGCTTGTTTGACATGTTTTAGTGACGGATATTGGTTAACCTGTCAACTAACTAGCTACAGTAAGTGATCCAGAGCCCAAACTAACCTGTTTCTACCCTCATCGTCCCTGTTGTGTGTGTGTGTGTGTGTGTGTGTGTGTGTGTGTGTGTGTGTGTGTGTGTGTGTGTGTGTGTGTGTGTGTGTGTGTGTGTGTGTGTGTGTGTGTGTGTGTGTGTGGGGTGACTCACTAAATGCTGGGGCGGTGGAGGGGGGGTGTATGTCCAAATGTGCCCTGTCCTCATATTAACCTGAGCAATTTACCTGTTGAACGATAATAAAAACAAAAATCTGCTGATATGATCATTTGACTGACATATCAATATCAGTGTTGATGTTTTGTGATATGAAAACATGTATTTCACAGCAAAGACAATGCCGGAAAAAGATGTGAATGTATGTTTACATTTCATGTAAAACAAAATTATATTTATTTCCTATTTTCAAGTTCTACCTATTTCAGTTTTCTTTTTATTTACAGTGACTTAAGGATCAAATGTATGGTTGAACTGTAAAATGTAAAGCCTACACGTTTCTCTGCCATGATAATCTTCGGAATCATTGCCAAATTTTGCAGCCAAGAAAAATCCCTATTAGTTGAACCCTGGTATTCAGTCACTCTCACGTCATATCACCTCCGGATGTGGTTGTAGCAGAAGACGCATTGAGGATCATTTGGGTGCATTCACACCTTTACTCTTAATTGTCCACCAGTAATGAGATCATTCAGGACAGACCTTAATACCAAGTCTGAATGAGGTCAACAGTCCATGACCCTGATCCAGTTCAACTTACTAATTGTGACAGACCTTCATGTGTATCTCTTGTAACATTTCAGACATAAATATACATACAATTATTTGTGGGGAAAGACAGGCTGAACCTAGCTGGTGGTAGTTGTACACAAACTGGTCGGAGGAGCCTGTAAAAGCCTTTTTGATTCAAGAGACTGTTTAATTTAAGAGTCCTTACGTTGGAGTCGTGGGAACAAGCCCATTTTCGGGTTAGTGGTTAGATTTAATGATGAATCAGTGGTGGCTGATGGATTTTCTATTGGTTGACTAATCTTTTCAGCTCTAAAACTAAACAGATCTTCATCTGGGGAGGGCTGGGCTTAATTTTAAGAAGTGACAACTTACAAGGGTCATCATCATAACTTTGAATTACATTCAGCTCCAAATGCACGTCCTCATCTACATGTTTCCCCATTTTCTCAGACATACTGGCATTTGTGTAACTGTAGAGTCTTCCCACACTGCATTGCTAAATCCTTCTGGTTTCCCTCCACAGGGCTATTAGAGTATGGCTGAAGAGAGACAGTGGTCAGTACTGGCCCAGTGTCTACCACACATTGCCATGTAAGTATTCTTGCCTCATACTTGTGTTTGATTAATGGTTCTCAGGGTGGATATTCTGTAAATGCTGCAAGACGGAAGATGTATGAGTGTGTGACTCTGATTCAGCAAAGTTGTCCAGGTATCACAATCTTCTTGGAATAGGCCAGTTGCTAATTCCTGTTTTTGCTCTCTCTTCCTCTGCGTGATTGTCTTTCCTCATCATGACCAACATAAATGATACCATCTCTCGGACTGACATGAACGCATTTCCCTCCATATTAGCGCTCCTGCAGGATCGTTTGTTCTCCTCAGTGCATTATGTCTGTGACACTGTCCGTCCGTGTGTTCCTCCCGTTGTGCAACTCAAGGAAATCCTATGATCTGTAGCACACAAAATGAGCGGCAGAGGCTTCATTCAGCACGTTTAACATTTCAGTTTACTGATAGAGACAAACTGAAATGGGTTGTTCAGAAGAATGCATTTTAATCAGTACTTTCAGGATTTCAAAAAATATTTTCAGTTTGTATAATGATCTGAAGGATTTAAAATGTGATTTAATATATATACACAGAATGATTTCGTCCTTCTTCCTGGGTTTTTGTCATGTTATTTTCATGCTGGTAACTGAGATGAAGTCAAATTGCAGGGACTTTTGTCCCACAACCTTCAGCCAAAACATCCAGGATATTACGAGAGCACTCTGTTATTCCCAAATGGTTCAAAGGTCAACATAAATATCTATAATCCCTTAATTTTGGGGTCATTATCCCACATAACCTTTCAAAAACAAAATATATTTTTGCTCCTTGTAAGAGGAAAAAATTGTTGTTTTGCTTTTAATAATATATTACTGGTATCTATGTTAACTGATTGGGCACTGCTTTGGTTTTGAGATAAAGATGCTTCATTTGGCCAAATACAGATTTTGATTTGAAGCTGTTGAGAGCTGACATTTATTGCTGCTCTTTTTTAAATGTGAAAATTGCATACAGAAAAATAAACAAGAATATATTTGTAGAGTTAATTTTCTCTATAATAAATTCATAAAGAAATCACCAGATGTGCGAATAAAACAAAAAATGCTAAATAAAACTGCTCAGAGGACAATCAAACCAATTTAAATACATCTCATTTTTATAGACCATAATCATCGTTGACTGTGGATTAAAACTGATTTGTGTAGTAAGCAATTAGCCCAGAGGCTGCAGGGGGGTGGACAGAATAATAAAGGCACCTGTATATGACCAGCATGAAGCTGTGAATGTTGATTTGTTGAGAGGGAGGATTATTCACCTCTGTTGTTGTTTTGAAGCCTTGGAGCACATTGAAACTTAATGTTTTAGTTTTAAAGATGGTGGGCATAATTTAATGTTATGTTATTGGTATTCAGCAGATTTGATCAGACAGGCACGACACAAATGGCTCCAATGATTCACATTTAGTCAGAGCTCATGAAGCACATGCACCACTCTGATAAATCTGGCTGAAAATAATGTATCTTGACTCATATCCTTAACCCCCATGTGTCATTATACACAGATCCGCCAACACATTAAAATAGGCAAGAGGTTTAATATTGAAACCGATTGGTGTGTGTTATTTGTTAAGGGTATTTTATTACACCATTTTATAATTTTTGGCTTCCAAAAACCTGTAAGGATAGTTATGCTGGAAAGTGGGCTGCAGAGAGACAGAAACTACAGTGACAATGAATTTAATGGTACATTTTCTCCAAAGAAATACACAACAGATATACACAGAGGTGGGAAGTAACAAAGTACAAATACTTCTTTGCTGTGCTTAAGTAGATTTTTCAGGTATCTGTACTTTACTTGGGTATTTAATTTGGCCTGCAGCAAAACTAGACTGTCCAATGATTTTTTTTTCTTTCTCCGTACCTGCACTGTGCATGTTGTTAACAAAAGAGGAAAACGATCCTATTTTGTGTGCCTGGAACTTTATTCGTTTTGCCAAGTTATCTTAAGGGGCATCATGTGTCATTGAAGTTGAAAATTCATTTTTCATTTTTACTTTTGTACTTAAGTTGATTTCAGAGCCTGCACTTTTTTGCTTTTACTTGAGTAAAGGATTTGAATCAGTACTTCTACTTTTACCACTCTTTTTTTAACACAGGTGTCTGTACTTCTTCTTAAGTAAAAAATGTGAGTACTTTTGCCACCTCTGGATATACATGCAGACTGTTCACTGTTTTTGTTTGTCTTGTGTCTCCAGCCTCGTGCTCCTGTATGTCCTTTAACCCAGAAACCAGGAGGCTGTCTCTGGGGATGGACACTGGGAGTATCTGTGTAAGTTCGACCAGCAACCTGGTTCCTCTCTCACCTTTCCCCCCCATTTCCTCATCAGCTGTGGTCTGTTTGCTGTTTTCAGGGTACTGCACACGCCAGCAGGGTAGTTTGTATTATTGACATGAAGCTCTTTTGAAAATTGTCATCTTCTTTTTGACTCAATAAATGGAGAGCAGTTTTTATTGTGTGTATTTTTGGGAAAAATGTTGGCTGCTCTTCTGAGCAACAGGAATGTTTCTGATGGGGGGTGGGGGGGGTTGGAAGGAGAGTTTCATCAGGTCACTCTGACCTCAAACTTGGAGAGAAATGAAAAACTCTGAACTCTGAAAAGTCACTTTTTCAGATATTAAATCATTCTAATCATTCTAATCATGAGTGTTTTAGAAAAATAAGGGATCACCAATCAATCTGGACCAAAGTGGAGGAGCAACCCACCAACAAATCACCATTCCAAGTGTAGAATCCAATGCATTTTAATGAAATTAAAAGACTAACATTAAAAATGTTTCAAAGTCATTTCACCCCAGTGGTCAGTTTGTCCATTTAGCAGGGAGCAATGACTTTTACTACAGGTGTTCATGTTTCCTTTGAGGATTATCCTTAAAGCTTCTGCCCCCTGACATTTCTTGTAACAGCAACAACAGGTTAAATGTCCGCTGTACCTACACTTTGATTCTTGGCAAACTCTCAGATTGTCATGAAATCTTTGGTGAATCTTATTTAATAGGATAGAATATGAATTAACAAAATTCTTGCTTCACACAGGATGAAGACTTCTGTATTTAATTGGATTTCCTTAAGGCCCAACTCAATAATTAAAAATCTCCAAAATCAACAGAAATAAGCATTATGATGTAATGAACATTGTAGTGGTCATGACTCTATAGAGACTGGTGTTCTTGTTTGTTTTAGGAAGTGTATTCTATGTTAAACAAACCTGACATGATGTGACTTAGTATGAAACAAGTTTCCCCAAAACACAAAGTCAACATTTTAATTTTCCCACCCTAAAACGTCCAGTTCCTTCAATGCTTTGTTATGGGTGTTGTCTTCAGAGGAAATCTGTTCTGGTTTTTGCTGCCCTTTACACAGGCCTGCAGTTCTTCAAATTCAGTCATTTGCAATTACACTTTACGATGGTGAAGCTGGAAAGTATTTCTTAGGAAGGAAGCCCTACACTTCAAGTATATTAAGGAACATGTGAGACGTTTTCAAGGGCTTTCAGGTTATGTTTTATATGCAGCACAGTTTGCAAATACTTGATGTGTATAGTGTACTTGTAAAAAAAAGTAATGATTGACAGAGAGTCTACAAATATAATTTTGTGTGTTTACTTGAAAACCCCGTAAAGCCATGTTCAAGTTTTAACACAGCGACATCATTTGTTTTCCCCATTCATTGAATTCCTCGGAACCTTACTCTTGGACCACAGACAGTGTGAACTTTTATCTTCGCTTCCTGTCTTTCAGGAATTCATCCTGTCAGAGGACTACAACAAGATCACCCCTGCACGCACCTACCAGGGTGAGGGAGGAAGTGTGTGTGTGTGTGTGTGTGTGTGTGTGTGTGTGTGTGTGTGTGTGTGTGTGTGTGTGTGTGTGTGTGTGTGTGTGTGTGTGTGTGTGTGTGTGTGTGTGTGTGTGTGTGTGTGTGTGTGTGTGTGTGTGTGTGTGATCACTGTGTGTGTCAGTAAATATCAGTAGAACCAAAAAGACGCCATTGTTAGTTTGTTTTGACTCCTGTAAAACTTATTTTTTTACTTTTTTTCTTTTTAACATAGTCATATGACTTCAGTTGTAAACTTTGATCACTTTATATAGACACGTTGCAAATGCGAGTCGATCTAAGCTGTCAATCATTAAAGTTCACCTCGTTTTTATAGCATTAAATAAGTAAACTAAACCAAACTTACTGGAAAATTCCATTAAATATACATCAGTTTGATATGAAAGTAAATCCAGGTGAGGGGTGGTGCCTACAGAGCATGCAGGATGCAGTAGACCAAAAATCTTGTTGTCCTTCCAAGTTAAAATCGTTGTCAGCTTCTTATGCGTGTATGCCACCTCTTTTTCAGCCTGGAATATTTGTGTTCTTTCAGTTTTGCTTTTGTCGCTTGTCAGAAACGTAATCAACATCCCCAATCACTCGCTCACTCAGATGTTTTCAGTACATATCACCGGAAAATGTCCAGATTACATACAGCCCATCCGGGTGACTTCAGCAAAATGTCCCAACTTCAGTGCATGTTAAAAAGCAGCTATTCTGTTATTAGTTGGTGCTTTTCTGTGAAATTGTAAGATCTCAAAATGTCTCTACACCAGTGCAGAACAACGTCCTCTACATTAGTTGATGAGATGTTTCTTTAAAGGAGGAAGTGGTGCTGCACTGGTGTAGTCTAGTAAAATAGGTTCGATGTGACTTCTGTTTTGCTTGTAAATATGCAAATTGGATAGTGTTTTAAAATAGTTGGCGTCATTTCTGTGAGGAGAAATCTTAGATTGAGATGAATGCGGAAATGGATCTCATGTGTAGTATTTGTGTGTGTGTGTGTGTTTTTGCATGTGCAGCCCACCAGGGCAGAGTGACAGTGGTGCTGTTTGTGTTGGAGATGGAGTGGCTCCTGAGCACTGGCCAAGACAAAAACTTCAACTGGCACTGCTCGGAGAGCGGCCAGCAGCTGGGGACATACCGCACGGCCGCCTGGGTTTCTGGACTACAGTATCCTTTAACATTCCCAGCTTCGCCTCCTGCTCTGTTTGTGTTGGTTTGCAGACTCCGTGAACCGAGTGGGAAGTGACGAGCCATCTTTGGTGCTTTTGGACTCTGAAAAACATTTTCATTATGACAACACAGTCTATTTTAAGGCCATAGCGACATAATAGAGGGCAATCGAGATTAGCTTCCAGTTAGTTCATACTGCTGGGAAGGGCTAACAATAGGCATCAGTCATGCTGTTGTCAAGGAAACGGGCCGAGTTGGTTTCTGTAATGGCCAGATGAAAGGCCGCGAGTGCTCCGCAGCAACACTGATCCATACCAATGAGCCTGCCATTAGGCCCGAGCACTGCTAGCCTCAACATGCTAACTTGTCTGCTCTGTTTAGCAAGAAATCCAGTGGGAGACGGTGTTTGTAGTGACTGTATCCACGATTCTGAGGGTCTGATCTGATTCTGTTCGATGAGCAGCCCCAAACTGCAGAGCTAATATTGAATAAAGTTTTAAAGTTTTTTAAACAACACATTAGAAGGTTTTCATGTGAGAGAGGTCACATATTTTTATTTATACATTTTCTAAATTTATTTGGACAGCAAAACGACTTGTAGAATATAAGTATAAGTCAAGATAATAATTTTTTAGTCCAACTAAGGGGATATTTGCTGTGTTTTATAAGAATAGAAACACCAATAAAACTAGAAGGTCACTGAGTAGAGCGCAAACTTCCACCAAGGCCTAACAATCTCCTTAATTTGAATCTAGCTGCACCAAAATTGCTAACATACACAAAGATATCAGTTCCATAAATATGCCTGAATTTTTTGTCGGATGAAGTTACACCTGGGTGTATTTGTAGATATGTAGCTTGTGGTCTTGTAGTTTTCTGTCCTACGAAGCTGGTTCACTTCTTACTGGAGTAAATCCCCATGGTAACTCATGCTAAACTGCCAAGCTTCACTGTTAAGTTCATTATAACAGAATAAATCTCAACTACTGACAACTGAAAAAGCAATAATTAGGATACAGTGATGTGAGAAATAATGAATGTCAGGTTTTAAAACAGAGCTTCTAACAAACAGAGGAAGTGTTTTTCGAAATATATCAATACATCACAAATGTTAAAGCAGTGTTAGGTTAAGTGAAGCCGGATAACGAAAAGTTATCCTGGGTATGTTGAATTCTCTTCGTTGTACAGGCCCCTGGTTGAAAAGTGTAAGAGCAGCAGGAAGCAACGAGCTGCGATGCCTGATAAGATAGAAGACAGATTTTGTGATGCTAACAATCAAGACTGAGAAACTGCTCTCAGGTTCACTGTCAGTGACGGTGCCATAGTCCTGCGTATTTTGTGTCTAAATATTCTGGCTGCTTGGGAAAGGTCAACTTTTAAATGTGTCATATTTGCTCAACTATTCATGCAGATGTGTTTTTGTAGATAATATTTTAGTGAAACAATATTCAACTTCTTAAGTTGTTACTCAATTCTAAATGGTTGATGCTTGATTAGGACTCAGTCGACCAAATCTATGCTCAACTGAGACGACACACATTGTTTATTGTGGTGGAAATTTGATCAGCAAACAAGGTTCTGAGACAAGTTGTCTTTGTAAATTTATTTGTAAAGGCTTTCTGCAGAAAGGATCACACGGGCAAGGTGGAGGTTGCAAGTGTGATGAAATGTGAAGTGTTTGTGCTCATATTTAAGTGTCTCTGTGTGGGTTACATTCTGACCCCAAAAAATGGGGGGGATGTATTGTTCTGTGTCTGGAAATTATTTTCTGTAAAGGTGTGACTTCTAAGCTGCATCCTAAATGTGTTGGAGAGGAAATAGTATCATGTATTGTTCAGGTGTTGTGTCAGTCAGCTGAGTTCTTCAAACAAAGGGCAATCACAGTTAAACCAGAGTAGAGCAAAAGGTCACTGTAGAATTCAGGTGATCTCAGGATCAACTTCTGCAAGAAATGAATAGACAATGTGCTAGACAGTGGGTGCACCATAACGTTTATGTTGATCTGTACTCTAGATTGAAATGTCTGCTGTAAGCATAAACTAAAATCACAAAGGCACAAAGCTCCTGAAAACTAATTTTCCAGTATTTACATTAGTATTGTTTTAGATTGTTTAGAATAATGAGGGTTGTCTTTGTGCTGTGGTTGTTTTTGGCTCTTCTACAGTGTTGTAGTGATTTTGATCTGTTGTAACTTAACCAGCTCAAATAGCTCATGTTAGTTGTAGGTTGTTGAGCACAGCTGCTCTTTTGAAACTACAGTGATGCCGTCTTTTTGATTTGTGTTTTTTTTGGTCGAGAAGTAGATCAAATCTGAATTGAAGCATCAGTCATCTCTTAAGCAGGACAGTTTCTTGCTCTTTGACCTTAACGTTCACTCAGGTTCGATGTGGAGACCAGACATGCCTTCGTAGGGGACCAGTCCGGTCAGGTGACCATCCTGAAGCTGGAGCAGGACAGCTGCAGCCTGGTCACCACCTTCAAGGGACACACTGGTACACGACACACACATTAACCAATCAATAATCAATCAGTTTGTTATATCTTATCTAACTGAATATTTTAGAATATTTTGAACTGTTGATCAGACAAAACAAGGAATTGAATGTGATGTAGGTAATGTGACGGCACTGAGTTGGGACCCGGTCCAGAGGGTGCTGTTCTCCGGCAGCTCAGACCACTCCATCATCATGTGGGACATCGGAGGGCGAAAAGGAACAGCCATTGAACTGCAAGGACACAAGTAAGAATCACCAACTCTCAAAATGTTATTTATTGTTATCCAGCTGAATGGACACTGAGTTATAATTATACACAATTTGTTTGTGCTGATAGATTGCTGTTGTCTATTACTTTGTTTTCCTCATTACGACTTTATTCAGACAGGACAGACAGGGTCACAGTGTGTGCACAATATTTGAGTGAGAGATGCAGGAGCGGTGTGTGAACAGCATGAATATAATGGCAGAAGAGGAGGCGGCATCAGTGAAATAATTGTTTTGTGATTCCAGTCATTTTATTTTGCCTTTGCATATTTAACCTTTACGTTAATTTGACAACATACAATTACTAGCGGAAATAATAATTATTGATATCTTTGGCTTCTGAACAGAAATTGATTCATCAATCAATTGATTCATTGATTAATGAATTTAGATCATAGAACCCATGCTGTGACTTCGTCTCTGCTCTTTACTGTTTATTTCAGCGCTTGCTTAGTCTGTTGTCCACTGTGTGTGTGTGTGTGCGTGTGTGTGTGTGCGTGCGTGCGTGCATGCGTGCGTGCGTGTGCGTGCGTGTGCGTGCGTGTCTACAGTGACAAGGTTCAGGGATTGTGCTACGCCTCACACACTCGTCAACTCATCTCCTGCAGCTCAGATGGAGGCATCGTCATCTGGAACATGGACGTAACAAGACAAGAGGTGATAGAGTGTAACATCAACCCAACACACAAACACAGGCACTTATTCATAATCTATGAACTGCTGTGCGTTTTCACTGTGGTTCAGACAAACTGCTCATATTTACTTTTCCCTCCTGCTCTGGAATGAATTATCTGAAGAAACAAACGTCTCCTCTCCCTCTCTGCTCTGCCAGTCTCCACACACTTACTGACTACTTGATTGCTTCTTCATTTACCCAGAGTCGCTTTCATTCTGCCACCGTGTCATTCTGCTCTGTTATTTCGGCCCAAATTCTCATCTCAATTTTATTTTCTGACTCATTGGTTCTGTTGCAGCTGAGATCCCTTGCGGCGAGCTTTAAAAAAAAATCAGTCGGTGGCTGTTGTTCCCCAAATGGTCACTCTCAGCTAAACGTTGCTTTGTGCAGCTTAATCACGCAGGGAAGGAGGTTAAATAGCTAAATCATTAGAGCTCTGTGATTTAGAGAGTGGAAAGAGGTAAAACTGAAGAGGAGTTGAATTCATGAACAAATATAGTCACATATAGTTTTGTGTCCCCTCTTTATTCTGAGTCACATCCTGACTTCAAGTTTAATATTGATATTCTTAACTGCCTGTCCAAAGAAAACCAAATAGCCAAATGTTAGTTTTCCTTCAATCACTTTTCCACCCAACAGCTTAAAATCTTAATAAAAGTTTGACATCAGTTCTACCTTTACACATCTAAACATTTTTGGTGGATTTAAGTTTGTTTTACATATTGAATATTATTCCATAGTTTGGAAAAGGAAACTCTAAAAACGGGAAACATCTATAATTTAAGAAATGTGTGTTTGCACAGACTCCGGAGTGGCTTGACAGTGACTCATGTCAGAAGTGTGAGCAGCCTTTCTTCTGGAACTTCAAACAGATGTGGGACAGTAAGAAGATCGGCCTACGACAGGTACAATACACACACACACACACACATCTATTTTTATTTGAATCATTTCATTTCTATTTAAAACGTGAATGGCTCCCAGTAGAGCTCATTCCTCCGCCAAGGCCCAGCAGTCCCATGAAATTCAGTGCAGAGGAGAAAACATAACATCCTTCGTGAAGGTAAAAAAAAACATAGTTACAAAGCATCAGATCCAAAACCACCATCACTGCTCTAACATCAGTTACTCGTCTAAAACAGATGCACTGATTCTGTAGCTGTTAACAACTTTCCTGTAAACGCACACAACTCTTCACTTGTGTTACACTAATGGCAAGCAAACATCCTGTGGCTGTTTTTATTACCTCATTCGCAGGAACAGCTCTACGTTGTGGTTACTCGTTTGTGTCCATGGATTCACTAACAGACGTTTTTCGACTGCACAGCAATTTTCAGGAGCGGTCTGTTGCAGGAACCAAACGCAATGCAGGGTTATGTTTGTGTTTCTGCAGATCAGGTTTCACAAACAGACTGAAGACAAACATTGAGCAGCTCATAATGTTGACGGTAACTCTATGAGAACGGAGGAGGTTTCTGTTTCAACAAACATTCAGAAACAAACATGAGAACACAAACAGAAATGTTACAGGAGCATTCCAGTGATGGTACAGGCGGTCACATGATCTGGACTTCAGCCAGGCTGACTCATGACTCTGACTTGAACTTTCGCCCTCAGACTCGGAATGACTTGTTGTCCTGTTCAAGACCATGGAGGAAAAATCTTGCTTAGTAAATCAAACTCTCATTTTTCTGACATTAGATCAGACTGCTGTTGGTCTGATTCATGTTGTGTGTGTGTGATCACAGACACATGTAAATAAATCAATGGCAACATGCAAAGCTCATGAATGACATGTGTTTGTAATTATAGTTACTAGATTAACTGGTCAGTTTAATTTTAAATGAAGTACATTTTCATTTTAAGTACAAATGTAAAAAAAATGATTTATTATAATCATTGTTTGTCTTAATTGATTTGATTTGGTGAAGGTGCATATTATCTAGGACTCCCACAAAGGAAACACAAAGTTTAGGACTTGGGCTTAACTCTGGGACTCCACAGAAACCCTGTTCAGACCTGGTATTTGCATCCATCCTGAGTGATCTGATCTTCTACGGCTCAAATAATGAACCGAAAAATATGTTTTACACATCATTGGGCCCATAAATGGAATTATTTGTATTTACATAGACGTCCACATACCAAATCTCTTTTTTTGTGCCTACGCCAGCGACAGCCAGTGACCAGTATTATGTCTTGGGATTGTCCGACCAGTCTGTCTCATTCTTTGTGGAAATTTCTTCAAATTTGGTACAAACATTCAGTTGGACTCAAGAGTCAACTGTGCAGATTTTGGTGGTCAAAGGTCAAAGTCACTGTGACCTCATTGGCTTGTGAATGTGATATCTCAGGAACACCTCTAGGGAATCCAAATTTGGTACACAGACACACACACACACACACTGTCATCAGACACATCTTCAAACTGTCTTAAAACCCAATAATTTGTTTTTTGTGAACAAAAAACCTTTGCTTATATTTGCAAATAGACCAGAGAAGTGAGATGCGATCACAAGTGCTCACAGGAGACACATTCAGAATCAGGATGCATTTTAATTCCAGGTGTAAACACAGGTACTTAGAGTAGCTCATGTAGAATGGATGTAAAAAAAACAGGTCTGAACGGAAGCAGAATTTCCTCTGACTTGAAAAGCAGTGATTTCCTTTCCTCCCCTGGTCTTTCAGATACTCCTACACACCTGTGTAACTCTGCTGCTGCTGATAACAAATAATATTGTTGCTAATCAAAGCTGACAGGTTCAAGTCCTCCTGTGTTTTCCAGCATCACTGTAGGAAGTGTGGCCAAGCCGTGTGCGGCAAGTGTTCGTCCAAGCGCTCCACCATCCCCCTCATGGGCTTCGAGTTCGAGGTGCGTGTGTGTGACAGCTGCCACGAGTCCATCACTGATGAGGAGTGAGTAACAATTGGCCTCTGTCGTCGCCATGTACTGACCCTTTGTGCCAGTGGCTTCCTCAGCGCTCGCACAGTGAAGTAACCGTCGCCCCCCTCTGTGTGTTTCAGCCGAGCGCCCACAGCCACCTTCCACGACAGCAAGCACAGCGTTGTTTACATGCACTATGAGCCCACCACTGGAAATCTGCTCACCTCTGGCACTGACAAGGTTATCAAGGTCTGGGAACAAACTGTTGTATTTCCAAGTCTCAGATAAGACAAGCAAGTGAATATGGTTAACAAAACTAATCAGGCTGAGTTTTAACTCTACCCAGGCGATTTCTTCCTTTGTAAGCTTAAGGCTTGATTAACCTGCCAGGAGGAACTCCCTATTCATACCAACCCTGTGCACTGTGTATGAATGTTTAAGTTTCTCCAGCCCTATGAGGCCTCTGGGGACTTTAGGCCGTGCAGCAGTTGCTCACTTTTCCTGGCAGGTAATCCAGCCTTGACCATATCAGGTTTTTGACATGACATGTATGAATACAATTTGGTGGAAAGCCAATAGTGAACCACCATAGACCGTATATAAAGATGGACGACATGTCTCCACCTCTTCCAACTATCCAGAAATGAAGCCAAAATATCCAGTATATAAACTGTGCCATCTTGCTCCAAGGACGTCCTTTGGAGCAAGAATCTGTGGTGAAGTGATTGCGTGATGGAGCCATGGTAGAGCGGTCCCACCAATAAATTAGACCTTGAGGCCTTGGCTGATACTCAAGAGACTTTGAGTCCGAATGACATCCTTGGCACAAGATGGCAGCGTTCGCATCCGGGATATGTTGGCTTCATTTCTGAATAGTGGGGGGAAGTGGAGACGCATTTTCCATCTATATTTATTGTCTATGATCTAAACAAACACATGCATATTACAAACTGTATTTGAAATCTGTCTTTTCACACATGGTTCATGCTGGTCTCTATCTGAGGTTTAGAAAGTCGGTAGAAGAGCCTCTTTAACTGCTTCGTCTCTATTTGAATAAAAAAACGGATTATGTCTTATGTTTGTCAGCAGCTGTGGGACATGACTCCTGTGGTGTCCTGAGGTCTGGGGACACACGGCAGCAGTCAGCGGGAACCTCTGTTCACCAAACTGTGAGAGTTTAATGCAAACAGCCGCACTTGGAAGAGAAAGAGAGCAGCGTATTCAACAGTATTGATGTCATCCGGATAATATTTAACAGTTATTCAACAACAAGCTGCGGCTGTTGTGCGTCCACAGTGAGGACACTGCAGGGAGCAGTGCAGCCTGGGATCAGGACAGGCCTCGGTTGGCGCAAGAATACAGACAGTTGTTGGTGTTTGTTTTGTCTGTCTGCATGTTTGTCTGTGCTGTCTGTGTGTGTGTGTGTGAGGGAATGAGGTGTTTGACTTTGTGAGCAGCTGACACACTTTATTTGCTTAATTTTTATGCATTCCTTTCTGCTTCTCATGCTGGAAACTCACCAAACAAGCTTCTGCACTGCGGCCAGCGGATACCCTCGAACCAAACCTGACTTGTGAAGCTCTTCGTGGATCTGGACCCCAACTCAATGACAGATTTAATCTCACGGTTAGCCGGCTGCAGATTCTCCTCAAGAGGGAGCTGCATATTCATTGTCAAACCTCATCTACGGTCAACAACCTGCACCACCCGCAGGAAAGCAAAGTAACAGCAGTAGATAAGACCTACAGATGGTGTCCTCTACAGGCAAATGTTAAGTTTGAATCAACAATTGTTAACCTTTCTAAACACTCAATTTTTCTACAGGTTGTGCATTCATCACACAAACATATTTTTTCGTTTAGCTTATTTTCTATATTTTCTAGTTTATATCTAAAATATAAAACATGTAAACAAATGGACAAGTCAGCCTCATTGCCTGCGGGTAGCAGAAGCATCAACACAGCAGGAGCTGTTGCCTTCCTTGCCTGTACATGGTGCTCCTGAGAATATTGACAGTAAATGTAAGCGAGGTTAACTCAGGATAATGGACGCTGACAGGATTTCAGACGGTGTCATGGTTGTCTCAGTGCAGAATACCCATGTTAGGTTCTGTCGTTTATAAATTATTGAATCAATGTCTTTCTGATCTTTTAAAATATTCTCTATGTTCTTTTGAGATTATTTATTATTTCAAGCTTGTCCTAAATGTTTCTAACATGCAAACGCACATATCATCAAAAACCAATCAGGCAGCACTTAAATACTTTACATGTGAAAACACTGACAGGAAACTCGTGAACATGGTTTACTCTCGTTTTGTTCTCATCATTACTGTTTTGTTTTTGTCACTTTACTGTAAATATATATTTACGTCTGCACTGGAATCAAGAAGCAAAATGTTGTTACAAACCAATGCTGTGAAGATGAAATTTAACTTTTTTTTACAATTATCACTTTTGTGCTTTAATGATCAGATGATAATTAAGTTGAATTAACCCCCTCTTAATGTTTCCAAAGATGTTTGAAAATAATGTTTGTGTCTGATGCTTTATAAGGAATTTCTCCAACAATATAGAAAAGAGAAAATGTTCTTGACTGTTTGATAGCTCCTCATGAAGGTACATTTTCAGCAGCTGTTAAACTCATGAATATAAGCCTGAGGTTTCTCTGAGGTTTCAGCCCCTAAACTACAAATTATGTGTATTGAATTTGTTTCCAAATGGTATCTAATGCACCACAACTTGTTTGAGGTTTGGTGTATTGATACTTGTTGCTGCCTGGATTAGTATCCCCACACCAGAAGACACAATTGCTTGTTTTGAAAAGGAAATACCAGTGACCATGGTCAAGTTTGTGATTTAGAGCAAAAATGTGCAGAATCGCCGGTGTTGTCCAAACCCAGAAGACAACAGACACATCATTTAAATAAACAAAACCTAAACTTCTGCTGCAGTCAAAATAAACTCATCTGAGGCCAGTTCTGATCATTGATGTAACGTGTGTATGAATAATATATTAAAAGACCAGGTATTTACCTACGTGACTGGACTGTGTCCAAGTGGTGTTTGTTGGATCAGTATTTTTCTTTCTTCTTTTTACATGTGTAGTTTCCTCTGAAATGTTTAATTCCACAAAGGTTTTTCCTTATATTTCTGTTACACGTCGGACAAATCTTTCAGCCTTTTGTTTTTAAAGATGCTGGTTTCACAGCCATGACTGGACACTCTGTTGTTCCTGGAGCTTTTCACACTGTCCACTGTGTTATATATATTACATAGTATATAGAGTGCAGGCTCAATATACAGTAAGTTCTTTTTCAAAATAGATACCAAATAGCATTTACTTCCCAAATGGAAAAACTTGAGACACCCAATATGAACAACCAGCCACTATTTATTATTTTAGGGACTAGTATATCCATCACTAAATTTTATTTTCTCAATTAACTCACAATTAACACTTATCATATCATAATCACGTACTATCATAACAGTGCTTATTTTAGTCCATATTTTCAAAGGCAATTGTATTTATAAAGCATCTTTTTTTATACACAGGTAGATTCAAGGTGCTGAAGGTATTAATTTCATATGAAACTGAAGAGCTGAAATCTGGAGGCAGTTGATTTTTTATATTTTCTAACTTGAGAAATTACAGAAAGAAATAATTGATTTGTAATACGTTTTGATACATTTTGTCACTTGGGTTATATCTTAATTTATTTACAAATTAACAGCAACTTGAATTTCAGTATTATACTAACTTGTCTTCAGGACAAAGACTGAATGTATGAATCCTGAGAATTTTGATGAAATGTAAACATGAAGAGTCTTTTCCAATATTGTTTTACAGATGGATGTAAAGTGGTGACTACTCTGTGTCTACACAAAGTGGCCTGAATCCATACATATAAATGATCGGCTTGTGAAAGAATGAAGACATCACAATTGTTTTAAGAAATTACTTTATAAATTTCAATTTTGTGTTATACATTCACAGAAAAGCATCTCTGATGTTCAGTATGGAGCATTTTACATTTATATTTTCCATTTTTGAATCATGAAAACATTTCTGTTTTTTTATATCATTCTCTTTAAGGTATTGGTCCAAAAACAGTGTAAAATGTGTCTTGTACATTGAAACAAAAAACAAATATGTAAACATTAATTATAATTAGAGACGAGTGCTTGGTTTTAAAAAGACATTTGTGTATTTGCAGAGACACTAAGGTTTAAACTTGAGGGCGAACTCTTCCAGCGCAGCCAGAAGCTTCTCCTCCTCCTGCGGCGTCGACCTGGATGACGCCAGAGGCAGGTGTGTCGCCACCGCTTTACGATCTGGACACAATTTTATGGAAACATAAGGGACAACAAGGAGACACTAAACCACAAATACAGTGTTTGTTCTACAAAATACTAAGATTCAATGTTTCATGAATGAATCATAACGAGATGTTTCACCCTCTGAAAACCGACATCACACAGCTAACGGTAAAACAAAAGTTACTGAAGTGATTTGTTTCTGACCCTGGAAGAAGAGTCCGCTTGGCTGTTTGGCGGCAGCCGCAGCCACAGCGAGCCACACCACGGTGTCGGCCCCCATGGCCTCCGTCCTCAGCCTGGACTGCATCTTGGCATGGAAGGATGGCATGGACGTCTGGACAGCTACAGAGAGAAAACACTTCCTGTCACACATGCGTTTGTGTCGGGTTTAATCCAACCAGACGCTGCTTGGTCTAAAAGCTCAGAATTAAACAAGAAAGTACACAGCAGTGATCTAGTTTTTAAAATCTTTGCCAAAAGTGACTGCTGCTCTGGTATTTATAAAATGTTTCCTTCATTTATCATAATTATATCACAAACATAACAACTCAAACATACATTTTTCCGCAAAACAAAGATAGGTTTTCCCCCCCGTCCATCCGTTTGTACAAACTACAGGACGGATGTCCACGAAAGGAAGAAGTAAGGGACAAGGAATGACCGTTTAATTTGTGGTGCGGTTTAGGACACCAGAACATCACTTTCTTATCCCTTCTTCTTTTCTGAGATATTTTTGTTGATTTCTGTAATAGCATTTTTACCTCCTTTGTGAAATACTTTCTATGGTAATTATATAATCAAGTTCTTTTGCATTTAAACCACCTAAGACACCTATCACGTCTGCTTTCCCAGACTTCCTTCTGTAATTTGTGAATTCCTTTACACTCAACCATCTGTGATGCCCAACTTCCCACTTCCTAATTCACACTCAAACCCCTTTGTATTTTAATTGTATGTCTAGACTCCATACCCCGGGAAACCGGTGACGATACCTTCAAAGACAAAGGTGTGAAAAGACAATCAGGGAAGGGGCCGGCTAAAGAACACAAACACACCCCAGAGGTGGACCTTCCTTTAGCTATAAGTGTATAGGCTTTTCCCAGGTTGGGTGTCATTCTTCATCTTGAACCACTCGCATGTTGATTGACCTTTTCTTTGCAAAGGAAATAAAAGTTTGTCGGCCGGCAAGTCTCTATTTCATTCTTCACCAGCAACAGAGAATTTCCACGACAATTTGGGGGCTCGTCCGGGATCCCTCGGGCAGTCGTCTGGGACGGAACGCGATCAGGGACAGGCCAGTCCTGGGAGAGAAAAACCTTCCAGTCTCCAAACCTCAAATATTCTTCGGAGAGGGAGGACTGACCGCGGACGCCCCAGATCGTTGCCGCTGGGATTCCAAGAACGTAATTCTACGAAATTCATCTGGTGAGCACTGAAATATTGACATTTACTTTCTTTAAAATTGGGTTTAATTTGACATAATATTTCTAATTTTCACTTTATCCACAATTGTGTCTAATCGGTGACCCAAGGTTATTTTTTTTTTTTATTGCTGATATAGCATAAATTAAGGGGTTTCGCGTTTATCACTTGTGCGGGCTATACAATATTTTATTATATTGATATACATAACGAAGTGGTCCTTACAGAGACGTCTGTATTGAGGGTTTATCGTGCACGAGCTCCACTGGTATGGGGAGTAAAGTCTCGGTTGAGACAGGGCCTCCGGAGAGTCCGGTTGTGGATATCATGAGAAAGAAATATGGGGATAAAACTTTAAAATATTTAAATGTCTGGACAGCTGAGTTTGGATTCCCAATAGGGGGATCTCTCAGTTTGAAAAATATATCGCTATTAGAGGAAAAACTAAAGAAAAAAGAACAAGATATGAGAAGGAAAAAGAAATTATCTGTAAAAAAATTAGAAACTATAGAAGATCAGAGAGAATGTTTACAGACTTGGAAAATGGAAGCAGATGCAAAAAATAGGAGAATAATGCAAAAACAACTTCCTTTTCCACACGAAAGAACTGAAACCAATGAAAAGCAAGATTTACACACAAAAAGAACACCAGACTCGCAGATTTCTTCTTCTCTGTTTTCACAGTTGGCGGCTTTGAAGCTGGATCCTGACCTCGACGGCAACCCACCCCCCCATCCTTCAGCTCCGCCACCATACAACTCTACGACAACCAACGAGAGAAAAGAAACAGAGGCCTTCAACATGACATAACAAACAAATTCGGGAGAAGCTCATCCTGATGCGCCTGTTCAAACAACAAATTCTTCGGACAAACCACCTTCTCCAATCGCACATAGACTACGCCACCCCAATCAAGATGCAGCCATCAACATGCCGATGGTTGAGGTCTCTGGACCAGAAGGAGCAACACTGGTTTTCCGTGCATGGACTTCTGCTGACATCACAGCAGCTTCTCAACACCTGCCCAATCCCACAGCATCAGGTAAAATATTTGCTGAGCAATTCCTCACATTTTGCCAGGAGTTTAAACCAACCACAAACGAACTAAAAAGACTCTTAATCACCAAAATGAAACCAACAGATTGGCAAAAGATAGCAGGAAAGTTTCCACAAATTGACATCCGTTGTAAACACATCACATGGGAAAATGAACATAATGCTCATTATAGAGATATTGTCCGTGATCTCTGTAATGCATTCATCCAAGCTTTTCCTATAAAAGTTAACATGGAGAAAATCACCGCCTGTAAGCAAAAAGATGATGAAAACCCCGATGAATATCTCACTCGCCTGACACAGATATTCAACACCTACAGTGGCCTTCAACTACCTGATGAAACAAACACTACTCCAGATGTGGGAGAAATCCATCTCTGCAGTTCTTTCTTGAATGGACTAAAACCAGAAATTGCCTCAGTTCTTAAAAACTCCTGCATTGGTTGGAACGATGCACGCCTGTCAGAACTACGCAGACACGCCATACATGCTTATGAACAAATACTCTCTAAGAAAAAGAAGAAAGAAGAGACAACACAAAAAGAACTTCACATGGCAGCAATGACCATGTATAACACAGTCCGAGACTACAGACAACCACACCATGGACACAAACAACAAAAACATAGCCGAGACAAGAAGTGGGAAAACAGTGCTAACAGATTTCCAAGAAGAATTCCCAATGATGTCTGTTACCGCTGTGGCCAAACTGGACATTGGAAACGTGACTGTCCCACATTAACATCACAAATCCCAGAGAACACATCAGATTGACGATGGCAGGGGGTTGTCAGAGAGAGATGGAATCCTGCTGACGAGCTCAACCAACCTGTGAATCCAAAAGGAGGTACTGCACCACACTCACACATACATACTGAACATATTGACAAAGAACCTATTGAGAGTTCAGACGAAATTGCTTTAACATATGTTCAATACACTTCTGATAATTTCAAAAGGTTTCCCAAACATACATTGACCATTGCTGAACAAAATGTTGTATTCTTAGTTGATTCAGGAGCTACACATTCTGTAATAAGAGCTCTAGAATTCACTACAAAACCAAAACTTAGTGGAAATCATGTGTATTCTGTTGGTTCATCAGGTCAAACAATCAGAGAGAACATTACTGTCCCACTTAAATGTGAGGATGGACCACATACAAATTTCAAGCATGCATTTTTGCTCTCTGAGGTCTGTCCCATTAATCTCATGGGCAGAGATTTAATGTGCAAATTAGGCCTTTGCCTAATCTCAACCCCAGAAGGTGTGAAAGTTCACAGACTATCTGATTTGGAGCCAAGTCTTTCACACTCCTTTGTTCACCAAAGTTCAGATTTGCTCTATGCATATCAATGGAAATTGCAGGAACTAACAGTCGCTTCTGAACTACTCACAGAAGCTAAAAAGACAGTTTTAACAACTGCAACTGATTTCATGACACCAGAGGATTTGCATTGTATCTCTCACGTGTCCCCAGAACCTGATGAGCCATTTGAGGAAAGCTGGCAGAGAGAGAGATTTGACAAGCTTAAACTATCACACATATATTGGACACAACACAGATGTGCTATATCAATCTCTCTCACACCAGCTCAATCAAACATGTATACCATAACTGATTCAGTCCCACACATAACACTTGCAAAACACACATCAGATAACTGGGAAGATTTGGGTCCATTCATAAAATCATGTCAGCGCGCAGACGATTGGCAAAAGACACGTGCTCAATCAATTTTTTTTTCGCCAACACTGCAGTGTTATTGTAAAGGTTTAACATCTGTTGTGCACACTACAAAAACAATCCAGCTGATACCTGAAAGCACTTCTAAATCCTTTTCTTTTTTGTCTGAGGAACAAGCTGCAGCTATCACCGCCCTACAGGATGTCCCTAAGACACTGTGGGCTGTTAATAAATATGATGTTGGCCTCATAAAAAACTGTGAACCTGTTGTCATAACTCCAAAATCTGACTTTAGACCTTGCAAGGCTCAATATCCACTAAAACAAGAAGCCATCGATGGCATAACGCCAGTTTTTGAGTCTCTTAAAGCAGCAGGAATAATTGTTCCCTGTGATGACTCTCCAGTGCGCACACCTTTGTTCCCTGTCAAGAAAATTAGGGATAAGAATCAACCAACTGAATGGCGTTTTGTTCAAGATCTACAAGCAGTTAATGCAGCAGTCCAACCCAGAGCTCCTAATGTTCCAAATCCTTACACCATCTTGTCCCAAGTCCCACCTAATGCAAAATTCTTTTCAGTGGTGGATCTTTCTAATGCTTTCTTCAGTGTTCCAGTCCATCCAGACAGTCAATTCTGGTTTGCTTTCAACTTCAATGGACGAGGATACACATTCACTCGCTTGGGTCAAGGTTATTGTGAAAGTCCCACAATTTACAATGAGTCTCTCAAACAAAGTCTTGAATCTCTTGCTCTATCTCCAGATACTGCTTTGCTTCAGTATGTAGACGACCTGATGATCTGCAGCCCAACCAAAGAACAATGCGAAGCCAACACAGTCAAACTCTTGAAGCATCTGGCTAAGACTGGTCACAAAGCCAGCTTATCCAAACTGCAATTTGTCCAGGAAAAAGTGATTTTCTTAGGTCATGTTATCACTTCTGAAGGGAAAACTCTTTCACCAAAAAGAGTAGACGCGATTCAAAATATTCCAAAGCCCATCACAAAAAAACAAATGATGTCATTTCTTGGCATGTGCTCTTATTGCAGACAATTCATTTCAAACTATGCCATTCTTGAAGCTCCACTCGCTTCCCTCATCCATGGCAAAAATCTGCAACCCCAAAATAAGATCACATGGACACCTGAAGCTGAACAATCTTTCAATGAACTAAAACTTGCCTTACAGACCACTCCAACTTTGGGACTACCTGACCCTACAAGACCTTTCACTCAAACAGTAGATGAAAAGAATGGATGTATGACCTCTGTTTTGTTGCAGGATCATGGAAACAAACTACGCCCTGTAGCTTATTTTTCTTCAAGACTAGATCCTGTGGCTGCAGGTCTTCCAAGATGTCTCAGAGCCGTAGCTGCTGCTGAAAAGGCAATTATGTCCTCCAGAGACATTGTGGGTTATTCTGATGTAACTCTCCTGGTTCCACATGCTGTGTCCATGATTTTACTTGAACAGAAAACTTCTCATCTCTCCACAGCACGATGGCTAAGATACAACACTGTGCTCTTAGACATGCCTAATATCACTGTTAAAAGATGTAATGTTTTAAACCCTGCCACTCTCCTTCCCACACCAGACGATGGACAAGAACATAACTGTGTTGCTGTCCTCCAACAGGTTTGCTCTCCAAGACCAGATCTACAAGAAACACCATTGATTAACTCTGATTTGGTTGTCTTTGTAGATGGATCTGCTTCACGTGACCCACAAACTGGTCGCAACAGAGTTGGATTTGCTGTTGTCACTAATCATGAAACTCTCACTTCAGATTCTCTCCCCTCTCACTATTCTGCTCAAGCCGCAGAACTGATAGCATTGACAGAGGCATGCAAACTGGCAAGCAAAAAATCTGTAACTATTTACACTGACTCTAGATATGCATTTGGTGTTGTACACGATTTTGGTACTCTGTGGAAACACAGACAATTCTTAAAATCTGACGGAAAGCCCATTCTCAATCACGACAAGGTTGCAGCTCTGCTAGATGCCATTTTACTCCCAAACTCAATTGCTGTTTGTAAATGTCTTGCTCATACAAATAACTCAGACTCTGTCTCTTTAGGGAACGCGAGAGCCGATGCCGCTGCAAAAAGAGCTGCTCTTCAGCCCACCATCCTTAATCCTTTGCTTGTTTCAACTCCAGTCTCTATACCCAGCTCCCTTGAAGCTTTGCAGTCCTTTGCCACACCACAAGAAAAGACGTTGTGGAAACGCTGTGGTGCCACACAGACAGACGCAGTGTGGCGGGGACCTGACGACAAACCATGTCTGCCTAAACATTTTTTCCCTCACTTTGCAAAATTGACACACGGACTGGACCATGTGTCAAAAGGGGGAATGTTGGATATCATAACTCAACACTGGTTCACCAAAGGTTTTTCAGCTCATGCGCAGAAGTTTTGTCAATCATGTATGGTTTGTGCAACGCATAACACAGGTAAAACCAAAACAATCTCACACGCCGCCCATCCACCACCAGACAGACCATTTGAACATTTGATGATGGACTTCATAGAATTATCACCAGCAGAAGGGAAGAAATATTGCCTGGTGATGGTTGATATGTGGTCAAAATGGGTCGAAGCATTTCCAGCAAAACACCCAAGCAGCCAAGTGGTAGCAAAAGCTTTGTTAACAGAAATCATCCCTAGATGGGGAATACCAACCAAACTGAGCAGTGATAATGGTTCACATTTTGTCAATTCTGCAATAACCCAAATCAGTGAATTTCTTGGCATTGATCTCAGACAACATTGTGCATATCATCCTGCCAGTGGAGGTGCTGTTGAAAGAGAAAATGGCACTCTGAAATCAAAATTAGCAAAATGTTGTGAAGAAACGGGACTGTCATGGACAAAAACTCTGCCTGTTGTTCTAATGCACATGAGAATGAGAAAGAGATCTAGAGCAAACATGAGTCCTTTTGAAATCCTTTTTGGCAGACCCCCGTCCCTTGGAGTGGAACCTGCATCCAGGCCACTCCCCTCCACTGGCTTATGTGAGAATGACATGTTACAGTATTGCAAAAGCTTATCTTCCACTCTCTCTCAAATCTCTCAACAGGTGAAGTCAGCCCTTCCATCACCAGCTTCCACATCACTCCATGACTTCCAACCTGGTGACTGGGTGGTAGTAAAGGACCTGAGAAGGAAACACTGGCATTCCAAACGCTGGCGAGGTCCATTCCAGGTGCTCCTGACAACACATACTGCTGTGAAGATCGCTGAGAGAACAACGTGGGTCCACGCCAACCACTGCAAAAAAGTTCCTGAGCCAACAGAGGGACCCAACTGTCAACCTGAACAACGCGAGGACGAACAACGGGACGACACACAAGCACAAGAAAGGACAACACGAAGGATAACGCCGTAAATTCAACAAACGCCAACTACACTTTTCCATCAGAAGAAACCATGCACCACCTGATCTTGTTTCTATCATATTCAACGATACTGATAGAGGCCTACACATACAAACCTGCCAAGACTGTCATACTGACCAAAGGACAAAATGCAACATTCAGCTGTACTGTTTATCCCGAAATTTGGGGATCAGGCCAAATTCGTACATATTATGCCAAATATAACAAATACCTATGCAGAGACCCCTGTGGTCCGCATGACTGGCGTTCAGTCGTGACCGCCACTGATAAAACTCTTGCCCCAAACAGAGATCCTCGCTTCGCAATAACAAGAATTCCACATTCCAACGGAGCCCAAGTCACCATTTCTGAGATTAGAATCACCGATGCAGGTACATATTGGTGTGGAATCCATTACCCAAGCTCTGATATGTACAGACAACTCAGAATCATAGTCAATCAACCACCGAACTCATACGACTCTCCACTTAACACACTGTCAAGTGTTAAGACTACCTCACCAACCTCTGAGACAAAGGACTATCACCCGGACAACTTAAGCATCACTGAGTACAAAGATGACACAGCGCAACAAGCCCTCAGACAATGCAATGGCAACAGTGCATGTGCCCTTGCTCTTCTACACCAAAAAAGAGCTGAAGATTCCTGGTGACTGTTGGATTTGTCATGCCTTAGCAGCTAGATGGAAAGCCAAACCCCTTACAGCAAATGATGTGTTGCAGGGTCACACAAAAGAATCTTGGGGCAAAGAAGATCATGGTAAATGCACTGTTCCTTTAGGAATGATGACATTGTTAATTACCGGCCATCAAATTAGGAATAATGTCTCAATTACTCCACATCCCAAAATTACCTGTACTGATTCTCATTCAACCCCTAATAACATGGCATTTGAAGTTCCTCTACAACATGCAGAGACTTGTGTTTGTTCAGCATCATCATCAGGTCCTTATCTAGGACAATCAAATTGTCAAACTAAAATATTTGTAAATACAACAGCATCAACTAATTGTTCTCATAGATGGTCTAATAATACCCTAACAAGATTTGTCTGTCCATTTAAACAACTTTCATCCCAACCAGGAATAATGTGGTCTTGCGGCAGAAAAGCTTATCATAATTTGCCTTCTCAATTTCAATGGTCCGGTTGTTGCCACCCATCAATAGTTACAACTAATACAGAAATCTTCCTTAAGAAAACTCCTACGATCAATGTTCAATCTACTATGCATTTCCAAGATCACAGAGATATTCCCGGTATTCCCTCGAAATTTGACGGTTATGTATTAGCTGATCCGTGGACTTCTCCTAGTGCTACTGTTGGCTGGTCTCTGTTTTTAGGAGGTGGAACAACTGCAGCACTAAACAAAATTAATGGAATAGCTTGGTCTGTTCTCACCTTAGCAAACCACACTGAAGCAGCTTTTACTCTAGTGAATACTGAAATGTCTGCAATTAGAACAGCAGTTATTCAACACAGGCTTGTTCTTGATATCATTCTAGCTGAAAAAGGAGGTATTTGCAAAATGCTAAATGTCTCTTGTTGTTTTTATGTCCCTGATGAATATGAGAACATCACCAACATTATCCAACACATGCAAGATGCCATTCAACCCCCACAAATTGCAGATGACTCATGGTTCTCTTGGCTAAAACTTTGGGGCCAAGGATGGTCATCATGGTTTTTAACAATGATCATCCCAGTTGTAATTATTCTCTTTTTACTCTGCACCATAATCCCATGTATGTTAAAATGGCTTTCTAACATGTTCACCAACAAGATAATCGAATCCTCTACATATGTTCATGTGAACGTCAACAATGATCATCAAAGTTCAAATCCTGATCCCTACTGTTATTCCAGCTCAGACTCTGACTTTGATGACGACATTTTGTAAATAATACTTTTTGTTTTGTTTTGTTTGTTTGTTTGTTTTCTTCTTTTGTTTTATTGTGTTTTGTTCTTGTATTATCCTATTTTTCTTAGTTTTGTCTTTTAAAATGTTTATCTTATTTTTTATCTACTTTTACTCTACTATTTTTTTTTTTTACATTCAATTTTTAACTTACTCCCTTTTAATTTAATTTTATTAGCATTATTATTTTTATTTTTATTTTTATTACTGTTATCTTTATTATATATTTTTTCTTTACTCTTCTTTTCTAAACAACTGCCATGATGATACATTTTAAAATCCATGTGAATTAATGTATCGGATAATTAAGTCGTAATAGTTTTGAAGATGTAATTATTATTTTTTTTTTTTTTCCTTTTCTCTTATCATTTTTATTCTATTTCATTTACTTGATTTTGTTGTGATTAATTAATAATCAAAAGGGAGAAATTGTAATAGCATTTTTACCTCCTTTGTGAAATACTTTCTATGGTAATTATATAATCAAGTTCTTTTGCATTTAAACCACCTAAGACACCTATCACGTCTGCTTTCCCAGACTTCCTTCTGTAATTTGTGAATTCCTTTACACTCAACCATCTGTGATGCCCAACTTCCCACTTCCTAATTCACACTCAAACCCCTTTGTATTTTAATTGTATGTCTAGACTCCATACCCCGGGAAACCGGTGACGATACCTTCAAAGACAAAGGTGTGAAAAGACAATCAGGGAAGGGGCCGGCTAAAGAACACAAACACACCCCAGAGGTGGACCTTCCTTTAGCTATAAGTGTATAGGCTTTTCCCAGGTTGGGTGTCATTCTTCATCTTGAACCACTCGCATGTTGATTGACCTTTTCTTTGCAAAGGAAATAAAAGTTTACTCTGACTTTGATGACGACATTTTGTAAATAATACTTTTTGTTTGTTTGTGTTTGTTTGTTTCTTCTTTTGTTTTATTGTGTTTTGTTCTTGTATTATCCTATTTTTCTTAGTTTTGTCTTTAAAATGTTTATCTTATTTTTTATCTACTTTACTTACTATTTTTTTTTTTTACATTCAATTTTTAACTTACTCCCTTTTAATTTAATTTTATTAGCATTATTATTTTTATTTTATTTTTATTACTGTTATCTTTATTATATATTTTTTTTCTTTACTCTTCTTTTCTAAACAACTGCCATGATGATACATTTTAAAATCCATGTGAATTAATGTATCGGATAATTAAGTCGTAATAGTTTTGAAGATGTAATTATTATTTTTTTTTTTTTTTCCTTTTCTCTTATCATTTTTATTCTATTTCATTTACTTGATTTTGTTGTGATTAATTAATAATCAAAAGGGAGAAATTGTAATAGCATTTTTACCTCCTTGTGAAATACTTTCTATGGTAATATATAATCAAGTCTTTTGCATTTAAACCACCTAAGACACCTATCACGTCTGCTTTCCCAGACTTCCTTCTGTAATTTGTGAATTCCTTTACACTCAACCATCTGTGATGCCCAACTTCCCACTTCCTAATTCACACTCAAACCCCTTTGTATTTTAATTGTATGTCTAGACTCCATACCCCGGGAAACCGGTGACGATACCTTCAAAGACAAAGGTGTGAAAAGACAATCAGGGAAGGGGCGGCTAAAGAACACAAACACACCCCAGAGGTGGACCTTCCTTTAGCTATAAGTGTATAGGCTTTTCCCAGGTTGGGTGTCATTCTTCATCTTGAACCACTCGCATGTTGATTGACCTTTTCTTTGCAAAGGAAATAAAAGTTTGCTCTGACTTTGATGACGACATTTTGTAAATAATACTTTTTGTTTTGTTTTGTTTGTTTGTTTGTTTTCTTCTTTTGTTTTATTGTGTTTTGTTCTTGTATTATCCTATTTTTCTTAGTTTTGTCTTTTAAAATGTTTATCTTATTTTTTATCTACTTTTACTCTACTATTTTTTTTTTTTACATTCAATTTTTAACTTACTCCCTTTTAATTTAATTTTATTAGCATTATTATTTTTATTTTTATTTTTATTACTGTTATCTTTATTATATATTTTTTCTTTACTCTTCTTTTCTAAACAACTGCCATGATGATACATTTTAAAATCCATGTGAATTAATGTATCGGATAATTAAGTCGTAATAGTTTTGAAGATGTAATTATTATTTTTTTTTTTTTTTCCTTTTCTCTTATCATTTTTATTCTATTTCATTTACTTGATTTTGTTGTGATTAATTAATAATCAAAAGGGAGAAATTGTAATAGCATTTTTACCTCCTTTGTGAAATACTTTCTATGGTAATTATATAATCAAGTTCTTTTGCATTTAAACCACCTAAGACACCTATCACGTCTGCTTTCCCAGACTTCCTTCTGTAATTTGTGAATTCCTTTACACTCAACCATCTGTGATGCCCAACTTCCCACTTCCTAATTCACACTCAAACCCCTTTGTATTTTAATTGTATGTCTAGACTCCATACCCCGGGAAACCGGTGACGATACCTTCAAAGACAAAGGTGTGAAAAGACAATCAGGGAAGGGGCCGGCTAAAGAACACAAACACACCCCAGAGGTGGACCTTCCTTTAGCTATAAGTGTATAGGCTTTTCCCAGGTTGGGTGTCATTCTTCATCTTGAACCACTCGCATGTTGATTGACCTTTTCTTTGCAAAGGAAATAAAAGTTTGTCGGCCGGCAAGTCTCTATTTCATTCTTCACCAGCAACAGAGAATTTCCACGACAATTTCTCAGGGAATAATTCATGGATCTTGATGAAAACAAAAAAATCCTGCATGTTTACAGGACTTATAGTTAAGAGCTTGTGCAATTTGGTGAAGATTCAATTAAAAATGTGGATCTAGTGATTTTAAATGTGTTTTCATGAGGAGACTGTTTACTGAGTGCCATTCAAGTCTGTTTATGCAACAAAAAAAAATACCTTTACTCTCCATTGTACTGAGGTGGGGGAAGAAATCTTTAACAAACTAATACGGAGCTCTAGATAACGCCATGATAAAGAAAGTGAAAGATCAAGATCCAGATCAACCCCAAAACTGATTATCCTCTTCTTTGGGTCATTCCCCACCACTCCACCAAATATCATGGAAGTCAGTTCTGTAGTTTTTGAGTGATCAGACAAACGAATGTAAACAGTAAATAAAACTCAGCCTGCAGTAGTTGTTTCTGTACCTGGTGTGTCGGCCCAGCCTGGGTGCATGGAGGAGAAGTGGATCTCCTTGTGTTGAGAAGCCCATCTCTCCATCAGAATCACCTGCTGTCTCTGTCGCAGTGAAAAACATAAAGCACATTTCAACAAACACGCGCCGTGATGATCAAACAGCTGCCGTCAATCAGTCTCCTTTACTTTGTTCTGAGCGTAGACCGTGGTCCCTTCAAACGTCCCCTTCTCACACTGCAGGTCGTCAACGTTCAGCTTCTGTGTGAGCATCCCACCGGACGACACGGTAACCTGTGCAGCGGCAGGAGCAGATGTTCATCTTTGACTTTATGTGAGTCTGTTTCTTAATACGGACATCTGACTTCAAATATCCAAATGTAGTTGTGCTGCAACATGTTTGACAT
Source organism: Verasper variegatus (assembly GCA_026259375.1). NCBI lineage: Eukaryota > Metazoa > Chordata > Actinopteri > Pleuronectiformes > Pleuronectidae > Verasper > Verasper variegatus. The sequence continues at coordinate 18,188,199 of CM048052.1, read as the reverse complement.
TTTACCTGCGCCAAGGAGGTTATGTTTTCACCCCTGTTTCTAAACAGCATGATGCAAAAACTACAGAAGGAAATTTCCTCAGAACTTGGGGGGAGGAAGTGACATAAGCTGAGAAATAAATTTCAGCACGGATCCGGACAAAGACGTGGATCCAGGATTTTTATTCTTTTACATTGCAGAATATGGTGTTTAGGGGACTGATATTTATGAGTGTGTTTGATTTGGTGCAGATTCAAATAAAAATCTGGATCTAGCGAATTTAAATGTGGTTTCATAAAGGGACTGTCGGACCTTGGCAGAAGTATGAGCTCTACTGAGTTCTTATCTCCAGTTGAAATTCAACCCACCACTCTTGGATCTTGGACTTTCTTCAGTGCAGGTATCAGTGCTGTGGTGAGGATGTATGCACCTGGAAATAAAGTCAGAGGTCAGTAACACTTTACTGCTACAGTTGACAATCTAAACTTACAGATCATTGACTGACAATCAGAAGCTGTCAACTTATTTTCATCTTAATTGCTTGTTATTTAATCTCACTTTACCTGATTTTAAGGGTTATCGTTTCATAGTATCTCTTTTTCCTTTTAAATAGACAAACATGCCGATGCAAAATTCTAGTTGAGTAAAATCTTTACCAGCAAGATGTGATTTGCAGAATGTAAAATGTCAAAACATCTATTTCTAAGTTTATTTATACTTCTTAATGGTGAATAATTTACAAAGAAAGTTCTTGTTTGAACACAAACATATATTTTCGTAAGTTTTGAAAAAAGAAAGGTTAATATTTCTCAAAGTAAGAAAAAACCCAAAATAATATAGAATCAGTATCTAAACACTGATTTGTGTTTCTTTTCGTTACCGAGTGTATTTGTGGCAAAGTTCTTCTCGAGACCCTCCTCAGTTAATTCTCTCTGGTTGACCATGCAGCCTGCATTGTTGATCTGGTGAACACGACAAGTGGTTAACATTTTACTATAGAAGGCTGATGTGCGTCTCACAGATGATGCCACATATTTACCCACCAGCACATGCACAGCGTCGGTTTGTGAGAAGCTCTGGGCAAACTCCCACACTTGTCTTGCACTGGACATGTCGACGACATGGACGTGAACGTTCTGTGAATAAAAAAAGAAAGCGTTGATAAGACAATGGAACAGATAAACATAATAATTATCAAACTCATTGAAAAATAGTGACTTCCACTGGATAAACATGATCTGAAAGTAAATCTGTTCAAACAGGAATAAAACTGATGAAGAGCAGCAGAAAGACACGTCCCATATTTCTCACCTGATTTTTACTCCGTTCAACAATCTCATCTTTGGCTGCCTCTGCTCGGCCCTTGTTTCGACAAACCATGTGAACGATTCCTCCTGAATGTTTGAAAAACAAAACTACATCAGCAGACAGAGCAGCAGGAAGGTTTCCCAGGAGCTGAGGCGAAACTCTGCTAAACACTCACTCACCTCTGTTGGCGATTTCCTGTGCTGTGGCTTTTCCTATCCCACTGTTGGCTCCTGTTATCACGAAGGACCTCCCGCTCAGGTTCACGTCCAGGTCGGCTGGAACAAAATGCTTCGCTGCTGCTTCATAGCCACTCCTGTCGGGAGCAAAGAACAGGGCCCTGAATGCACCACGTACTTACATATACACATAGTGGTACTAATGATTCCACATGTTCTGATGTCAACACCAAGGTGGACTCCTATTTGTTTCTTTGTCATGTCAACCATTCTTCATACTTGTCAGAGCTTCCTAGCAGTGTGTATCCTCATGATATAATTAATGAAATTAACATAACTTCATTTAATTGATCAACTGATGAAAATATTGGCTTTCATCATTAGTTCTGTAGTAGCAGCTCTGGATATACTGCAGACTAGTATTGTGTTGTTAATCACTACTAGTTAACCAGTAACTGCACCATAAGAGCTATTACTCAACAGAGGAAGTAGAGTAGTTTAACCTTCAGTGTACTCTCAGGACTATTACTACAGAGAAGAAGTATATGTTGCATAAACGTTATATATGTTGTTTGACCACTTGACTCACTGATAGATAGATAGATAGATAGAGAGAGACATGTATAGATAGATAGATAGATAGATAGAGAGAGACATGTATAGATAGATAGATAGATAGATAGATAGAGAGATACATGTATAGATAGATAGATAGATAGATAGAGAGATACATGGACAGGTATAGATAGATATATAGATAGATACATGTATAGATAGATAGATAGATAGATAGATAGATAGATAGATAGAGAGAGACATGGACAGATATAGATAGATATATAGATAGATACATGTATAGATAGATAGATAGATAGATAGATAGAGAGATACATGTATAGATAGATATATAGATAGATAGATAGATAGATAGATAGATAGATAGATAGATAGATAGACACTTTAGTGATCCCAAGGGGAAATGTAGGAATCCAGTATCACCAAAACAGTCAGACACGAGAGCCAAAGAATAATAAAAGGTCCAAATGAGTGAAGTATAAGTACACGGTCACAGAGTACACAGATAACACAGAGTACACAGAGCTGTCAGTGAACTTACTTGGTGTACTCCTGGAGGCCTTTCACTAACCAGACTGCGTTCCTGTAAACCGACATGTTCCGTAAACCAGCGGCTCCTCTGCAGAGTTCGATCCGTATGGAAGCTCCAGGCTGTTTTCATAACAGTGACTGAAGCTGGTTATGTAGTAACCGGTAGTTGCATGGGGAGTCACGTGTTTGACCACCGGAAGTGAAAGATAAACAACTTGGGGCTCCCCTGGTGGACACGTGTGTTACTGTCAGCGCAGATCTGAAAAACAGAAAACTTAAATGTGACGGTGTGAATGAAAATGAGATCTGTTTGTGACATGTCGCCAGTAAGTTTAGTGTCAGGATGGCCGAGTGGTCTAAGGCGCCAGACTCAAGGTGTAACCTTCCTTTGAACGGGATTTCTGGTCTCCGAATGGAGGCGTGGGTTCGAATCCCGCTTCTGACATTAATTTTGGGACACTTTGCAGTACTAACAGTTGGTAATTTAAGAATTTACTATGTAAATAAGATATTTAAGTTTTTTATTTTACATAATTACAAAAACAAAATTGATTGAACTAATAACTTTTTCATTCATTCTGACGTCTTGGATATGTCGATATTTAAACTGTGCAATACTTAAATTGTAAATGCTATTTCCCTATCTTTTGATGGAGTCTATCTACATTGTACATATTACTGAGTTTTTTACTTATATGTTGTTATACTTATATGTTGAGTGTGTTTTTTATATTTTGTTATACTTATATATGTTGAGCGCTTGTATGTCTACTTAAATGTTTACACTGGGGATAAAGGACCAATCATTTCTATCCCGTCTATGTCATGTGCATTGACAATAAAGTTGACCTTGACTTTGATAATATTGCTTTTGTCATATTCCTCCTAAGACATTTCACTTTTACAGTTTCACTCTGCACTTGCATCAGTTCCCTGTTGTTACAAGTCCTGTCCACTAAACTACACGAGCAGCAGCGTGTTTTTGTTTTACTCGGGTAACCGTGGCAACTGCTTCCATTTGAGGCTCTTGCTGAAAACGCTCTGGCTGTAACAGTGTTGACTTGCCTTAAAAATATTAAATCAAATATTACGCACAAATGTAATTTGTTAACACTTTATTCTATTTTTGAAAGAACTGTCTATTTTCATGGATACGTAAAAAAAGAAAAAGTCACACTCTGATATGAACAAATGTTATGCGAAGTATCCGGACCCCAAGCAGGTATTATTATTATTTTCAGATTATTATTTGTTTTGTTTCCTTTGCCTTATATTGTTTGGTTTTCTGCTTATTTTATTATTAATTAACAAGTCTCAGTCCTGAACTCTGTTTTTTTTAATTATTTATTAGAAAGGACTTTGCTTGTAAGATTTGTATTTTGCAATAAAGTAGCCCAAAAAGACCAATGTGGCCCCTTTGCGTTTCCGGTCTTACTTCTTCGTTGGATGCATAAGGAACTAATGTTTTCCGTAGTGCCCCCCGGTGCCAGTCAATGCAACTACCTGAAATGATGCAGAAAGTCTGCTGAAAAAAATATGATCCGTCTGTGTCCATTCGCTTTAATGTCGTGTTTCCTTGTGGTAAATTGAACGTCTTTATGGTCGTATGAATTATTTTTGTGTTTGTCCTGTATTCGGAGCAGCAGCGCCCCCTGCTGATCTAACCAACGCCTTACCACATTGAGTCTGCGGGTCCGATCCGGCTTTAGATTCTAAGATCGGACGAACGAACCGAAACTACGATCTCACACAAACCCTTAATATATAATAAACACGTAAAAACGCTTAGAAAAACATCTTGCGTTTAAATCACGAACCCGATGGTTTTGCAGATTCGTGTGTTGCTTTCGCTGAATCTCGTTAGTTCGATACCTCGTGTAACAGAACATCCAGAGATGAGTCAACATCGTTTCTGTATGGTCAAAGAGCTATTTCCTCGATGAACGTGTACAGTTGTCAGGATGGCCGAGCGGTCTAAGGCGCCAGACTCAAGGATCAAACCTTCCGGTACAAACGGGATTTCTGGTCTCCGAATGGAGGCGTGGGTTCGAATCCCACTTCTGACAATGCTTTTTACTGCTGGAGCAATAATCAACATGCAGCGTTTTTTCCTTGACACGTTGATTCACAGCTAAAAAATCCACGCAAAATTATATCAAACTTGTGTCAACGATGTCGTTTTGATATGTAAACTGTGCAATACTTGATTTCTACGTGCAATTTCAACATGTTTTATGTTCCTATACTGTCTATTTACACTTTGCTTATATAGAGCAATTATATCAGGCTTTCAAAAAAACCTAACTCCATCATCACTAAAAATATCTTAAATAGTTTATTTAAAAGCTGATATGAGGTTTATCAGTCTACAGGAGCAACAGCGCCCCCTGATGATTCAGAAAGATTACAGCACCTAGTGTCACATCCAACCAGACTTGAAGCTGCTCAGCTTCCTGAATAATATGACTTTCCATACCCAGAATCCTTATAGAGGCCAAAACACCACTAACACTCCTCACGACTCTTCTCTGCGGATCAAAGATATGGCCATTTTGTTTCCATCGGATTAGATTTTTGTGTTTCTTTTGGTAGATAATTATTTATGGTTGTTTTGAATCATTATTTTTGTGCTCCTGTTGTTGTCTTTAGTAACAGTTTGTACAGTTGTATTTGCCCCATAGTCAGGAACGCATTTCTCCCGATCCCAGTGAACGCCCCACGCCAGAGGCCGCCCAGTCATTATTTGAATGCCTTTTCAATTAAAAGAATTTTTTAAAGTCCTGATTTCTGAACTACAGAAGCATCAGCGCCCTTTGTTGATTTGAGATGGGGGATAAAGGTTACAGCACCTATATCCCCAGGGGGTCTCCTGTCAGGAACCAGGCACAACCCTGCTTAGCTTTCAAGATAGGATGAGATCAGATGTGTTCAGGGTGGTAAACGTATTTGCCCCTGATCCCAGTGAACGCCTCACGACAGGTATAAATGCACCTGTGCGGCCTCTGGCTCAACAGGATCTGCAGGTTCCTCAGTTTGCAGCAGTCGGAGAGAAGCTGTCCTAGGAGTGACCATGGCGTCTGCACTGATGACTCGGGTTTGGATCGTCTTCATTCTAGCCCAGCACAACAACGCAGAGAGCCACCGGTGCGCACGTGGACGTTCGACCGACCAGGACGAGTTTCACGGCGGCAGCGTGAGGCAGTTTAGGTCGGTGACTGATGACCGGAAGGACCGTCGCCCCCCCACGTTGGTTCGGAATTTCCTCACAGGTAAAAAAAAAGCTGCTGCTCTCTAGGGTCATTTGTGGGTTTTACTGTTTAAAACGTTGAGCTTCAAACTGTCCTCAGTTGTCCCGGAGGGCAGTGATGTGCATTTTTGTAAGGGCCGAACATCAAGTGAAGGCCAGAGTGTTTTTTTTTTTTTAATTAAAAAAAAAAACTCTATTCGTTCTTGTATCATCTTTGCTGGTATCTCTGACTCCAGAGCTGCAGGATTTGTTTTCAATAAAACATCGAATGAAAGGTTCAGTGTGACAATTTAGTGATATCTAGTGGTGAAATTGCAGCTGAACATCCCATTTGTGCACGATTTCATTATTTCTTATGCCCCTTTTTAAAATTGACTTTTTATTCTATAACTATTGTGTATGTGAAAATGTATTTTGTAAATTTTTTTTTTAAAAATTGGCTTCAATTTTGTTTTGTTTAAAAAATATAAATTAACAAATCTTCTGAATTAAGCTTAAATTTAGGGTCTGGTGGTGAGTTCTGCCCGCCGAGAAGTGCATGCACCTCGTGGGAGCGCGCACAGTTACTACGTCATCATCTCTACCGAAATTTGACGGTGTAAAATCTATATGACGTTTGTTGCTGTTTAATCACGATGTTAAATTATCCGATGCCTGATTATGAATTCTTGGAGTCATCAAGGATTTATTAGACTCGGTAGAAGAAGCATTTCCTTGCTATTGGACTGGCATTTCCAGTACAACAATAGCAAAACTGGACCTGTAAGCCAGTTATTGGGATTAATCCTCTCCTAAGAAGGCCATCAGACACACACCACATACTCTATTGCCTTATAACATGCCTAATGTGGGGGTATTGGTAAATAATTGCATATAGCATCATCCCATTAGTCACTTTTCTAATGTCAAGAATATCTAACATGATGTGATGGGTCTTTTGTAAATGGTCCGTGGAAACTTTACATTTTTTAAGCCCATAAATATAAGCTAAACTTCAAGGATCTTAACTGCAGACTTTCAAATCTAAGAGATTTGAAATTGTTGGGTTTTTTTTTTTTTTTGGCAGATTTCTTCACCAGCAAAGGAGGTGCACTTACACAGTGGAAGACCTCCAGTACATTTATGGATATATCAAAGTTACCAGACAGGGTAAGTCAAGTGCAAAATATGTTCAAAGCCATTGGTGAAGTAGTTTTTTATGAAAACTAAAATTAAGATTTTTTTTTTTTTTCACAGGACTCTGGCCATGAACTGGCATATGTGGATGCTACTGGGAGACTGTGCCCCAAGTTGGCAGCTTGTTACCCGACTTTGTCAAAAAACGTTCTTAGGCATCGTGTGAGAAGGGCTCCACACGAAATAGTTTTCGACGAAATGCCTGTTGACGCGGCGACGGCTATTGATCCTGTTACTGAGGAAATTTCTGACTTTAATAATTTTTGGGGATTTGAAGAGATTCCTACAGACCCATACATTGGAGTAGATGTAGAAATACCAGTGACGACGACCACCACCACGCCTACGACGACCACCACCACGCCTGTGACGACCACACATGATCGTCCCACCACGGGAACGTCTCTATAAACGCTGCCTAGACCAGAAGTGCCTCGTCCACAAGCTTTTCTTAAAAATAAACATCATTACCTTACTCAGTCTGAATTCTTTACTGTTTTTCTTTTAACAGAGTTCCTCTCTTTGACATGATTTTTAATCTGTAATTGTGTGGACACGATGTATAATTCAGTCATATTGAGGACTTAGTGATCTGCAGCAGATATTGGGCTCACCAGATGTGTACATAGTAACCACTAGATGGCAGACTGATATAAGCACTGATGGGAAACGTTTTTAAAGGCAATAAGAGGATATAGGCAAATGCTGGACTTGAAATGCGTGACATGAATTACTGTCTGAAAAAATAATTTATCAACATCATATTTTGCAATTGTGGGACTATTAAAATTATCCTTTTAAGATTTGCTGCTCCTATTTCTAAATAGGAGACAGATGAAAAGAACATCAGAACAACATTTTTGGAAATTAATCTTCTGAAATTTACTTTGTTTATGGGTATGTCCAATAATCCAATTTGTCATTACACATTTCAATTTTATTATAGAGTGTGGTGCCATGTACCAGTCAACATTTGACCAATGTTTCCCAGATTGTTCTTTAATGGGGTGAAAATACTACATATATATATGCATTGCCTGTGGCACATTACTCTTTAACAGCAAGAAAATCAGCAATTTTACTTTAACAGTCCAAAATAGCATCTCCCCTCAATCATGTCGTCCACAAAAATGTCATATTTTTCAAAACTGATCGTGTGCTATGTTAAAACAATTTTCCAGAATTTACACAAACTTTCTTACGGTCAACTCTCCTTGCGTTACAAAAATCAATTTTTAAAGTCTTTCTAAGGGTAAAAGTGTCTGTGAATATGACTACAGGTCTGTGCTGTTATTTTGGTTTCGTTATATTTGTGCTCTTATGCAAAGTTATCCCTCCAAAATTGTACCCCTTCCCAAAGTAATCCTCTTTCAGGCTAAAACTCAAATTTGACTTATAACTGTGAAACCAAACCTGCAGGCATCTCCACTTCAGCCCAACATCCAAGTCAAACATGTCACATATGTAACCTTGATAAATGGAAAAATTGACTTCACTAACTCAATCTGTTTTGAATACAATTACCACATATAGTACACCTACAGCAAAGGAATGCTGAATGAAAAGTCAATAGGGGCCCAGGCCCATCAGCATGATGATCCAGACTCTCCTTCTTTTTCCTCTGTCTTAGTTTAACAATCCATTTTTCTCTCTATCCAAAATCGTTTCTGATCTCAGGGTCTTACAACTGAACCACATTGTTACCAGTTGATAGATGCTTCAACCAGCACAAAGTACGTATTTCACAGATGTGTATTAAAAAGTGTTGGAAGGCTAATTTTCTGACCAGAACACGTTATTCGTCCTTTTCCCAGGAGTTCTGCTCTTTGAAGGGACCGTTCCCCGCTGCCCTCAAGCCCCCTCCAGCCGGCCAGCAGAGCTAGACAAACAAGACCTGGGGTCCAGTCAATTTGTCTGGACAAATGTGGGGATTTGGGGCCATGGCAAGCTATGCAGGGATGAGTGCTAATTGTTTGTGTGTCAAGCAACTCCCCTCAATCTCCCAAGTCACTCCATTCACCCAGGCCTTTGTCTGGTAAGTAACTTGAACCTGACACATCGGACATAAGGGAAAGTGGCATTCAAGTTAATTTCCCCCCTCATTTGCAAGTACATTGTCTTTTGAAGAATTAGACAATTGTTCAGGCATCAAATGTAATTAAATATGATTTTTTGTTTTTTATACCCGCACGGTTTTGTAACTTTTCTCTTTCATGTCCTTTGCTCTGGAGGATGGATGAGGAGCAGATGGACTGGAGGTGGGAAGGGGGTGGGATTGCAGTTTCTACCTCAACCCCCATAGTCAACAATAAGCCAAATCCACATTGCATCGGTACAAGTGGCTGAGACAATCTGAGAAAGTGGCTAAAGCCTGTAGGCGTCACCTCAGGCCCCCTCTCCTCCACCGGTCCAGTCAGGCCCCCCTGGGCTCCCCTGGCATGCTGATCAGAGGATTAGGCCCCGGAGGCAGCATGGACTCAAGAGCACACAGGAGAAAGGGAAAGGCATGTGTGGAAGATGAGGTACATGCTGGTTTCACATGCACCCACACCCACACAAGAAGGCGAGCAGGCGTGGATCATGAGGGCCACACACTTGCCTGCACTAGTGACAGCTTGTCAGTAGAGGGTACAGCAGTGCTGCCATGCATTATTTGCACGGGGGAAATTACTACACTACTATTATACTACATTTAGAATACGTGAATAAATACCAAAAATGCACATATTTGTGTGTACTTAAATAATAAATAGACTAAGAATAAAATGCATAACATCTGCAATAAAGCTGCTTTCAAACATGCACTGAACTCCAGATTCATTTCATTTCCCAGAGGGGCTCCAGACTTTCTCAAGAGTTTCTCAGTCCTCTAATTCAAATCTGTACAAGTGATGTGACAAAACAGCTGGAGATGTCAAGAGAACTTTTGGTGATAAACGCCAGGCTTAGATGTGCTGTAAACATAAACTCGTTAACAATCTAAAACATTTTTTCGCGATGTATTGGCCCCTGCATGCTGCGTCATCCCTCTCCTGAACAATATGCAGATTTCCAGGTTGTTGTGAAAGTTCATGTCTGAAAACACGAAGTTAGATATTTTTTGCGGTATTTCGCTCAATATTTATGTTTTCACAGATTTATTTATGGAGGACAGTTCAAACATGAAATGTGGGGAGAGAATGGGGAAGACATGTAGAAAAAATCCCTGTCGGAAACCAAAACCTTGGTCAGCACGACCCCCGCTCTGAAACGTTTTTTCTGAGCATTAGCGCCCTCTGCAGCCACGTGTTAAGATTGATTCTGTTGAGCTCTGTCTGCCAGACGTCAGAGCAGCAACAATGCGTAAGATGGCAGCACACAGATTTGAGATAGTTCAGCTTAATTTTTGTACAATGGGAGGAGGTGGAGAGCTGTGCATGCTTAAACAATCTATAGTATAAAATGACAGCAACAATCTTACATGCTGCAATGTTCCATTCCAAACGAGTGAAAAAATTGTTGGCACAGTGTGTTGTATGGCCGGATTCCAAATTATTTTACCCCTGGTACCTTCACCCAACATTCAGGCCTCATTATGACATTAACACTGTTTGTTAGAGTGGTGGAAACACAGTTCAAGTGGATGAAACAGAAACAGGTTTTTGGCTCTGGTTTAACTGGTACACAACACTCAGTAGCTCTGGACCTATGATCAGGACTCGGATGTGGAAAACTGTTCTTCCTTTATGGATCCAACTTCTCCAAAATTTTGCAGCAAAGCTATAAACAAAGATGAAGTGGCCTCTGCCAGGGAGGTTATTTTTTGATTTAATTTGTTTGTCTGATAGTTAACAGGATTATGCAAAAACTACTGGACAGATGATCAGAAAATTTTGTGATTTGGTGTGGGTTTGGAAAGAACCAATTCAATTTTGTTGCGGATCCGAAACGGGTCAAATTTTGTATTGAGTTTTTATACATGTTTGTTGATTTCTTAGTGAATAATTCATGGATCTCGATAACAAAAGTCTGGCATATTAAGGAGACTGATATCCATATTAACATCTGGATCTAGTGGATTTAAATGTGGTTTCATAAGGGGACTGTTGTGACCCATAGTTTTTTATCGATAATGTTTTGAAATACTGTACATGTTGATTAGCACATAATGCAAACACATTTGAACTTACTCCTCTTATGGGGATACCATCAACACAACACAGCATAGCCCTCATCTTTAATGTATTCTAATTCTCAAGCAGCCATTTGAAGAACCAGACAACATTCTGTCACATTCCTTCAATCTCTTCAAATGTGTTCTCACTTTCTGTCCTTACCCTCCAATATGTCCAGAATATCTTGTAATCTTTTTTACTCTGAAAGTTACTTGCCTTACAAAAATATCCTCACTTTTCTAATGTCCAATTTCTCTAAATAAACTAAATACCTGGGTTTAACAAGAACACACATACACAAAATGTTGATTTATAACTTTGGAAAAATGTCTATTTTATATAGACAATATTTGTGCTCAGTTGTTGCACAGAAATCTCCTCCTGCACAATGTCTTCACTCTCAGTTTAACACACACACACACACACGTTTCTAAAAAAATTTAACAGGGTCATTAGAAGCGCTCCCCCCACAAATTGCAGCCCATTCAAGTCTCTGGTGTTTTGTGTGTTTTATTCTGCCCACAGATCAGGAGGCAGGTGGTCAGCTGCCTCGACGTGAAGTCAAGAAAGTGTGGCCTCTTCCTGAGTGTAGCCCAGCACTGACCCATCCTCTGATTGGACTAACCCCAGACACTCACACACACACACTCTCTCTCCTTGGACACCTTGATAAACTCGGCAGGGGGGTGCTGCCTCTTCTAGTGCTGGTGGTAGGGGGTCGAAAGCCGCAAGAATTTGCATCCTGATCCATGTTCACACTATTGTGGAAAAAAACTTCCCAGACACCAGCCTGTGTGAATGTTCATATTTTACTCTGAAGAAGAAATGCTTTTTGTCAAATCTATGGAATGGACGAGACATGGGCCAAGAAAGAAATATACGATTTTGGCGCAGATCCGAACAAAGGGGCAGATCCCAAAAAATATTTAATAATTTTCTATAACATTGCGAGGTCGGATGTTTTTCAAAACGATCATAGATTTCCCAGGAAATAATTAATGGTACTAGAAGAAAAAAATCGGACATATTTAGGGAACTGAAATCTATGAGTTTGTGAAATTGTATTGAATTTGAGGGGTTTGCTGGACCTTAGCAGAGACATTGTAGTTCTTTGGGGGGCATTTCACAGTGATCAGTAAACTTCTAAAAAGTGATGTGAAATAGCCAAACTTTGACCCACCCCCTTTTTGAAAGTTAGTTTTGGGTTTGAGAATGTGGCCAAAGATGTGTGGAAGGCGTTCTGGTGATTGTTTCCCACTCTGTGCGTCTGTTCGCAGATCTACGCGTGCCCCTGCTTTTGGGAGTTGCACGTTGACTATGCACAACACAATATGGGCTTTAATTCAGACCAACAGCTTCTCTATCAAAAAGGAGCGGACGGAGCAATTAGCCCGGCACAGGAGAGGGACAGAAGGACACCAAAACAAAGGGAATTGTGACACATTAAATAGTGGCCGTCATTAGCATGTGGCGGTGTGGAGTTGGGGTTTATTCACTGGATCCTTGAATGCAGATTGCTTCCCACCTCTCTTCTCCTCAGCCTGTCCATCATCCCCGCTGCCACCTTTCACTGGTGATCACCCCATTTGTTCTCTTTTCTTCTTCGGCTTCTCCGGCTTTTCTGTTCGCCTTCATCTTTTTATGCTGTCATGCTGATTGGAAGAGGGTCCCCAGAATCCCCAAATCCAAACAAATTAAGCTGGATAATTAGACGCAAGAACCAATAACATGTCAGGTACTGGTTGTTAAACTCAACACCAGTAACAGCGTGAGCTTGTCTATTCCAGAAGTAGAGATATGCATGTGTTTATTAAAACTGACCAAACAGAGTGGATGTTGCTTAGCAGGTGTTGTGGGCCTCCTGAGGACATTAAAAACTCATTCTGACTTGAATCAGCCTTTCGTCTTGCTGCTGACCTGACGCAGCTCGTGTCGGAGCTGACGTTCGCTCAGCTTGTCGTCTCCGCCACACGAGCCTGGAAAAGAGCAAAGCAACAGGCCCAGTGTGGTGCCTTTCCCTCCATTGTGCTCAGATCACCTCATGCCAGCTTTCCCCTGTCACATTAGTGCACATCAACACACGGAGCAACACACAGAGAAGCAGTTCGTCCTCTGGGGTTCACTCTCTCTTCTTACTCATAACTAAAACAGGTGTTGAGGATCAGTCTGCATGGAAGAATTTGTATTTATCTACCTACTCACATGTTGATGTGATGTAGTCTATCCCTGTCATATCGAAGTTTGCAATTGCAAATACATTTTGACGGAAACGTACCAGCCGCCTGACGACAAGTTATTCTGTACTTCAGTAATCAGTCAAATTGTTCATATCCAGAAAATGTTTTTGACTCTATACTTCAAGAGACAGTGTGAATGTAAATAAACAGGCAGAAAACACACGTTTCTGTTTTTAACCAGAACATGGTTTGATAACTCACATTAACCAAGTGCTGTGAGGGTCTATAAACATATAAAAAAGTTGAATTATGCTGTAGGCACGGCAAGTGGACATTGTACTATAAGATCGGATATTTTGAAGGAAAACCAATATATTGCGTATTTTACTGATACATTCAACATATTTCTAATTTCCCAAATACATAAATAACAATATACTGTATTGAAATAATAACCACAGGTAAAATGTTTTAGCAACCCTAAAAAACGTTTTTCTGCAGCAGTGGAATGAATAAAGAAAAAGTGAAGCTTTGGAAATTCATTCAAACTTTTAAGGTTTCAACTTTTATGTATTCTTTGCCCAAATTCCTACATGTTTCTCATCTTATTAAATAATGCAGATTTAAGTGACCCCAGGAAAAACTGAAGTTCTCTATTATTTATTTTACCACAACATTTGGGCGCTGTAGTTTTTACAGGAGGAAATTGTGATGTGATGCAGTGAGTATTTACCTGATGGCTGGTTGATATGGGGGACTGAGGTGCCGCCCCCTCCAACATCCTGAGACAAAAAAGTCTATACAAAAACCTAATTCGTAATAATGTTCCTCGTTGACCTTAAGCACCTGTGAGCATTCAATATAAGTTATTTTAAAATTGTATTTGGTTAATTTCTATCTAAATACGTGTTTGAGGAGCCGGCCAAGTGGATTTGAAAGCAGATTTTCCGCGGGACGCAGCACTCTGTGCATCGGACACTCCCACTTTTATTTACAGCCAATAGGTAATTGATTATTGATCAATTGATAATTGATTTACGTTTTTTAAATGTAATTGGTCAACCCTTGACGCCGTCTCAGGTACGTCCAATGTCACTGAGTTACTTCCGCTGCGAGCTGACTGGGAAACACACGGTGACTTCAGGTGGAGCTGCAGTAAATCCGGTGATTTCTTTACAAAAAAACCTCAAGATAAAAAGAGGACAAAGGAGCTTGGTGATGACCTGATTTACAGATTTATCAGCAAGTGACGAGGACGAGCTTACATCCAGGGCTTCTCCCACTCTTATGAGAAACAGAGTTGACTAACCGGATGTGATGGAATCAATGTCTTTTACTGCTTCCCCTAAAACATCTCTCTGAAAAATGCTGCCACAGTCTCAATGAGGCTACAATTTCATTGCAGGCTACAAGCTTATGTTGTTTCTGTTGAATCTGGCTTCAGTTTGTTCCAGTTTGTTAGTTAGAAGTCAAACTAAACGTCAAATTAATATTTGCCAGATATGGTTTCTGTCATTTTAGGTAGATCTTCCAAGAGTTCATTTCTGTGTTGATTTTGGGTTGAATTAGAAGTTGGGCGACAGCTGAGACTGACTCACTATTGGTCGGGCATGTGTATCGGCGGAACCTCGATACCGCAACTCCATTCCCCTCAATCGCTCCTGCAGAGACCTCAGCTCCAAAGGTGGAGGATGGGCTTCATTTGTGTTTAGTGTGAGGAAGTCCAGACATGCCGTCCATCTTTATTTACCATTGCAACAGTGAGGATCACTGATGTGGAAAATAATAGAGCTCTCGGGTGCAGAGAAGAAAGGTTAATTGTAGATTTTAATTAAAAAAATAATATTTGCGAGCCTCATCCTTCTAAGTGACTCCTTTGTACTCTTTTTCATCTTCTACTGTTTGGAAATCGCTCTCTTCCAGTTTGGGCCCTTTTCTTATTTGGTCTCTCTCTCTCTCTCTCTCTCTCTCTCTCTCTCTCTCTCTCTCTCTCTCTCTCTCTCTCTCTCTCTCTCTCTCTCTCTCTCTCTCTGCATGCAGCTCCTGTTAGTGCAGTACAGCTTGAGCTGTCAGAGCAGCAACAATCCCGCTCCATTAGTATGGTAATGAGGCTGCGGGCCGACAGGTGGCTTGCTAGACAGCTCAATTAAACTGCTCATTAAAGAGGAAAGTTAACGAAGCTGCAGCCCGTTGCCAGTACGGCTTTAACCCACAATGTGATGTCATAGGCAACAAATTGCTGGTGAGTAGGGGAGTGTGTCAGTCTCTGTGTGTGTGTGTGTGTGTGTGTGTGTATGTGTGTGTGTGTGTGAGTGAGTGCGTGCGTGTGTGTATTCCTGAGTCCCCATTTCTTGACATATAACCAGAGTGTGTGTGGCCAGAGATTGAAATAACAGGTCAGAGAAAGTTAGATGGACGTTACTAATAAGGCAGAGAAAAGATGAGAAGTGGTGAGGAGCTGGGACGGAGTCACTCACACTTGGCCTTTCACTGTCTCTGCATCATTAACGGCACAAGAACATTGGGATGCTCTATTCATTGTAAAAATAGGCAAAAGTACACAAAGACACAAGATCATTGGAATACTAGTGTGCGCGAGGAAGATCTTAAGTTTTTGTTTTCGTCACAAATTTGAATCTCCTGTGAACGCAACTTTAGCGTTGCAGGGCTACTTTTAGGTCATGTTTTTTTGTCATAGTGATGCAAAACTCCTCCTATTAATCCATTATTTCCAGTTGTGTGCACAGCTGGTGTTTTTTTTATTGTTATTATTTTAAATCTCTGCTGCAGCTACATTCATTGGGAACACAATGAAATATAGTCATACTAAAGTCATACTAAAGAGTCTCACTCAGACTGACTCACACTGCTAAAGCCTCGCGCTGCACTTACTTACTGTGATGTTTTGATCCTAACAACCTAAACAGAAAAATGTAGGCACAAGTTTCACCTCGAAGGAGATGACAGTGAATGAACCTGAATATACACAACCGATTTGAATAGCATTAAGAAAGTATATGTATTTATTTTGATAAACTTACTTCTACTTCACACAGACACTAAATGGGAACCACTCTTATGTGAATCTGTGCTGTCTAATTTGTTATCTATTGATTATACATAACAGCATATGACTATTACAACTATTTGTATGAGTCTGCCCTGCGTATTTGATATTTTCAAATAAGATAAGATAAGATAATCTTTTATTAGTCCGCGTATTACAGCAGCAAGAGTCAAATAGTCATCAATAAGCAATAAGTAACATGCAAAATTTAAGTGTAAGGATAATACAAATATGAATGGAATCAAGACTAATATAAATATAGTGTAAAAAACAGGAAAAGATATGTGCATAGATTTTCCCCCAGAGCTTGAAAAGCCAGAGGTTACAACATATGATTAACTCCTGGATAAACCAGAACATTTTAAAAACACACAAAAACCAACGAAAAAACTAAAAACAACCCATCTTGTAATGTGGAGGAGAGAGAAAAGATGTGCCCCTTTGTCCATATCCATGCAAACCTTTAACCATTTCTCATCACTCCACCAAGTCCCTTGAAAATCCGACAAGTCCTTTTTGAGTAAGCAAACAAACGAACAAGTTTAAATTAAGTTGCAGTACGATTAGATACAATCATTCTTTAAATGTTAGATTATTAAATTAAACATGTCACTTCGTGTAAATGAAAACATTAAACTTGTTGCTTTACTCCTCACAGGACTCACACAGTGGTTTTATGTATAGTTTTGATTAGTCTGGTTGGGACGGAGGTGGGGGCCACTGTGTGCAACATGTTTTAATGGTCGCTCATTGTTTATTATGTATGAGAATAAAGATGCAACATGACATGGTAATCAGTTTGTAACCCTGACCAATTTATTCTGTAATCCGGGGGGCGTGCTCTCTCAAGTGTGAAAATGGGGCCGTATGTGTCTTGCTCTCCCTCTGTCTTGCTTGTTTCTGTCATTGCGTCTGTGACACGGAGGATCATGGGAGTTAATGGGGCGGGACTGTGGTCAACAAACGGGGTTATGTATCGGCACAAACAAGAACACAGTGAGAAAACAGACCCTCCGGATTCACTCAAAGCTGTCTGAAAGATGTCTGCCCTTATGAATATGCTAATCCCAGTTTAGCATGAACAACAAAAAAAAACTCATTAATTAATGAGCAACAATGGCCTCTTTTAATGATACACTAGTCGCCGTTGGAGACATTGCGTGAGATTATAATCTAAAACAATATTAATCCAAACCTTTAATGGAAGATGTTTATGAGAAATAAAATCTAATCAAAAAGGAAATCAAATGCAAACGACTGGAGGTTCCACCGATCACCACTTTAACACATAGTGACAGACAGAGACAAGCCTGCAGCCAGACACACTGTCAGAGGTGTGTTTTCTCTGAATAAGCTGCACCGCACTGCATTGGGTATTAACCTACATAACAGAGAGCTCCTCAGCTCAGAGGTGTGTCTGTCCAAACTGTCCACCAACACAGAGAACTAAACCAAACCGGTAACAATAACACGAGCGAGGGAAACGTTTACAGGGTAAAAGCTGAGGTCAAGTGTGCTGAAGGGGCAGTTATGGTATTTTTGTCGGCACCTGAATATGGGATGGGAGGGAAAGACAATGTCATACGTTACAAAGAGGTTTTTGAGTTACTGTTCTGCTTCTTTTGTCCTCTTGTTTACAAACAGAGCTCTCACTATCTTGATTCATGTGAAAGAAATATTCTAATACGGGCTCAGTCTCTAGAAATGCTGCTGGATTATATGATTTTGATAATCAACTGTCTGCATTATGTAAAAACAAACTTTTGTGAACCAGCATGTGTAATGTTGTGTCATATAGATTTTTTAGGGGATTGTATATGGGATGCAGAATGGTTCAACGAGGCACTATTTAAGTAGCATGACACATGACTCTCTCTGAACCAGACTGTATGTTAAGATGGACAAAGAGACAGAGCCCCAAAAGTAAAGCCAAATCACCTGGATCGCCCCCTGTTGGCTGGACTGCAGTATAGGTTATAAACCCTGCCTCCTCCACCTTAGCAGAAGGGACATGGATCAATCTAAAAAGTCCAAAAATACGTAAAATTACATAATTAAGGTAGTTTGTATCACTCTGGTGTTTGTTCAAGTGTTATTTTGTTCGGTAAATTTGGTTTTAATAATATATATCAATATACTGCACAGACTGTTTCCAAATGAAGTCAAAAGTGCAAGATGGCGGGGCCAGAATAAAGGATATTTGGGCTTAATTTTGGTACAAAAGTGAGAGGGGACGTTTCATCCATCTCTATATACAGTCGGATTCAGATTTTTTTGAAGACAGAGAAAGGACATTTTTGGTACCATTTCATAACACCTCTCTCTGGTTTTTACATCTGTCTTGTGCCCCTTCACTGGAACACTGAGGTCCAAGCAGTCAGTCACAGCAGCCCACTGGTCTATTATGTCGCTAATTGGTGGCATGAGCGAGATGGCTACAATATCAAAAGGCAGGAAGCAAAGGTTGACGGGACTGAGGGTGGAGTGGGGGTGAGGAGATGGAGAGAATGAAGCAAGGAAAGGGAAACTTGGAGACAGAGGAAGAAAAGATTTGGAGATTTGGAGATTTGTTCTCATTAGAGGAGGGCGTGTTCATTCTCCATGTTCGAAGCAAATTAGGTTGACAGGGGATTGACAAGTTTTGTGCATGTGTGTGTTTTTGAGTGTGTGTGTGTGTGTGTGTGTGTGTATGTGTGTGTGTGTGTGTGTGTGTATGTGTATGGTCATGTCAGTCCGAGGGGTTCTAGTAAGAAGTGTTGTGTATAAGACGGACAATGGAATAGCAGTTTTCGGTACGAGGCTTCCTGATAACCTGTTATAATAATAACAGCTTGGTCGGTGGGAAACAGAAAGTGGATGTGTGGGAACTTGAAATGAAGCAACGGTGGCGAGAGGAAGATTAAAACAGAGACAGAAACAAGAGTTTGAAGGTCTGTGACTTATTTGACCCAACAGTTTTCTTATTGATCGATTGATTGATTATTATCTGCCGTTTGTGGTCCTTTGTCAAAAATATCTCCTTCTGCTCCATTAAAATAGTGTTCTATGAATTTTACACAGGAGGGTAAGTTAATTTGACATTCGATTTACCACCAACAGTTCAACGAGGAGAAACATTTAGAGAAACAAATAAACATGATTAAATAAGAATAAAATAAGATCTGTTGTGAACAGGAGGAATACACTTTGGTGATTAGACCCTTAAGTAGAAGATTATGGAAGTCGTCCTATAAAACATTACAACATGGTAAGCTGAGTTGAGAGGCAATGCCCAGAGAATGGCTGATGGCTACAGCAATGACAATTTTGTGAGAACCCCTTGAAAATCCCTTATGAGGCCCCATGCCCCTAACTCTCTGCCAAAAGCATGATGATTTTAGTGTGTTGGTTGAAGACTAGAATGTCTATAACAGGGGTTGGCAGCGTCTTTGACAATTTGAAATGTTCTTGTTAATTAGTGTGCCATATCAACATTATAGTTAACATTAAGTTTTATTATTGAACCACATTAATATTTCCAACAGACATGTCATTTATTCCATCCATATTAGCTATATGTAGAACAACATTTTAAAGAAACATGTTTATCTTATTATGATTGCAATAATAAGTTTGTCATTAATCCCACCAACCATATACAGGTACACTCATACTCAGAATTTCAGAAATAAACACCCGACCTCATGACAAATTGCACTGACACCTGTTCAAAACACTGCTTTCAGTAACTCATTTAACAAGTATTGCATTAGAATTGTCAAAAGTGGACAAAAGCGCATCAAATATAAATAACAGTACAAGGGCTATACAAGAATGTGACCTCATAAAAACATCCAAATCTGAGTCAGAGAAAAAGAGATGCACCAACAGCAATATATGCAAACCCATGTGGAGGCCCTGCAACAAATACACAGATGGGGTGACTTTTTCTTCTATTAGTCTGACTGCTCCCCTCTGTTTACCGACCATGGCGGGGGCGCTACCCTCACCTTATGTTGTGTCGGACATTGGCTTTAAACAGCAGAGCTCCTCTCTTACAGTCGAATCACAGTATTTTGCCATCACTGCCAATCGCGGTATGTCGTTCACGTCAATGCTCTCATCAAGTGCAATGCTAAATTGAATAAATGAAATGTAATGTAATGTAAATGGATTTCCTTTTTTCACAATGCAGTGAGCTATCCGATAGCTTGCTTCAGTCGAATGGTTTTTGGCAGTGGCAATGACTGAGAGAGTTGGCTTGCTGGACACTTGATTGATTCTTCCTTGTCTGCCTGATCTTTGAAACTTCTTTCATGCTTTGTCTCAAAGTGGCGCATTTTCAAAACATAATGTCCTTATGAAAAACAAAGCCAGTCTTCTGCCCATGAGGGCTGAAATGCTCCTCCTTCGTTTTTTTAGCTAGCTGGGTTGCCATCATCAATACACCTGAACAGCTGCTAGGTGCCAGTAATGCATCATTACTGGCACCTAGCGGCTTGGAGTTGTTAACATCAATCAAGCTAAATAATATGGGCAGCTTGACGGCAAAAATAAATCACCTGCGTGCCAATGTTTATGGTGCCTTAGCACACGTGCCTAAGGTTGCCGACCCCTGGTCTATAATCTGTTTCTGGAGGGGTGGGTGTTTGTTTGGTTTTATGTTCGGATGTTAGGACGCCCAAAGTCCCTCCTGCTATGAATTATGTGTTATAAGGGAAACTTTCCCTGGGTGCCTGGACACTGGTTGTGGTGATGAGAAATGGAACACATGGTCAGTACATCTCGTGAAGGTCATCTGTTGGAGGCTTTGATGCGAGATAAACGGGCATCCAGAGTTGAGGTGGTCCCAGGGTGCAGTGATCGTGTCTGAGCAACGGGAAAGAGAGAGAACTTTGACAGCTTACACGTGATTGGCTAAAGGCGAGTGTGTAATGTTGTAATTGAACGAAAATAAAAATTATTTAGGGGGAAGTGTGCTTGTCACTCAAGGCTCATTTATGGTCAACATAAGGTGCTCAAACGGAAACGTATGGAGCCCTCGGATTTTCCTCTTCATCTACATTTCTTCTGAAATGGACGGACGTGTTGCAGTTCAGAAATTGTGGGCAGTGTTGTTTTGTCATCTCCGAAGTTAAGGCTGAACTCTGACCCTCTTTGTGTTATTCAATTTAATCACAGTTTTGGCTATTTCTTAATGAGATTCAAACAAAAAGTGACTCTTTGTGTTGCAGGAAACACTACCATCACCATCGTACACAAACAGCCCCATTCGCCTCCTTGCTCTCCTTTGCCCCAAGGGTGTCCTCTGCAGCCTCACGTGTCCCGATCATCCCCCTCTTCCCGTCACTTCCACTGACCCCCTGTTGTGTTGGGAGAGAGCAACATTACATCTTAATCTCGCCTGCTTGAAGGAGAATGCAGGTCCCTGAAAAGCAGCATTTTCTGGTTACATGAACCCATTAGGGGTGGATCAACCATATGCCAATTGACATGTCTGGGCCTGAATGGCCGACGTGGATTGTAACAGTGGTCCTTGGACAAAAAGCCCCGCAGGCTCCCACACCTCCACCAGAACTGAACAGACGTTCATGCTGCCGCCAAGACAAGGCCAACCATTTAGGGGACTGATTTCTATAAGTGCGTCTAACTTGGTGCATCTTGACTAAATATATGTGGACTGTTGGCAGAGGTTTATTTTCTACTGAGTCGAGTGTCATTCAAGTTGTAGTAAATAAGAAATTACTTGAACCTATAATGAAATAATTTCAAGTCCCTATTTGAATGAAAATAAAAAGGAACACATACACCTGCACATTTCCAGACACTTTGTAAGCTTCAGTACCAAACTTCAACACTTATTCTATATTTCAAGTTATAGATGTTCACATATTGATGGAACCATGGCAACATCACAGCTCCTGCAGAGAGAACCAGGAAGTTCATGTCAGTGATGATTTAGTGCTGCTTTAAAATATGAGAAAATATATGTTAGACAAATGTACCTTCTTCATTTCATCTGTAACAAGTGAAGTAGATGATCATCACTTTTTGAAGCAGAATTATGTTTGGTGGTGACCGCGAATGTCCCAAATTATTTATGAAAATCTTGGTGTGATGTAAGCAAAAAAAGTTCCTAAGTGCCTTGAAAGAAAAATCGTATAGAAAATATGTTATGCAAATATAAATTAAAAATAAGAAATGAAATAATAAATACTGAGATGAAACCATTTTAAAATGGGATGGAAACATAAAATGGCCAAAGTTACCACATTACATATATTTTATCTTTTACTGCAACCTGGTCATCACCTTTGATTTATGTGTCCAAGATAAAGCCAAAGAAAGCAGGATATCTTTTCTTTCATTTTTTAAATTAAGTACACATCCTTTGTGCATCCTTTAAAGACCTCTGGTAAAAGTCAGTTGGCATGAATATGATCTAAAATCTCTTTTTTATCTTGCTATCTCTCTTTACTTTTTTTAATCCTCACTCGATCGTGTGATATTGATTCATTATGTCATGCATAAACCTTTCAAATGTAATCAGTAAAATCCTCTCTACTTGTACATGTGTAATGAAAGTGTCATCAGATGACAGTGGACTCCATCTCTGTGACGACAAACAAAACAATCCTCGTCTTTTCTACATCAGTGATCCCACATGAGAGCTTTGATGCAAATGTGCCCTGACTGGAGAGGCAAGCTGGCCCCGCCACTCCACTGACTGTACCGCTGGAGAGGCCAGTGCGTTCACCATATGTGACAGGGATGGTCAATAGGATTACGTCCCGCACCTCTCCTTCTCCCTCTTCTCCCCATCTCACATAATCAACCAGGGGATGAAGTCCTGGCCCACCAAGCCTCCACTGAAGTAGCCCCCCAAGAAAAAAACCTTTCCCCTACTTGGGGAAGGGAGAGTGGGGCAGCGGGGGTCTCGTGGGCCGAGAGAAAGAGCAGGGGGACCAGCAGATGGATTAACATATTCAACAGAGGCAGAGATCAAGTCTTTATAGAGTGAGGGCAGAGGGAGGCTTTCTCTCACACATGCAGAGTCTGAGAAAAAACAGAAATGAGTGTAAGCTGGATTTGTTTTCTTTGTCATGGAAAAGCAGCGATGGGCCAAGTGATAACTACCGTGCCACGCAGCCAGGTTTTTTTTCTTTTTCTCACAAACGCAGAAACGATGTGGACAAACACGAGTGGTGGAAAGTGTCGTGCTCAACTTTAGTTTTTTCTAGTATGATTAACTACCAGAGGAAAGGACAATTCAAAATACTATCTCGTCTTTGTTATGTATTTTTCTCCTAGACATAGCCAAGCTCAATTTAAGAACAATATCAGATTTATTTTCTCATACTTCTTACATTTAGCCCCTGGAAACACTTGGAATGATCCTATTTCTGTCCCCTTCACTAATCTTTACTGTTGTCAAATAATGAGATTCTTGAGAAAAGGAAAGGATCTGAGAGAAACCTTGATTGGACAACAAAGGTCAAAAGAAAACTCAGAGAAGCAAAAGAGCACAGCAGAAGAAACTCCTGGTCAGGATCATTTATGTCAGATGGCTCTAGTCTCTTGCTCCTTATTTTTCGGGATCTGAATTTAATTATTTTCAAATAAGTATTATATATAAATATATACAGTATTTTGTTTTTTTTCATAAGACAAAGAAACCGAACTGAACAAACATCTGATCCACTTCAAATGACTGAAAAAAGTATGAGGGTGGCGTCCTGAACCAGGCTGGTACTTACACATTGGTTTAATAGTTTGACTTGTAATTACTGGATATTTGCAGTTTATAAAATGTTATGCATTGATAGAACTCGTCTTGTATCTTGGTAAAGGATCTCAATCCCCCCACACACACACACGCACACACACACATTAACGCCATGCTGTGAGTGAACACGTGGCCCAGTCCCAGCATGGGCACCGGATTAGAGACCCTGGTTTTTGGCTGGTTTGCTGTTCTCATGACATGTGAATGGGCAGTGAGATAGTGGACCAACATTATCCGACACATTCATCTCCACATCAAAGATGAGCCCAACGGCATCTCTCAGGAATACCACCCTGAAAGAGAGCAGAGGCCCTGCTGCTAATGTAGGATTAAACATCCAAAAGCAGAAAGTAGCTGGTGTCGTGTTTACGAGTGACTGTTGATGTCTCACGAGGGTAACTTTTCTTTTAACCAGTAGTTTGTTTAGCTGGCGTGCAGCCTGTCTCCCCTTTTCCCTGTCATTAGCTGCTTTCAGACGTGAAGTCCGCAAATGTTTTTCCAGAGGTGCTGTATGTGAGAGACGAGAATGAGATGAGAATACAGCAGGACAATTCTAACATGTGACAGACACGAAACCAGGAGAAGAACCTCTCAGGGTGATATAGAGCAGCCGTATAGAAAGCAGACTTAGACGAAGAAGTCAACTTGGAAAGATGACGAGTTTTGAGAGCTTTTGAATTTAAAACTAAAAAGCAGAATATAAACGTCCTGTCCTGCCCTCTGCTGGTCTATCCAGTAGCAGCCCCTCACCAGAAATGTTCCTGTTCTTGTGAAAAATGTTCCGAACATTTTCCGGTGTTCATGTCGGTAAACAGCTATGGTGAATCATTTGAGTTTATTGTTGTCAGACTAAGCCAGACTATCATGTGTGTCTGTGCCTCTGTTGTGTCTCCTTCTCACTTATTCTATATTTCAATTTAGCCAAACACACAACAATGGTCATTAGATGGAGAGAAGTGTATACCAATTTCATGCCTGTAGCACAGGCATGAAACTGGTATTGACCTCCACTCATTTGATTTCAGGCTTTCCACCAGGGACTGCAGGGATTTGCTCCTATTTAACCTCAACAGTTAAGGACTAATCACAACGAGCTGATGAGGGAAACAGAAGAAGGAGAGAGGAACAAGAGGATGACAATGTTAGAAATGTGAAGAAGCAGGAAGAAAACAATGCAGCAGCAGCAGAGAAAGAGGGTGAACCTGCTGCCTGGCTGCTGGACTTGTGATTGATGAGGTCACTGAGAGGCCTTCCCCAAAAACCAGTGTCTTCAGAAGGTCAGTCAGAGGTTGGGTAGAGGTCAGAGTGCAACGAAAGGGAAGACGCTAACGTCTGAAAGTCCCACAAGTGTGAGGGAAAGTTATGTTTTGCAGTTGTCGTGTGAGCGAGTATTTGCTCATTCAGACCGAGGTGACATTGACTACTGAACAATCGAAAAGGCCTCAATAGGTGGAGTAAATGTTTAGCCAAACGTAGAAAAGCAAGTATGCAACATTGAATTCTGTGTTTGAGTAGAGAAACCATCAATAGAGCTGATGTTGTAAAAATGTTAGCTCCAAATCAGTGACTGTAAATAAAGATGCACGTCGCGTCTCCACTTCCTACCTATGTACATAAATTAAGCTAAAATATCCTGGATACGGGGGGCTGCACTCTTCTTCCACTTTTGATGTCCATTGGAGCCTGTAGTGATGACGAGGTCCTGTCGATACACGGGCTTGACCAGTTGCGAGTGAGCCTTAGCTGTCAATCATGATGTTTCAACCCATTTTTACAGCATCAAATAACTTCACGATTTGGGATTTTCGATTTGCGAGCTGTCACATCCTCTATCTTTATATACCAAGATAAAATACTGTCTTCTTTTGAAATTTGCCTCATGCTAATATGCTTTATATCTCTTGTTGTGTGACATTGCACCAAATTTTGCATTATCCAAAGACATTTTAAATCTTTTGTGTGCTTTAACGCGCCAAAATGCAAACAAATAAATCCCTGTTGCAGTTAAACATTAATATCAAATTACGATCCTGTACAGTTCAAGACACCCAGTCATATTGTATGGGCACAAAAGTTGCAGTTTCATCTTTCAGCTTTTTCAGAGTCATGCATGAGAAAATACACTGAATTCAGGAGGAAGTGGAGCAGAAGCTAACACTGACATGGGGCAGGATTCAGGTTAAGTGTTGTAAATGACGTTGAGGTTGTAAAACACTAGAACCCTGATTTCCTCCGCCCCCCAATGTTAGCACACATGCTAATTCTAACACAGTATGTGGAAAGCGTGGTCGCTTAGGGTCTCTGGGTGTGAGGGTGGGCAGTGGAGTAGCTAAGCGTGAAGGTGACCATTTTCCACCGTGTTGGAGCCACTCGGTTAACACACACTGTAATTACTGCTTATTAGAGGCTACAGGGGCCCATTAGTGGCACTGGCCCGACCCCTCACTGCCTGCCACCTCATTATAGAAGGCAGCACAGCACAGTCGGCCTCATTACCACCTGCCTGTTAAACTCACACACACATGCATCCATGCAGGGACACACACATACACACACACACACGCACACGCACACACACACACACACACACACACACACACACACACACACACACACACACACACACAAACACACACACAATCAAGTCAACCTGCACACATGCACTTGTGAGCACAGTGCAGGTGCAGCCAGATTGAAGTCAGGTGTTGACTTGTTAACTGTTCAATAGAGAAGTGTGTGTGTGTGTGTGTGTGTGTGGACAAACAAGTTCTTTGCATCATATCAGTCCAAAGAGATCAGCAGACAGTGTTTATGACTTTCATAAAGTTATTGGCAGCTCATTATTTAGGAGGTAATGGTTGGTTTGTCTTTTGTGTGCTGTAGTTTGCAGCATTACGCAAAAACTACTGGATGGAAACTTGGTGGAAGGATGTGGTCTCGGTCAGGGAAGAACCCAACAAATATTGGTGTGCATCCGGTTCAGGTTATAATCTACTTATTTGGTGCAGCTTGAATTCAAGGGGACTGTTGGGCCTTGGCAGTGACATCCGCTATACTGGGTGATATAAAAACTTTTTTTACTTGCATCACCTAATTGATTGTAATATTGTGATATTGTTTTGCATTTGTGTAAATATAACACACCACTTTCATGTCTTAGTTTTTAAAGCTTTCATTTAACAGATGTGTCATTTCACTGCTTTTTTAAGGGTTAGAGACAGGAGGAGTAAATTACAATGAGTGAAATGACTCAAGAAAAATACAAATTTTGTCGCGATAACACTTAACATCACTTGGGGAAACTGAGTGTTATTTATGCACCTTTTAGCAAATACAAGGCTGATTGTAACATAAATTATAAACTGCTTCACATGAGCAATGTTGTTTTTCTACTTTTTTAAATAATATTTATGCCCATAATGATGTGTTACAGACCTTCTCACTTTTTGACATTTCTTTCGGATCTATTGTAAAACAAGAAACCAAAGCATCTGATAATAAATAAACTGATTAATAAAATCACTCTGTGGTCTTTGTAGTTTTTTTAATTTCCCCTTGTAGTTCTTTCTTGCTTTAGATAAGTTGTGGTGTACGTGAGGTAGTGAACTTAACATGAAACTAGTTTGTGTTAACTTTACTTTTTATTCAATTTCATTCAGCTGATGCAACCTGCAAGGGCTTAAAAAACACAAGCTCGAAACCACAAGCCTTCGCTGTGGGTCAGTACCAACTGTCACACACATTGTATGTGCACACACACAAACAAAATGCCTCCCTTAATTGCCCCCTTAGTGTACCCCAATTTGACCCAGTCAAAAAAAGAAGAAAAACAATAATGTCACATTCCAGACCATGCCACCCTACACTGTTCACTGTGCTGCGAACAAAAGCCCGCTCTCTGTCAGCAGGCACTGAACTGGGTGCAGCTGCCACTGCCGTTTCTTCACTTTACTGGGGAGGCCCGGCTTCTCAACAACACTGATTTAGAGGCCAAATACAAGCACTATTTTCTTCCCCACTGACAGACACTTTCCCTTCCATTCCTCCCCACCCCTTCATGTGTGCCCCCGGTCAGCTGCGTCTGTTTGACTCTGCCGTGGTCACAGAGGCCAAGTGAAGCAACACTCTCCTTCTCTCTCATCCTTTAAATCTCAGTCCTCTGTGCAGCTACAGTAGTTGAGTTAACGGCAGTCACAGACTTGTATCTGTGACACATGTTTTTTGAAATTTGTATCCCTGCAGGTGAATGTTGTGCAGAATAGGGAGGCCTTCAAGAAATAGACAGGAGGCAAATGTATAGGGGCGAAAACATCTAATCAAACAGTGCGGTGATGCAGTTCAGTGCAGTAAGTCTTCAGGATGGAGCAACCAATTAGCCATAAGACCATGCAAAAAAAAACTTAAAAAGAGAACAGCCATTTTATTATTCATCCTTAGTTTCTCATCTAAGTTAATTTAATAGGGGGAGGTTGTTTGCAAATTCTCTGACCCTCAGACCGCTCATGTTCCTCGACCCGTCGCCAAGTTCACAGATCATAATTTAGAAAAACATTTACTGTTCGGAGGAGACACTCCCATCCTCTCTGACCTCCTCCCTTTGACGTGTTGCTGCACAATAAGAGCAATGTGCCCATTTCTGTTTGCATTTAGTCTATTAGGACTCATTTTAATAAATAAATGATCACCCAAAACACATACAGTGTACAGTATAAAACATTTTGACGTATAAAAAAAATTACACATCCAACTTGGCAAACTCTCAGTGGAGAGATATGCAAAGAAACACCGCAAGAGAATTAAGACGTCATATGAACAGGTCTGTATTCACCTCTGACCCAGAGCTGAGAACTATCAACCTGAAGCATCCGTTAGTCTCAGCCTTAATTAGGAAAGAAAAGAGTTGGCGCTCTTGGCCTGCATTGAGCAACATGTTGCTTCCATAAGAGTCCCTCGGTTTCCCTCCATGTGTGTAGCCGTTTTCGAGGTGGTTGATAAAGGAGCATGTGTGGCATTCAACATACGAGCATATGTGTGTGTGTTTCCACTCCAGGGTGCTCCAAACTTTGAGGACTGCCCCTCCAGAAAACACAGGCCTGGCCCTCCAAACTCAAAGGACGAGCTCCATTCACCACCTGGCAACGGCAGTGAGAAATGGAGAAGAGATGGGCAGAACGGAATGGGTGGGCAGTAAATTATCAGCTTTTAGAGGCGAAGACACGATATTTATTTATAGCATTCAGCGAGGGCACTCAGGGAGGGTCCGAATGGGATGGGGGTGCGTGTCTTTTGCAAGGGGCATCTTAGGTGGTCAGCATTGACCTGGGCTAACCCCTTGTATCCTGTCTCATTCTCCCACCCTTCACACTTGTCTTGTACCCAAAGCTCCCGAGACCTCCCTGGTAATTAGGGAACGAGTCACACCCACTCCCTGCCCCCAAAGGCAGTAAATTTTCCTCCTTCTCTGGGCCTGGTGACACACACACTCACACATCCTCAGAATTGAGGCTTCAGGACACCATTCAATCCAATCCCTACTTGCTCTATCCCCCACTCTACATTTTATCACCACCCCCTGTTTTGTTTCGCTGTCTCAATCCATCAATCTTCCCATTAGCCCTCCATATTACGGAAACCATGGGAAACGCCCCCTTTACACCAGCCCTTCAAATCTGTCTTCCTCTCTGCACCTCCCTCAGCCTCCTCCACTTGCTGCTCCGCCTCTCTCCCTCCATCCTGCAGCTCGGCCTCATTAGTCCTACCTGTTGCTTCCAAATGATCCCGCTCTCTCTCATTCTGTGTCCGTCTCCTCCATTTTCATGCTGATTTATTCACATCAGACCGTCTTTGCAGGTAGGACGTTTGGAGAAGATGGAGATGGAGACAAGAGAAGATGGAGACAAGGAGAGAGATGGTAGGGATGCTGTTGGTGTATGGTGGTGGGGGTGGCAGCACTTTGGGTGGTATGTTTCCTGCGAGGGTGGGACACAATGCCCCCAGTGTTCAGGCGGGCCCACAGGAGCTTGTTTTACAACAGGGGAGGGGCGGCCATCAATGGCCAGATGATGTGAACCACCCTGAGCCGATTCACGGTGACAAACAGCCCCCTCCGAGCGAAGCGCTGCCGCCTCCTCCTTCTCCTCCTCTGTTCGGCTTTCTCCCATCACCTCCCTCCTTCCCTCTGCACATTCTGTTCTGTTGGACCAAAACCAGGGCATCAGAGAGGCTGCAACAGCACCGCAGCTCAATTGACTGGAAGTGAGGGGGACACACGCCCCCCCCCCCCCCCCCCCCCCCCCCCCCCCCCCCACATGCATAATGGCTGTACATGCATATACTCAAGCGCACACACACAGGAGAAGGCTTTTTGTCCCTCTTCTCCTAATGACTCCTTGAGCGTCTTGCTGGAACATGAATTGGTATTAGTTTAATTAAACCGGCGTGGCTCTAATTTGTGTCCCTCTCTTCAATCTAAAAAAAGGCAAAATGGCTTGATGACGGCATAATTGCTGAAGAATTGAATGAGAAAGGGTGTGTCTAGTTGAAAATCTCCCCCACTCGTCGTCCTCTTCCAGCTCTGTGGTCCCTACCGACCTATTTTTGGAGACCTGTCTATTCTCTCAGTCCCTCAGTATGCTAACGTCAGCTCAGTCCATGCCATTCAAATTGCAATATTGCGTTAACCAGACGGCGCACACAAGAAAGAAAAGTAGTGGCAGCATTTGGTGCACGTCTTATGAACAGCCCTGATCTGAATGAGGCCAGCAACTTTTGCTGGACCTCAACAAACTGTTATCTGTGTGCTCAAAGTTGCCACCATCTTTACATTCCGTTTATTATCTGCACTGCTTTACCTTTGCGGGCCATGGGCGGCTGCAGCCAATCCCAGCTGACATTGGGCGGGAGGTGGGGAACACCCTGGCCGGTTGCCAGTCCATCACTGGGTAAATAACCATCCTCAATCACAATAACCCCTAATCTGATTCCCAGATTCTCAGTTCAGCCTGCAGGTTCAAACCCAGAAATGTCTTGCTGTGAGGCAACAGTGTTGACCACTGTACCACCATTGTGTTTTTAGAGTTATAAAGTCCTGTCTCATAGAACCATGTACGGTGTTTTGACACGTGATGATCAATTACATAGATCACATTTCATGTCTCAGTAAGTGTCATTAGGCTGCTATGAGTTTTTGTGGTGGTTTGAAAAACAATGCCCAGTATCTTCATGTACATTTTGGATCCATCTTTACTTTCACCTGTCTGACCATGTCTGCAAATGTTTTTCCACCTCTTCAAATTGTTGCAAATGTCCGCACAGAAATTGGGAAAGGGGCTTTTGTCCCTATTCTGCACCTGTGACTTGGAAAACATTGCAGAAGGACTTAAAACTCAGCGTATTAATCTCACTGAATGCCTTTAAAACCAGAACTGGAGGCAGATTCTATATGATGTTGCTGTTATATATGAACTTACCTTGTTTTTAGTTTTGGATTTTCTGATCTTGTTTTTCGGTTGTGTTTTTTACTGTGCTATATGTTTTTACCCATGCTGCTGCCTTGGCCAGGTCTACCTCGAAAAATATAATCTTAATCTCTTTGGGACTTTCCTGGTTAAACCAAGGTTAAATAAAAGCTTGACTTTGTGGACTGTTTTTGAAAAATTTAATTCAACCCCTGAAAACACCAAAGTCGACCCAAAGGGTTAAAAGTCTGTGCATGTCTGTATGTGTGCATGTGTGGGTGCATGTGCTGTGGGGTGACAGCTGGTTAGCAGTGGGGTGGTAATAAAGTAGATAAAGTGGTCCGCCCCCTTGTTAGGGATGATGAGCTTGTGCGTGATGTGATCAGGAGGCTGCGGTAGTGAGAGTAAAGGAATGTAACCCAGCCTCTCAATCCCTCCATATGACGCTAATTGCAGCAGAACGGGGACGGCCAGGGCTGCTTGTGTACGCCATTGTTATTCCTCAGCCTATTGTCTGCGGCCTGCTGACAATTGCCATCTGAATGAGAGCCTGTTAAGCCTGGCAGATCCCCATCATTAGACCCCTTTACAGCCATTGTGATGCAGCACTGAGGATACTGTAGGGCTATCAGTGACTCTCAGCACAACTGAGACCATGTACACAATAACACAGATACATTTTCCTTTTGTTCAGGCCGTCCAGCCACACAAAGACAGCATGTTCCACTGCTGCTGCACAAACACTCTCAAGAGTAAAATCAATCTGAAGATGAAGAACACAGAACATTTTAACTGATGATGATGCAAAGAGAGATTTTGAATCCTTTATCTTACTCCAGATGATACATGGAAGCCCACAGGAAAGATTGTATTCGGTGCTTGTCTTGTTAAAAGCTACTGTATGTGACGTGATCTGTATAAAGAATAAGTCCGGTCAAAAAAATGTATCTGGGAACCATGCATAGCAGGGTATGGAAGTGAATTTGACAGAATAAGGTGTCAATCCACCTTCAAAGCAGTTCCACCATCCAACAGAACCAAGTAACAGAAAATCTTCATTCAAATTTATTGCAACCATTTTTAATCCGAAGCTCTGGTGTTCAAATTGTTTCACTCTTAAATAGATTCATTAGCATATCTCGCTCTTTGTAATGAGCTCAGCAACACAGAAACACAAAACCATGAAACATGAAAGATTTACCAGACTGAAAACAATCTAGTGATTCAACTCCACTGCAGACCAGATGGTGGCGCTAATGCAATTTTGTTGTGTGCCAACCAAAGATATTTGAAAACATTTATATAGAACCCAACAGATTTAGTGGTTGCCCAATAAAAATCAACAGATGTAATCCTTTCACAGACATCAGAATATGTGTTTATGTTTTCTGATATGAAACACAAACAATGCAGACAAAATTTGAACTTTGGGACTTAAATTGCAGTCTTTTTCTTGATTCACATTCTATATGTTTGGGTCTATTTGTTTTTTCTTTCTTTTACATTTATTTTTATTAAAGTTTATTGGTAAACTGTAAAACATCAAGCCTTAATAACTTTTCTTTGTCACAAGGGTTTGATAATGACATTTTAGGAATAATTGTCATTTTTTTATACATATATCAGCCATTAAATAGGTATTGAAAATGTATTACTCCCAAATATTAGTAGCATTGGCCTCCATCTATTGGGGTCTACCTTCATATACACAAAGCTAAGTAAAATATTTCAGTCTTCAATTTAAAATTGTTTTTGTTGAAACTGTTTCAAACCTGTTAATTTGACTTAATGACTCTTTTGAGCACTGATGTTTGTGGTGTTGTTTAATCCTACTACGTTATAAAGAGAATTTAGTCTGTTATATACCCTATATATGTATTGTTATAATTGAGGCGGACAAAATAACAAAGGACAGTTTACCGTTATACTAATTATTCTTAATTCTTTTTATATATGTGACATGATTATGGCTAAAACATAATGACACCAGAGGCCAAATCAGATTATAAATGAAATTCTTTGTAGGAATAGTTCATTTACATTGATGCATAATGGTTTCCACTTATGATCTGTACTTAAAACTACAAGTTGGAGAAAAGTTAGTGGATCAGTTGTCCCTCTTAATTAAAGACAATGGATTAAAGATAATCATTTAAAAGACTTTCCAGAACTTTCTGAAGATCTTTTTTTTAAACACTTCCAGACTTTCACCATATTTTCCCTCAGTCAACAATTGACAGCAGCACTCCAGTGAAAGTGGAACTTTTTATTTTTGGGCCGTGGTCGTTCTGTGGAAACAAACATGCCAGCTGGCCTGCTTTGGGCAGAGTGCGCCTCAGTCTCGTCTCCGTCTCCCTAAAACAAGCATCTGGAGGCCCGGGACGTGAATGCAAGTGTGAATATATTCATCCCCATGCTGCTTTGTTAAATCTCTGGGCGTAAAGCCGTTGTACCCCCGTGCCCTCCCGAGTGACCCCGGAGGATCAGAGACCAGGTTGTCGAAACATTTGTAACATTTGGCCAAAGCAAATCTCAGGCTGCCTGTTGAATTGAAGCCCAGACCAAAGAGGAGAGAAAAAAAAATCCCCCTGGAACCCTTAAAATAGTCCCTATGCTGGACCAGGACCCCCCCTCCCTCGTTCCTTATCCCTCACACACACACAAACACTCACACACCGAGCACGGAGGCTCAACCCCTTACAACCTCCAGCAAATCCCCTTTATCTTTTCCCAGCCAGATGGGGCCGCTGGAATAATAGCTAAAGCCCAATGAGTTCCATTCAATTTGTCATGCCGTCTAAAGGAGCTTGTAAGCTTCCCATTTGCAGTTATGTTATAGTAACCATGGGAGGCTCGGCAGTGTTAGGACTTAATTACCTCCTAATAGCTGTTGTAGAGATAAAGCCCCGGGCCAACATAACCCAACACTGTCCAGCCTCCGAGGCACAGAGGCCTGGAGACTCCCTCTGCATGTATATTACATCAGTGACCTCTTCACCCAACGTCTACCTGCACAGACCATAGAGTCTATGGCATAGACTCTATATGAAGATGGACAACATCACGAAGCATCTCCATCGCCATCTAGTGGCTGGCAGCAGTATAGATCATAAACCCCACATGTACCAATCTAAATTTACCCAAAAATGGTTTCTGTCATTTTAGGTAGCTCCTATCACACTGTTACTTAAGTTTGGTTTCAACTAGTTATTTCATGCTATATAAATGGGGTGAAATGTCATGATTGACAGCTGTCAGCGAGTCAGCAAGTTGGTCGTTTGCGTGTATCGAGGGGAGGAACTCACGTTTAGGTAGATCTGTAACCTTTGATACTTTTCAACACCTAATCCTTGTTTTATTAAAATGCATTTTTAGATAAATTTCCAGCCTTTCTCCCTTCATGTCAGTACCTTGATGACTTCATCTCTAATGCCAGACCATTGTTACATCATTTACTGGTTTATGAGCTGCCCTTTTGAATTCTCGAGTTTGACATGTTGTCCAGCACCATCTTGTTATTTGAAACCAGAAGTTACCATATTTGGAGGAACAGGGGGTGGAGCCTGACTGAGAGCTCGAGGTCACTGCATAGCTACACCCGCCACCTGCAACCATTAGACGGTACTAGCTGTCAATCACACTGTGTCCACGCCCACATGCCTACAATGATTTAGCGTCTATTTGACTGTAAATGAGACCATAATTTACTAAATGAACATCATGCTGTATTGAAAAAGACTGAGAGAGCATAAATTCTACTTCAGTTAGAAATAAAGTTAGAAGTAGAATCGTTTTCTAAAAGACGTCGATAGAAACTGACTTATTTTAAAACCAATGGAGTGGCCCTCTGCTGGTCATTTGAAATAATACAGGTCTTGGGCACTTCAATTGGCTTCACTTTCCAGAGTCTACGTCCATCTTTAAAAACAGCGTATGATTATTTTCTGTTTTCAGCCACCCAGCGATGTCGATGGTGCTTTGACTAAATACATTTTAAAATAAAGTTTCTTGGAATAAGTTTGTGTGAACCAATCTGATTGAACCATTTCCGTTTGTGCACTTCTGCATAAGTTCTCTTCATAAAATGCTGTTGTCTGGACAATTTCCTCCTTCATATCTGTGTCTACTCTTGTTTCTGAACTTGAAGCTTAAAGAACTTGAGAAATTTAAATTTTTGGACTGCAGATGCCGTCTCCAAGAAACACCCAAACAGTATCTCCTCCAAATGATAAGATTATTCTGCCTCTGTGCATCCACAAAATTCACATCATAGAAAACATTCAGATCTGTAAGTGTGATGAGCTGAATGAGAGAAATTCCAAACCCAGGAAACTATTTTGTAGATTTTCTCTTCAAGTCCTAAACCGGTTCTTGACTCTTTCATTAAATTTACAGTAAATGGCAAATAAAGGAGAGCTACATTCTCACTGGGAGATGGGGGTTACACACACACACACTCACACACAAACACACACACACACAGTGCAACAGCAGTGGTGGTGGCAGCAAGCATCTCACGTTTCTCACTACAGATTTCAACAAAAGCGAGAATTTTGCTTCATTTCGTTCCAAGATCTGCCAGAGAAAGGGACGGAGGGGGAGAGCCAGGACGTTATTCATGTCTTTCAGTTCATCTGGCTGTGGCCGGCCAGCTTCCCCAGACACAGAGAAAACTCCTCTCTCGTGTTTTTCCACCCTCCTCTCTTTTCTGCTGTTTTTGTTCCCTTTCTTTTTTATTTTGGAGGCAGATTAGCAGGATTAAGTATGGCTCACATATGCTCCTCCTCACTATTGGTATTCACCACGGCACCAGGCCGACCGCCACCCAGACTGATGGACAGAGAAAGAGAGAGAGAGGGAGAGAAGGAGTGGATGTGTGGTGAGGAGGAGAGAGTCAAAGGTGGAAGAAAAGAGAAAGTTAAAAATAAATGAAGGAAGAAACTGTTTTTTTCTGTACTTTTTCCAGATATTAATATCTCTTTATTCCTGTTAACCTGTTAAAATATTATTGCTAGAGCAAACATGGTTACTGTGCTTCAAAGTTGAGTCGACAGTTTGCAGATGAACGTTTTATTATTTAAATGAAAATGCATAAAATCTGATCCATAAAGAAAATACTCTCCTTGTCTATTTTGGAGGAACTTGCCCTGATGAACTTGGATGAACTTGTACAATGCCTGAAGGCCAGGACGTCTCCAAGTGTCAGTACACGGACACCAATAATCAGACTATTCACATTACTTTGATTGATGTTTTCATGAGCTGCGAATAGAATATTCCAATTAATATTCCTGTTTACAGAGCATAGTCTGACTATGACACCAAGCAGTTGTTATATTTTGTTGAAGAATGCAAATAAATATGACGTTATATTGCGACTTATATTTAAACATGTCTCAGGTCGGAATACTACATGTTTTCATTTGATTATTGCTTGTTTACCTTACTCAGGGTAAAGGTATCAGGGAAATGCTTGACTGTGTCTTATAACAGAAAATTGGTGTCCATGTAAATGTAATCTTTGTTGTGGATGCAGTCATGGTCAAAATCTGGTTGACAGCCCAAATCTAAAGGTGTGGAGATTATTAGAGATACAGATGTGTTCTCTTTGAATGTGGGTGTTATGTCCCTGAAGATTTTTCAGATTCTATAGTTTTTGACTGATGCATCGCTCTCGTCTAATAATCTGGATGATTTTTGGACATGAACGAAAGGGTTGTCACTTTGGTTTTGGTTTTAACTAACACTAGTAGCTGAATGCAGTTTTTGAGGCTATTTGCGATTGGATTTGTCCCTTTTCTGCACCAAACATTCACAGTGTTTATGTGTTTCAAACTAATTTTATGTGAATTATCTTCATCACAGATTAATCTCATAGCAGATGAGAGACAGGAGGCTTCATACCTGATACCAGATATATGTTACTGTTGATAAATGATAATGCATGTGATGTATTTAAAAATAATGAGGATTAGAGATAAAGTGTGTGTGTGTGTGTGTGTGTGTGTGTGTGTGTGTGTGTGTGTGTGTGTGTGTGTGTGTCTGCCACACAGTGTCACTGTGGGAAAGTCTAATGAACCAAAGACACAAAGCTGCTGATTTAAATCTGCACTTTACTCGACTTCATTACCATAATCTTATTTATAAACACGAAGAAAACAAGCAAACATAACGACGTGTGTGTGTGTGTGTGTGTGTGTATATGTTAACGAACGTGACGTTGTGACACCTGACTGACGATTACGTAGACATTTAGGTTCCGTTCCTGATTGGCTGCAGGTGATCATTACCCCCCCCCCCGCCGCCCTTTCTCAGACACTCTCTCTCGCGCGCGCGCTCTGTCCCTCTCTCTCTCTCTCTCTCTCTCTCTCTCTCTCTCTCTCTCTCTCTCTCTCTCTCTCTCTCTCTCACTCACTCTCTCTCTATACACAACAGCAACAGCCACATAATTAATAATATCAAGAAAATAGTTTCCCGCTTTTCCCCCATTGTCATTGTTCACTGGTCAATATCATTACTTATGTATTTTTTTATTTTCTATTCTTTCTATATATCCTATTCCTCCTTTGTGGGGAATATATCAAATAAAAAAAATCATACAGAGAAACCAAATAAATCAGAAAAGCTGATAATAAACAAATAAAGTATAATTATTCCAAATTAAATTGACCACACAGTCAGTTAACCATAATAAACTATTATTAGAATAAGCTATTATAGGTCTACTTTTAAATATAATATAATTTTCATTATTTCTATTTCATAAGGAAACACAGAACATCGTCAGCCCTCGCTCCTAAACAGATAAAACCTGTAGAGGCAATTAGCGCTGATTGCGTGTGAATGCGCAGCGCAGCTCGGTCATATTTGCGCACAATGCTGTCTGTCACCTTCAGTTAGCGTCAGTGGATCAGTCAGAGGCCCAGTGAGCAACAGCATCAGGGCCACACATGCTATCTGCGCTCACTGCGCGCTAATTGAAATGTTGCGGATCATAACCGTTAAAAACTATTTCGCACACTTCGTTAATTAACGTTAAAGATGCTCGTCAACGGCAGCTGCTGGACGACAGCGGGTCGAAACGGAAAACACCATATTTAATCCAAAAGCGCGGCCAGGAAACATATTGCGCTGCTTATTGCGGCTTCGACCCGTTTTTACTGTGCGTGAGGAGAAGACTGAGTTCACGCTCGGACGGTTTATTGACAAAATACTAATACTAATACTAATGCTAATAAATAATAATAATAATAATAAAGATAATATCAGGAACCTCTAATCAAAACTATTGTCTCAGGTATTTACAAAATTACTAAACTATCTGTGGGGTATTAAATTTAAATCTTCATATGTATATCATAAATAATCACAGTTTTTGCACAAAACATATTTTCTTATAATTTATGTACAATATTTAAATGACGTCTGATTTATTATTTTCCTGTTTCCTGAACAATCAGACGATCACCAGTTCAATTCTAAGGCGCAAGGTGTTTTCCTCTGTGCGTAAAATCCATCCACACGCGGCCCGAACCTTTCACAAGAAGGGGCCACATGCAGGACGGAGTGTGTCTGGTTTCACTTCATAGTGATGCTGTGTGTCGGTAATTACATCAGGCTGAGGACCGTCCGTCACCCTCCTCCCTCCCCTCTCTCCCATCCGCCTCCCTCCCTCCCTCCTTGCACGGATCTGATTGGTCGCCGGGTGGCTGCCGGGACACACACCGCGTTGTCCCGGTGAAGCGGCCTCTGTGCGCTATAAAAGCCCGCGGTCACACGCAGCCGTGCCAAATGGGCTGTCACACGCGCTTTGGAGTAACCCGTGGATTTGACGTATAGGTTTTCACATCGTCGCGCTTGGAAACTTTCTCGGTGAGTGTTTTATTTGGCAATTTGAGTAATTATTGATGTTTTACCAGACTTTATTTATGGCAAACCAGAGGCAGACAGAGCATGAAAGTCTGTGCGCACTCACTGAACTTCAGGTTTTGAAGTGGCGTTAACATATGACAGCATGCAAAGCCAAAATGTGTCAGTACATATATTATTCATTATTAAGTCAACAGATGAAATTGCAATAAGCCTTTAGTTCTTATCACCAGTCGTTGGATTAACTTTTGGCCTGACCTGTGGATTTTAGGCTTCACTAAATCAACTGTGTTTCCTCCTCAGAGCTCCGTGCTGGACCAGAACTATGGACTCTGATACGAGCCGCGTGTCGAGCAGACCCTCCTCCCCCGAGGTGGACGACACCTTCATGGCAACCCTGAAGAAGTCAGTGCACGGATTCTCAGGCGCAGTGTCCTCCACGCAGAGCGACTCTCCGTCCGACATCCCCGGCCTGCACAGTCTGCACAGCCTGCACAACCTGCACAGCCTGCACAGCCTGCACGACCTCTCCGCCTCCGACGACGAGTCCCTCGCGGCCCTGAGGTTGGCCAAGAAAGACCGTAAACTCCTGTCAGAGAACGAGCTGCAGTCGATCCGCCTCAAGATCAACAGCCGCGAGAGGAAAAGGATGCACGACCTCAACGTGGCCATGGACGGACTTCGGGAGGTCATGCCCTATGCGCACGGGCCATCGGTGCGTAAACTCTCCAAAATCGCCACCCTGCTGCTGGCGAGAAACTACATCCTGATGCTGAGCAACTCGCTGGAGGAGATGAAGCGCTTGGTCAGTGAGATCTACGGCAGCAGCGCACACCACGGCGGCTTCCACCCGTCAGCCTGCGGGACTATGACACACGCTGGGCCCGTGCCGGGACATCCGGCTGCCCCCCATCCCGCACACCCGGCGGTGCACCACCCGCTCCTCCCGCCGGCCGTCTCCTCCGCGTCTCTTTCTGCGCCCGGTATCTCCGCCGTCACCTCGGTCAGACCCCACCACGGACTCCTCAAAGCTCCCGTTCCCGGTGCAGGGCCGCTGGGCAGCAGCTTCCATCACTGGGGCGTTGGCACCGGGATGCCCTGTCCGTGCAGCATGTGCCAAGTCCCGCCTCCGCATGTGTCCAGCATGAGCTCCGTCACCATGCCGAGGCTGACCAGCGACTCCAAGTAACTCCAAACCCAATGGAGACGAACTTTTTTGGGGTTGTCACAGACTCTCTCTCCTCTTATTACATGTTTTTATTTATCTTTGTCGCTGAATCCGTTGCGTGGACGGAGCCAGTAAAGGCGATTGCATTGATTTTCCTCACTGGGACTTTGGGGTTTTGCAACTAACTTAGTGTTTTATGGTGATTAACCTCAGTTGTAAGCGGTGTTTCTTCTCAGAGCTCAAAAAGCACAACGAAATTCCTTTTAATTCTGGAAAACCTTAATGATCCAGTCTTCAATTCGTCTATTTTAACATCAAACTCTCTGGTGATTTAAGGGGCCTGCAGAGGGAAAAGCCCCAACTTGAATCCAACCACAAATATAGTGTAAATATGTAGAATCATCTGTTGAAATAGTGGGAGATATTATATATTATAGTCTTGTTAATGTGTGGGAAGTCTCCTCCTGCCCTCACATGTTGCACCTGCTTTATTCTGTCCTCTGTTTCTCTCCCTGTTTTCTGCCCAGTGGGTTGTTTTTCACTGTCCGGCCCACACAATGGCCACTTCTTTATTTTTTTAAATAAACAGAAAATGATATTTATTTACTTATTTTGAACGTGAATTTCAGATGAATCTCTGATGATGTTGGGTTTGAAAATGTAAAATAAAGACGATTAATTGCAAAAGGGAAGTCTTTGGCGATGTGTTTTATTAAATTTTTTTACATATAGCACAATACAAAAGAGAACATTTGGGAAGGAGAATCAAAGCAGCACAAAAAGGCTTAAAGTCTAAATATGATCATAGAGCGAAAATCTTCGTGTTTATTAATATAATGGTTAAACAATTTTACTTTACTTTATAAGCTTTACAAAGACAAATTCCAACCTACCTGGAAGTGACAACGATTATTTTCATTTTCGTTATAGTAAAGATATTGAAATAGCTGGGAAATGTCCAAACGTTTTTTTTTCCATAAATATAATATACTTATTTATTTCTTAATTAAATTTAAAATGTATAATTCATTTATTGAACATAATCTGCAGAATTTCACCAGAAAATTGAAATAAACCCTTACCCTAACATTTGTTTAGAAAACTTTAAAAACTCTTCCTATCCTATAATTACCAGTTTGATATCCATGTAGGACTAATACTAATAATTACACAATAAACTAAAAATACAAATTAGCCATACATTTCAAGCATGTCAGAACATGTATTTTCTTAAAAAAATGTTCTACAAATAAATAAAATAAACACGTTTTATTTAATGTTAATATTTTGGGATATCGTGGTGTGGTGTGCATTAAAAACCAAGCCGTCTCCTGCAGGATGTTTCAGATCACAACCCAGTCAGTGTGTCATCCTTCATTGATTCAAGGTAACTTCACCTGCACATCTGGATGTCCGTCCTGCAGAATAAAAGATTGATATATATATCAGATTCTGAAAACATTTCTGTTTTATGATCTTTATAACAAGAGGGCATCCATGAAGAACTGCTCATCGAGTCATTTGTTATTCACAAAGTTGTTCTTGCAGTAAGAAGCCACAGTGATGAGTAAAGGCTGGTGCACAGTTAGGGGAAAGGCAGCAGCTGCACAGCAGATTGTCAATGCTGTTGCAATGTTTTCCGAAGGCTTTTGAAGCTGGAACGATATAAACTGAATCTCTGAATATTCATACACGCATTTGTTTATTCGTCTCATTACTCGGACTGAATTATTCAAAGTCCTTCATTGTTTTGTAGGACGTTTCAAAGAGTAAGAGGTCAGTCAATGCAATGCAACAGAAATACAGTCTGTTTACAGGTCAGAAAAAGTCTCAGCCTGTGGAAACTACTTTTACATATTAGAAAAATAGAAGATAAAAATCTTTACATTTACTTATATTACTAATTAAAAATTTCCTTTGTACATTCTTAAAATCACTCAGCGTTCAGTTCGACATCATATTTTCTCTGTCTGACTTCTGCGGTATCCATCCCACCAAAAAAGGAAGAAGTATGAATAAGGTTTTGCTCATGTGAAGGTATGTCTCTTATTATCTCAAAATACTTTTCAGCTTAGTATGAGAGGGGTTAATAACAAGACACCACCCTTTAATATTACAAAATCAATACAAATATTGAATTAATAATGGTGTTTGTCAAGTGGTG
Source organism: Verasper variegatus (assembly GCA_026259375.1). Classification (NCBI taxonomy): domain Eukaryota; kingdom Metazoa; phylum Chordata; class Actinopteri; order Pleuronectiformes; family Pleuronectidae; genus Verasper; species Verasper variegatus. The sequence continues at coordinate 18,145,385 of CM048052.1, read as the reverse complement.
TATTAATTAAACGACATATTTTAGCATGAAGCATAGCTGAAACAGATCGAAATGCTTCACACAGCTACACAAGTCGACAGATGAGCAAAAGCAGATACAACAAGGTTGAGAGAGTGTATACCTCACTAAGGATAACACCCCGTCTAAAAAAAGAAAGTTAAGACCTCAAAATTACATGAATTCTTCTTTAAGGTCCTGATACAACTCTGAACAAAATTTCATGGAAATAGATGGAGTCGTTTTTTTTAAATCCTGCTGACAGACTAACAAACAAACATCAATGAAAACACAACCTCCTGGAGGTAGAAAGAAGAACTCCCTTCACAACAAAACAACATCCATCAAAAATTGAACATTGCTTATTAATGATATTGTTTCTCTAGTTTGTGGATTGACACAAAATGATCTAAAATCCATTCAATAATTCAAAGAGTCTGATTGTAAACTTGTACATCTGCAGTCGACCGTCACCTTCACCTCTGATTTTGACCTCCAGCTGCTTTCACATTTAACAAAACCTTTTCATGACACATAAAAGAATAAATTGTGGGATTATTTGTCTTAGAACATCTGTTTTACCTCAAGTATTTTTCCCCTAGAGTTTTCCAAGTGCCATTTGTCAGCACAAAATGCAGTTAACATGAGTTACTGAGGATCGTATTGCTAAAATAATTAGGCCGCCCTCTCCCCCATGATGCCCTCTCTCTAGTGTTGATTCCAACAATGATCTCCTCTGCTCTTAAAAACTCAGGAACAGCTGAAGTCCAAGCTTCAGTGGTCAGGAAGTCAATATTATACAACAAATAAAATGAATTAATTAAAAGAAAAACAAACAGTATTTTGGTAAGTTGTTATTTCACAGCAGCATCAGCAATAAAGTCTCTGAAATCTACTGGAGAGATGGACAACGCTGTTTGAAAGATTTTATTCACACTTCAGTGAAACAAACTTTAGAGTCAGTGCAGTTGTATTTAAAGCTAATGAACACACAGGCCCATTCACAGCTGGATGATGCACAATGAGGTAAAATGTGACCTGGAAGTGAAGATTACTTCACATGTATATTCAAAAACAAGGGAAGACACTGGAAGGAAATAAACCTAATTTTACCTAGATTACATCTTAAAGAGGAAAAGTTTTTAATGGACACACACATATGCGTTGTGTATCATGTCATATTGTATCATATTTCATTGTATCCCATCGTGTTTTGTCATGTCGAATCGTAATGTATTGTATCGAATTGTGTCGAACTGTGTCGTATCGTAAAATGGGTTGAGACTCAACTGGCAAACACACTTGTACTGTGTTGTGTCGCTTATTTTACCGTACTATACCATACTGTACTGTATCGTGATGTTTCTTGTCTTGTTGTATCATATCGTGTTGTGTCATGTCATGTTGTGTTGTAACATATCGTATCATATCGTATGGTAAATGGGTCAAGATTTGGTTGCTGCCAAAGCCATGATTTTCATACTTACTGTATCAAACTCTTGACTGGACCCATGATGCCCTTTGTTGAAGCATCTGCATTCACTCATTTATGCAAATGACTTCAACATAAGTAGAAGCAGTGGCTCTTAAAATCACTACATTAAACAGTCGCACAATTCTAATGAAGGTTCATTGATTAAACTAAATTCCTAATGATTCATAGAAAGAAAATAGTTATTTGAATCTAATGGTGAAGAAAAATCATTTAGAATTTTTTTTTTTATGGTTTCATTTATTTGTCAGTGAATCTTAAAGATGTTTTTTTCCTCTTAAGCTGGAAAACAACAGCATCTGACACTCATGAGAAAGTTTTTCTATTAAAACTCCAAGATAAACATGGTGCTGAAGTTAAAAGAGAAACTGTGTGAGAAGCATCTTTTCAGCTCGGCCTGGAAGATCTGGTCAATAGCAGCTGGGCTTCACATCCCTGTGTCTGGATTTGAATAAACAGCTCCTTATCCACTGTTGGTGGCAGGCTGACTTATCCATTGATGCTGCGAGTCCGAGGTTGGTTCTGTGACAGTTTAAATATTCATAACTTTGGACAGAAGGGGAGCATCAGTCTTACACTGTTGTAACTGGATTTAAACCTTCCTGAAAACACTGCACAGATGTACACCCTTTTTCAGCTCGGCGCATCATGTTGTGTTAGCCGAAAGGATTAAAGATCGGTGGGATGCATCAAAGGTGGCAGAGTAAGAGAAACAGAAAGAGAAACATAGTCAATGATGGAGCAAAGGAGAGAAGATAAACAAACAGAGAAGCTGTAAGAGACAAAGGCAGGATTTAACACTTACAAGGGAATAGATGGAGCTCGAAGGTGAATATGAAACCTCAGAGGTCACTCTTTCCCATGGGACTGGTGTTTATTCCATCACAGCTCATCTGCTCACTATTTACCAATGTGAAACACTGTGACACATAAAGCACTGACTGTATTGAATAGAAAAGCAACAAGTGGGGGCTTAGCTAAGAATTAATCATGTATTCTTGTTTCTCAGAGCAATGCGATGATGCCTTTTTATGAAGCTCTATGGCAGCTAGAAGCACAGCACTGTGATCAACATTAAACTTCAACTGCACTAAGTGGGCGTTATAGTGATCATGAATAATGCCCACATCGTCATCCAAGCTGGGATTGCAACTGGGAAAATGTATTTCTCTGGAAGGTCTGGTGTGGCACATATAGGCTACTACATCAAAGCAATGAAACAGGATGGAAAAAACGTCATTCAAACTGCCAAATGCAGACACATCATTTGTACCTGCACATCTATTGCACTTCTGTCCATCCTGGGAGAGGAATCCGTCACTTGTGGCTCTCTGCGAGCCTTTAAACAGTGTTTTTAGCCTAAATGTCCTCTGATATCTTACTCTTAGTTACTGCTGCAGTTCTCATGAGAACTTGTGAGTATCGAAAAAACTTGTGATAGCTGCCGTTTAAGGGGTTAAATTTGAATGTCGGCCATACAAATACAATTTCATTGTTTCATTTGATCAGGTGCTGAGACATTTGCCAGGCAAGCCTTTACCTGATTGGGATAGTTAGGTGTCATCAGCATAGCAGGACTATGGAAAGACAATTTATACCATAACCTGCATAGACTCCTTTACGAAGGTCTGACCTGCCCGTGGACTGAGTGGTGTGAATGTCCGCCTCTGCCAAAGAAATCGGTTGAGCGTACGAAAGCGAACATGGCAGCATGAAGGAAGCTCTTGCCAGCCCAACCAGCACAAACCTTCATCAGGTTGCAATGCATGCCAGCCTTTGCCCATACTGCCATCACCAGCATTAATATCTGAGCCTTGTATGGGTCAAGTTGCAATTCTTGTATTGACAGGTTGGGTCCAGAATTGATGAAGGAGTAGTAACGGAGAGCAAGTGTTTGCAGTCTGGGCCAAAGTGGAGAAACTTAGGTCGTTTTATTAACTGTGGAACATGATAAAGATTTCCCTATGATGTAATGTCTTTCTGAAAGTCATTCTAATAAGGAGGAGGTGAGGAGACAGAATGTAAAAGGTCGTGGACACACATCAGATCTGCAGGAACTCTGAAGCATTTATTAAATTATCAGGAGATTAGTGCAGCCTGAAGTTAAATGCTTAAAACACCACGAGTGATGTGTGTGCGTGCGTGTGTGTTTGTGTGTCTAACAATCGAAGAGGAGCAGCAGATGAACTACCCGATCGGGTGGATCAATGTGTTTGGTAAAAGCCCAGTGGGACAAAGACAGAAGGGAGTGAGAGAGAGAGTAAAGGAAAGCAAAAGAAACAAAGCGAGAGAGCAGAAGATCCATTGAGTGTGTTTTCTGTGGCTGAAGAATTGTCCCCAGTGGCTTTGAAAAGAGGGATAATCCTGTCGAGTAAGCAGACCTTTGGATATTCATGACTGGCCGAGCGGCTCGGCGGACTGAAGGAGGACACAGTCAGGATGGGATTAAACATCAAAGTGAATGTGAGCAGAACTGGGGACGTGAATCAACCAGTGCAGAAACACAGAGGTATCAGAGGGCTGTGCTGGGGGGCAGTGGATAACCAGGGAACAGTTGTCTGGTGGGTGGACAACACTTTGAATGACTCCAGCATGAGGGCCTTTCAGGAGAGTGACATGGTGTATGCACCTGCCCCCAATCTGAGAAACATATCCATACACAAGCAGCTGTTTTCCTAAGAAAGGTCTGTTGAGCTGCTGATACTTAGTGCTAATTGCCCGTTTAATAATTGCTCTATATGCAGTCGTGTTTTTCATCCTTATGGCAACTGTTTGTGTTTGTCCCCTCCCTGTCTCAATATGACAATACCCCTGTGTACAAAGCCAGATCCATGAAGCAACGTATTTCTCTGCTTGATGTGAAATAACTTTGCAAGGAACCTTTTGCAACCCTGCAGGATGAAATCAAACACCCACGTGAGCCAGTTCTTATCACCCCACACGAGTGTTGGAGATCACTGATGCTCTTGTGTCACAATGGGAGCAAATCCCTGCAGTCAGGATCCTGATATTTAGATTAATGGGAAGTAATGATGTACAAATACTTCTTACTGTACTTAAGTCGATTTTTAGGTATCTGTACTTTACTTGAGCATTTATTTACCTGACGACTTTTTACTCTTACTCCCTATTTGAAAACAAATATCTGTACTTTCTACTCCTTACTTTCACAAAACTGGCTCGTTACTTGTTTCAACCTCCACAGTCATACTTGTTGTAGGTGTTTTAGGTCCAGACGACATTTTGGCTGATCTCAGCGAACAGCATATGAAAGCAGATAAATTAAAAAGTCTTGAGCTGATGTATCTCAGTCAATGTGTTCCTCCTCTTTTTCTCTCGACCTGCGGGAAACATGCATTTTTAAACGAAGGTCTAACTTAAGGTCTAACATAGTCTTTAGTGTATTGTCTAGCATTTGTTTTTGTATATTTAGCTTTAGTTTTTTTATTTCATTTGTCCAAGTTTAGAGATAGGCAAGACATTATCTTTCACTGCATTAGATAATTTAGCCAGTTATGCTCATATCACCAAAACATAATAAATAATTCAACAGCAAAAGGAACAATGTGGTGATTAGTTTGGATAATCCACAGGCCTCAGTGTAAAATGCTTGATGATTAATAAGCTGACTCTCTTTTGCAGTTTGTTGCATGTTGGTTTCATCATTAGATACTGTAGATTATTCATAACCAGAAAATAACTTCTGTGTTTTGAGAATAGACCAGTTCACTTTGAATAAATCTGCCTCTGACACCAAGAGATGTTTTAATAACTACAACCCCAATTTGTCAAGTTAGTGAAGCCTGCTATCATGTTGCACAGGAACATATGTCTGCGCTTGAGTTGTCGCTTCCCTGGGGTCTGCTGTTTCATAAATCAAATTAGCACCACACTCAGATCACTGGGTATCATCTATCTATCTATCTATCTATCCATCCAAACCATGATTTTTATGTTTGAATTTAAACTGAATTTACAACAGAAAGATAAAACTAATCGGTCAGGGTCTTTGTATCTGACTCTCGTAGTAAACGCTCAGTGGGAGACCCGTCTTTAGTTTTCCTAACATCTGTGATAAACCTGCTGCAGTTTGATCAGGGTGGAAGTTGAATAGAAGAAGGAGAGTAGTGGCTGCTTCAGTCTGAGCTCTCAGGTCTTAGTGGGGATTTGATTGTGCTGAGAGTCTGTGAGGAGCAGGAGCACAGTGGGAGGTGAATGAGGAGGAGTTGGAGGAGGCTGTAAGGCAAGAGAGAGGGGGTAGTAACTGTGTGTGTGTGTGTGTGTGTGTGTGTGTGTGTGTGTGTGTGTGTGTGTGTGTGTGTGTGTGTGTGTGTGTGATAAAGTGTGTAGGCCGACAGATGTGTCCATCTAGGCCTGAAAGAATCATCTTACATCCACTGCATCCATCTGCCAACACAGAGCGGCACGAGTTTCTGAAATGAGAACAATGTGGTCAAATGCAAAATGACGTTCTCTGCTCATGAAAAGATAGAAGAAAAAGTTTTTAACCATGTATTCATCACATTACCATTTTTAACTCTGACATCACCCCCAAACTCAAGTTGTGCAACTCAAGTTAAAATGTAGAGCATATACAGTGTTTAGGACTCTATCCACAAATAACAAATATGTCAAAAGTTTGCATGCATTTTGGTAGAATATTACCACATAGCTGCACAATCTTGACATTATTTGTATTGATCTCTTGCAGTGCCCATTTTAAAACCTCTGTGTATAGAATGGGCTCTTTGCCCGGCCTGTGATGATGCTGGTTGCAGCTTTCTTTCTGAAAAGTGACCTGGAGTCATTGAGCTCAACAAGTAAAGACCTGCTGCTGATTCCTGAAGCCGCACAAAGAGCTGAAACTTGACTCGTCAGTGTCTGTTTCTCTTCCGCTTCCTGAACCTCATCACTACAACAATCCACATCTAATCTCAGAGACGTGTATCCTCATCCATCATACTGCTGCCGGCTTGCACTTTAACAGTGACTTTGGATCTCGCTGCACCGCCCTCCTCACAGACAGGGATAACCTCTGTAAACCCACCCTTGGCCTTGTACTGCTAATAAAAACCCGAAAAGAAACATCTCGACCCGCCCCCACGGCCTGCAGGAATTTAACTGGGGCGCCCGGGCCTCGCTGGCTCAGTGAGAAGAAGAAGAAGCTCTGTGTTTGACTTGGGATGAGGATTCCTATTGAAGTTTAGTGTCTGTGAATCCATCATTGTCACTGTTAAATAGGATCGGGGGGGTTTTGGATACTCTGTGGGAGACAGGTTAACTCACACTTTCCTATTAGCAGCCGTCCTAAAAATCCCTGGTGGTTTTGTTTCAGAGTGGAACATCTGCTATAACAATAGATAATCAGATTGAGGTTATGTTCAGTGGTAATTTTGAATGACCACAATAAAAGGTTGGAGTTCTTCAGTGTTACTTTTGAAAACAAATCCATGTAAAACACAGAAACATTTGGGAAGCATTTGAAACATTCTGGGATTTCCAGGCCTTTATTTTGAAAGTGAGGACACAAGTAGATCTTGCAGGTATATGGCCACAATTAGCAAAAAAATAAATAGGACGTGTCAGTAGAGCAGTTAGCACCATGAAATATGAATGTGGCAAAAGTCCATCTGTATTTAAACAACCTGTGACCAACTGAGCGTGTGCAGCTATTGAGTGTGAAGCATTTAGGCTCTCTTTCACAAAGGGCCTGAGGGCTAAAACCTTACACCCCCTCCCACCTTCATTATCCTTGCCACACTATGATCAGCACCAAATGCTGACTATCCCAGGCCAGCGCTCACAAAGCATGCTGGGAAGCACAAAAGCGGACCTTCAGCCGATCGGTTCCACCTTATTAACAGCTTGTAATCTTCTCATGTCTTTGGCCAGGCCTCACAGAGCAGGAGTTAGAGCGGAGAGACGAGTGTGTCCTCCGTCCTCGCTTTGATGCAGAGCAGCCTTCTCTCTCTGAAAAGTCCTGCACTGGTATATTTTCATTGTTGACACTGCACCTGTTGGCCCACAGGGATGAAATCAGTCACTGGCAACTGTTAATTTCTCATTATTCACACATTGTAAACAAAGCCTACAGCCGGTGCATCACTGGTTTAATGCTGTGGTGTAATTGTAACTGTTTATTTGAGTTTTTATATGGATGCCCAAAACAGATGCACACTTTATTCTTCTCTTTGAGAGTCTGGTGCAAGTTACAAACTTTCTAAATATTAATTCAATGTTTGACTTCGGATCTGATCATGGTTCTTTCCACTTAACCTTTTTTTAAACGGTCAAAATCTCAGGTCTGAGGATCATAGACCCTGTAACTCTTTTCAATAAACATTAAGTTTCCATAGCTTTTTTCTGCCACCCATGTGGTGCAGGAAGTACTTTTTACTGAAAGTAACATTTTACTCAAGTAAAAGTACAATTAAATAAACAAAGATGTACTCAAGTAAAAGTAAAAGTAACACACTAACCATGATAGGATCATTTTTGTCTGGATTTTGAAGTTTTAGTTTGTCAATCAATGGCATCAATTAAGTAATTAATTGTATCTATGAAAATATTAACATTATTTTGGAATATTTTGGAATTTAATAAATTCAAGCAAAGAAACACACCAACACATTTTATTGGTGACAATATGCAAGATGTTAGTATATCTGTGGTCAATAAATAGCACATTATGAACCTCTACGAATAACGTAAAATAACAACAAAATATATCAGCCATAAAGCAGGACACGTCTATTCTGAGGTTTAAAAGAAAAAACTATTCATGTTGGGCTCCAAACCTTTAAAAAAAAAATATATATATATACTGTATATACCAAAAAATCATATTCAATAAACTGATAGCATTTTAAAAATGTTTTGCTTATTGCTTGTTGTATTTCTGAATTATTTGTGTTAATCTGCTGAAACGTATTCAAACTCAAAAATGTAAAACATGAAAATGGTTTTATTAGTTTAAAATCTGCAAGAAAATTGTTTATTTTAGATCTTTACATCTTATTATCTTTTGCTACTGTGCAAGTTTTCAGATTTGCCTTCTACTGATGAACTCTAAAAACGAAAGGATTTCATAACCACAGTTTTTTTCAGTGGAGGCACATTGGGTGTATTTTTCATCCTGTACTGGTGGAGTCATTGACCTAGACGTTTGGCTGAGGTGTCTTCCTGCCTGTCAGCCGCAGGAAGTGACTCCAAACAGACGAGGCATTTAGCTCCCAGGTGCAGACCAACTATTGGCCGGCCTTACCCAGATGGATAGTAGTCCTTCCACCATAAAGACACTAGTCTTCCCCCTGCCCTGAAGCCACCGGTGCTCCTGCCCTGGTCCAGCCTCATCAAAAGGAGCCTGGAAGCTGGGAGGCGGATATGCTGAGCCCCAAATCAAGCTCACTTTTCTCTGCCTGGTGGATAAAAAACGTGGGGGAGGTGCACTTTTATGTTAGACACCAGCTTCTTTCTCTCCCCTCCTTTCTGACTTCTGTATGTATGGCTCCCTGCAGGTGTCCTTTTTTTCTCTTGACACAGAAATCACATCCCCAAAAATACAGTGAAAGCATCACGGCTCGCCTTCTTTCATTACTCCGTTTAGTACGTCTCATTGTTAGACAGGCACTAGAATCAAATTGAGCTCACACACACACACACACACACACACACACACACACACACACACACACACACACACACACACACACACAAACACACCACACACACACACACACATTCATCCTGGCTGCCTGCACTCTGTTTTCCTGCAGGTGCGAGGGCCATCCGCCTGGCCCTTTTCATGGGGCCCTCCCTTTCCTGTCCGTCTGGAATCCATCCATTCAGCTTCAATCACAGCACCAGGCGGACGCCACCGGACCACTGGCAGGGAAGGGAAGCGCCTCCACACACATCTTTCACTTGTTGAACGACAAGAGACGAGCGGCCGGGGACGAAAGAAAGGGTCTTCCTCCTCTGCATCTCCTTCTGCTTTCATCGTAAACAACTTGCTTTCTGTGTGTAACGGTGCGGTGCTTCCCCTCTTCCCTCTTCCCCCTGCCTTCCTTTTCTCCCTCTCAGATGGGCTTTACAAGGAGGGGGAGCGGGTGGGGGGGGGGGGGGGGGGGGGGGGGGGGGGGGGGAGCAAAGAAGAGGACGACCAGGCTCAGTGATGCCGAGGTCTTTTTGTGGCTCATGAATGGCACATCTGAGGTTTCCAGCCTTGCTTGGTGCCCCACGCCAGCTTCACCTGTGGTCGGAGTCAATTGGTCTGTTGTCTGCCTGCCTGGAACCGTGCCCAGCTCTCTGCCAGCCAATTTGGTTAGCGTAGCCGCTCAGAGCTGAGCAACAATAACCTCCTCCTCTACACCATCAATTAACTCTCCCCACACAATGATGTAGCCATTGACTGTTTGCCAAAACTGTTCTCTGACACAATTAACATGTACAGCTAATACCTGCTCTCCGGCACATAACAAAGTCCTTAAATGGTTGTTGAAGTTGTTGAACGGCTGCAGTGGCACATTCCATGAAGCTCACTATGTTGTTTTGTTTGTTATCTTTACAAAAGGTAATTAGTTGGCACAACTTTTATTGTTTGGAATGGTTGACTCAGAATTGCCTAAGTTGCCTTGAGTTTTTGACTTTTCCCCTTTTATTCATTATATTGCAAAACTACTATTATTTATTAAAGACAGAGCCTCACTGAGATAAATAAGTTCCTCCACAAAAACGTCCTTGCTGACAAATGCACCAAAAAAATCTGAAAAAGATCTGATCTCTTCATATTAAAAACTGCTGATTGGAGTTTTTCACTTAAGTTGAGCTGACATTCAATATGAGAGTGTTAAAACTTGTTTTAATCTTGATTCTTGTTACTTATGTCATAACACAAAAATAAAAAAAACTCCTAAAAAATGATTGCACTAATTGTCAACTATAACATTGTGTGTTTGAATTGTGTTTGAATGTAAAACCTTTTCCTAATATCTCTAAAACACCCACTGATCCTTTTTTTCTCTTAGTCATCACTAGCTCCTCATCTCACTATCAAACACCAGAAAGCCAGACGTGCACATACGTGTGTTTGTAAAGAGCACATCATGTGTTGGGGAGGAGTTGAGCTGAGGTGGGGTTATGTGAGGGGACCATTTAACTCACTTTTCCACTGTGCGAGCTGCCATTCTCGCCACATGCAGCTGTGGAAGTGAGATAAAGCCGAGCTGCCACTTTAGGAAGCTCGTACCACCAGAAACCTCTGAAGCCAAAAGTAAAGTGAATCGTCATTGTGCTGGATGGCTCCTGTTTTCTACAATCACAGGGGAGAAGAACAAGTGGAGGGAATAAAGATTTGATCTTTGCACTTTGTGGATTTTTTTATTTCTAAAGCAGCAGTTAAGCATTTTTTTTTGCTTGACTGAGAGACTACTTTTAATTTGACTCTCAAACTTTTGCTGAAGACAGTGGACTACAACTCTGAAGAGAAACACACCTCGGAGGAGACTATGAACGTGCTGTCGAACCCAGTGATCAGGGCCCAGGAACAGTCTCTACCTCTTTGTGGCCCCGGGTCTGTCCAGGACTTACCACACTGCCCTCCAGGCTTCAACCTGGGCTCCCGCCTCCACCCTGCACCACTGCTTAGCCTCCAGAGCAGCCAAAGATCGATCAAACCACAGAGGGAGCTGAGCCCTGAGGAGCAGCAGGAGCTCAGGAGGAAGATCAACAGCAGGGAGAGGAAGCGGATGCAGGACTTGAACATTGCCATGGATGCCCTGAGGGAGGTCATGGTGCCTTATGCCTCCTCACCTTCCTCCGCCTCCTCTCATGCGCACCAGCCTGGCGCTCCTCCAGGCCGCAGGCTCTCCAAGATCTCCACTCTGGTCCTGGCCAGGAACTACATCCTCCTCCTGGGTTCGTCCCTGCAGGAGATGCGGCGGCTGCTAGGAGAGGTGAGCATCGGGATGGGAGTGAACACAGGGCCGGTCCCCCGACTGCTGCTTGCTGGAGGGTGGCCCCTCATCTCCGGCCCCAGTCAGCTCCTACTTACCCAAGAATCCATCCTCACTTCAGCAGCTGCCTCTTCTTCGTCCCCGTCGTCTTCCTCCTCCACTTCATCATCCGCTGCTGCTAAATGTCCCCTGCTGTCTCCAGGCCCCATGGAACCCTCACTGGCCCCAGTGCAGTGGAGCTCTACAGGTGCCTCAGGGGTGCCCCTGTGCCCGTGTGGAGTCTGCAGACTGCCCAGATTCAGCCACTCAGCTGCAGTACCCAGATTCCCAAAGTGAAGAGGATCTGACGAATGGACTCGATGACTGTTACATGTATGCAACATTTTTATATGAAATTATTTTTCTAACATTTTTAACATGTTAATATTTTACTACATTATATACTCACAAATGTCCTTTTAAAATTGATGCAACTATTCTGTTTTTGGCACGACTGGCTCTTTGAATGTGATCATGCTTTGTTTTTCATGTTGCACAAGAGAAAATAAACCACCTTGGAGTTTGTTGAATATTAAATGTAATGAACGTGTGCTCGCTGCATGTGACTAAGTGAAAGTCGGTGACACTTTCAGGGACCAACAGCTGGAAGTAATCCAAATATAGAAATAATAGGTTCTTATAAAATAAAAATTATGCCATTTAAAGGCTTTGAAAACAAATCTAAAACTGCTTCCTACTGTGGGCAACAGAGTCCTGCATGAACACATCTTTCTCCAACATTTGGAACCTTTTTTTATTTGATGATAACTGTATTCATGTTTATATCTGTGCTCTTATCAGTGGTTTGAAGTAGACGGGGCTGCACTGTGCAAACTGATCAAACCCAATTTTGCGTATTTGAGTAAATAACAGTAGAGAAACATTAAAAATATTTTAGACTTGAAGCCCAGTTTTCAGGACATTTCAGAAAGTATGTATAAAATAACAAAAAGCTATAATAACTCACTCTAATTCTATGTGTTGACACTGGAAAATAAATAGAACTAAGTTATTAGGATGAGAAAAGATGGTCACATGTATCCTGACCCTTAAAGGGTGGTAGATATGTATATTTGTATCAAAGAATACTGAAAAGAAATAAGTGATGCAAACTATTGACTGACAAAACATAACAATCTGTCTTGACAGAGCTGATGCATCCCCAGCGACACTGAGCAGAACTATCACTTGAGTGCAGCCAGATTTAAAGGTGTCACTCAGCAGACGTCAACCCTCCGCCAAGGCCCAACAGTTCAATTCTATCAAGCTGCACCAAATTTCACACACTCATACAAATCAGTTCTCTAAATAGGGTTGATTTTTTATTTTTTTAAATCAAGATCCATGATTTATTTCCTGGTAAAACTGTGAAAATGTTTAAATTCTAACATTATTAAAGAAAGTTCCTGGAAATTCCTGGACCTGCCCCCTGTTCCAGATCTGATAAAAATTCCATGGGTTCTTCTCTGACCCATAACATAGTTTTGTGGAAATTTTGCTTACATAAAAAAACATAGGTGAAAACATTAGAAGGAGGAAGTCAAAGCACAAATCCCCAAGTATTTAAGTGTAAATTCAGATTGTGTGAATATTAAATATTGTACACAAAATATGTCATAACACGTACAGTACATCTGCTCAGTTTTGCTGGTGGTTCATCACCTCTTTCTTTCTTTTATTAAAGCAAAAACTTGATTTAGAATTTGTTTTGGAGTTTGTTTTTAATCCATCAGCCTCATTACGAAGTCAACAATAATTGCGGTAATTGTATTCGCATCCAAAGCAGGTAAACACAAAAAGTCCCTGTTAGTGTTATCTTTTATTTACAAGTACATTTGTGTGCAGCTAAATGTAAACACTAACTTTTTACAGCTTTCAACCTGTTGAATCCTGCCGCACCGTCTGTCCGACACAGCTCAGAGAAGGAAAATAATATCCAGGCAACTTCCCCTGGTGCTTTACCTCGTTCGTTGGATCTGCGTCGCTGTAATTTTGGATCTACCTCACACTCTGACAAGATGCCGACTTGAAAAGCTCCCTCCGCCCTCCACGCCACCTCAACAACAGTGAAACAGTCCTCATCTCTTCCCCCCATTCACCGCTCCACCAAGCAAAAGATCAAAACCCACCCATGTAATTACTGCTCCGCAGAATGGAGGCCTTTTGATTATTAGCCCTCTCTTTCTCCTCCATCCTCAAATTCTTGATGTTTCTCTGTGTCGAGGAGCCCGGACGGGTGATTTGGTGCCACTCATTACACTCACTCCACAATATGCTCAAACGCCCAGAAAATGTGTCTCGCTGAATGGACTTCACTCCTGCAAACTCGCCACCCCTCTGGAAGGAAGCAGGCGGCCTCACTCTGAGCAAGAATAAGAGGCGCTGGCAGAAGGGAGGGGATTCTGCAGAGCGGCCTGCATGAATAATAATAATGAAAATAATCATAATGCTGATAAAATACTCAAAATAATTGCTACACCACCGGAATAAGAGGATTATGGAGGGCATATATGTGAATGGTGGTGAGTGAAAGGACGGGAATCTGTCAGCATCAGGGAGGACAAAAGAGGAGCTGGATGCCATTAAGTGAGATTAAGCTAAATAAGGCTTGATTTTCTTAGAAGGAAAAGAAGGAGGAAGGAGAAGAGGGTGAGAGTGAAGGAGGAGAGAAGAGGGAGAGAGGGAGTGTCTGATTGATAGATCAAAGTAAGACGTCCAAACTTCATGTCTTTCATTTACATATAGCTGCTTTATGCCTGCGGAGGGATTAGCTACCTTGCTATTTTCTCCGGGTCCTTCTCCATTCTGCTGCCTCGGCCTCACCATCAATTCCCTCCTGCTCTCAGGATGGTTCAGCCCTTCTTCTCCTCGGCCTCCTTAATTTCTCCCCCCTTCTCCCTCTCTCCCCTTTTCACTCTGTTTTTCCAAGAGCCTCTCACTTTCTCGCGTTTGGTGGTTTCATTGTTGCGGCGACGCAGGGGTCTGGTCAGTCTTTGTGTTAAGCACTTTAACTCATCTCCATTTCATCACTGCTGCTCAATGGGGCGAGGAGAGCTCGTAAGACAATGCACGCACACACACACACACACACACACATACAGACACATGATTCTGCAGATTCAGCGCTGAATACTTTTAACAGCAAATCCACAACCTGTGGTATTTTATTTTCTAGAAATGTGACTCCTTTCTCCATTTAACCAGATTAAAAAAAGTGTGAATGAAATTTAAATCTTTTTAGAAATATGAGGAACAAAAAAAACAGCACAATAAAATATATAAACAACCCGTTTCAGATTCACAGAACAAACTAGAGTTTCCAACACTATGTAAAGTAAAATAATGGAATTTAAAGTAAATAATAATAAGTGCATTAGAAGCATGTCATTGCTCTTTTCCAGATTGTGTAACTTCAATTCACCATCAGGTTTGACAGATTGAAGTCCTCATTATTAGCTTTAAGTTAATTTATTCCCTATCTTCTCTTTTTTATTGTGCATTTATGCCTCTGAATATATAGTTTCTTTTTTTATGTGGAGCATTAAATACTTTTTTGCATCCTCTGCTTCTTCAGCCTGGTCCGTCGGCAGCGCTCGCCTCTGGCAAATCAGTTTTTATTGATTGGTGTAAAAACGCATCACCAGTGTGGGAATGTCACCACAAACACCAGATTTAAAATCCCTGAAGGCCTATACAGCTAAATCATTTACCTCACTCTGATTAATGGCTTGATTTGCATGTTGTGTTTTAATTTAGTGTTTGAATATAATGGATCTTCACTTTACTTGATTTCAGATCTCTCAGGTCAATATCTGAAACAGTATCAACTGAAACTGTGATTTGACTTGATTATCAGGCTATAACAAGATATACCAACAGTTCCAAATCAGTCTAACTAGTATAACCTACAGTAGATACAGAGCTTGAGACTGTTTGAGCACATCTCCTCTTTTTGTCTGTGGCAAATGAACAAATCCCCTTTTTAGAAAATGCCCAGAAATCCCATTTAAGCTCCGTCTCAGTTGGGGGCCGTGTCCTTCGGAGGCTGCATCAGAAGACTGATTGCGTCACAGCAGCGCAACTAGTCTGTCCCAATTCGAAGGCTCCTTCAAATACTATCAACGTATGTGTCCTTCCACCCCTGAGCAACAGAGACTCCCATGGGTGGATCCTTCCCGGCCCCAAATATCCCAGGATTCATTGCACTTCACTGACAAATTGTTTTTTAAAGAGTTGATGGCAGCAGCAGGCGAGGAGAAAACGTCTATAAATTGAAATATTGGCTAGTTTTTAACCCAAAGAACTTCTTTCCCCATAGCTCTGTTGCTAGGTGATGGCTGTAAGAGCAGAACAAGCTGGTGGTGCAATAAGAAGAACATATCGGTTCAGCCGATGAAGAATGCAGCCAACTTTGGCTGCATCCTTCAGACCCAGTCTCCCCGAAGGACTCGGCTTCTGAATTGAGACACAGCTACATTATGGTCCCCTAGTGGCCGCAGGGATCATGAATCTTATTTGTCCAGGAGGAAATCAGGAGCCATGATGATGAAGCTAAAGATGGAGAAGGTCTGTGGTGGATTAAACGGACACAAAAGCATTTAAATGTTTGTTTACCCAGTCTTTTCTGTCGCACATATGTCTTTGCATTAACAGATTTTTACGATTCACTAAATCAACGGTACAGAACCAGCGGAGCAATGGGACTTATTTCTAACTTTTTCACAAAATTGTCCAAATCCAATTAGCTGCTCTGTGCTCCAACATGTGTCTCTAACGTGGATCGTCCACATTGTCTTCCACTGTCCCCTCTCCTGCAGCCTCTCATCTCCGAGTGCTGTTTGCCTCCAGCCTTTGTCGTACTGTTTCACAGCACTTAACCAGTCAACGTGGGGAGTCCTTGGCTTAGGAAGTCCTGAGCCATAAATTTCATCTCCACAATGAGCGGAGCACAGGGGCTGGTCAGGACCCCCATTTACTTTCCAACCCAGCTTTTATTCATCCCCTCCCTAAATAACATCAGGCCCTCCTGTGCTGTCCCACCCTAAAATTCCTGATCCCCTGTGTCACCCCATTCTGTCTCAGACCGGGCCGATACAACGGGGTTACCGCTGAGCCCGCTGGCCCGCTCATTAAGCATCGTGTTCTCTCCCACCCATTCCAGCCCTCTGTCCTATTCACGCCGCGGCCCTCATTACAACTTTACAGGCCACCATCAGCCGTCACCTCATTACCCCGAACGACGGGCTGAGATGGTGTGTGGTCACCGGAGACGTATTGTCTTTGAAAAATCCGAAATTATCACCAAAGCTTTGCAAATTATTTTGGCTTGGAGGGAAATCAGGCTGATTTTAAGTTGAATTGATTGTTTTCATGTGTAAATATTGAAGGTGACGACAGTGAAAAACCCTTCAGGGTCATTAGAGTTAAAAGTTAAGCTCCGATTTCCTTCTGCATCTCTATTGAAGTATTTAGAAAGTCACATTAAAACTCATGTTGTAAAGAGCGTGCCTCTGCTAACAGTCCCTGAAAAACACTCAGATATCATTGCTCTAAATGTGCCTGATATATTTAATCTAGATCCATGAATTATTCCCCAGTATATTGATGAAAATGTCTAAAAAAAAGACTCAATCCACACAAAAATGGCTTCTTCCCTGATCCACATCCTCCCACCAGGTTTTATGGAAATACGTTCAGTTGTTTTTTTGTTATCTTGCTTGAATCCCAACAACCAACAAACAAATGTAACCTCCTCGTGAGGGTATGAGAATTTACTTTTTTCAAACAAATGTAACCTTAACTTTTTGGGTGATTTCAAGGTGGTATCAGACGCAGGGGCCGAATTCTTTAACAATCATATATAGTCCCAGATGTCGTGTTAAAACTGTCCTTGTTTGTTACTCAAATAATCAAATTTCCTCCAAACTTTGGGGGCACTAATGAGCGTCATCATCTTTCTATTAAGTATTACGTGGCCCCTGATGGCTAAAGGGCCTCAGTCTTTCTCAGGTTACTATGGAGACAACAACATGTCTGCCCTGGTTTTTCTCAAATGCTGAAATTGTCCAAGAAAACTAATAGTAGTGGATTCTCATGAATGACACAACATAAACCAACGCTGTGTTTGGATGATCATGCATTTATGAAAGTGATCAGTATATAGTACTGATCCAGAATATTGTATCCTATGATATTATGTCTCCCATTTGTGATCATCAACATTCACAAATCTGAAAAAACATCTTTGCAAAATGGACCAATCGACTAAAACATGCAAAGACACCATGGTCCTTTAAATGTGTGTGTGAGAGTGTGTGTGTGTGTCTCTGTGGTAATGAACCCCTGGCCCTCAGTTTGCCCTCTGAACCCGCGGTGGCCTTGGAAGCAGGAATTCCAGTTAACACATCACAGATCAGTTTTCTTTTCTTCTCGTTTTGTGTTTCTGTTGCTTCTCGCCAAACGTTGGCTGGGTGTCGCCGAGGCCTGACAGCCACCAGCCCCTGTCCCTCCTCTGTTTTCCTGTCCTCTTTCTTTCCTTCCTTTCTCCCGCTCCTCTGTTTGGGCTCCTCTTTCTTGCCTCCTTTTCTGCTTAATTGAGTTGTTTGGCAGGCGGGCTTGTCAGACAGCACCGTCTATGTGGGGAGTCTGAGGGGCAGGGGGGCACCCGCCATTGTGCTCCCAGAGACGGGTTAGTTTTTCACTGTTACTGCTGCATGAGTGAACATGGCCCAGTTTAGCACCAGGGGGGAGCCGGAGTTACATTTCTAAAATATCAAGGAGGCTGCAGTTTTTTTTTATCTAATATGTAAAAGAGAATCTGTTTCTAAACTTCATCTTGAGATGTGGCTCATCAAAAAGTTTTTATTACAAATTTAAGTTTCGGCCAATTTCACTCATGTGTTACCATAATTTACATGTAGAAAGGAAGGAAAGGCACATACAAACAGATGCATCACACATTTTCTTCGAAAATATTGAATGACGATTTAACATACGAAATTTAAGTGTCACGTATTTGTATTTAAATTTAATAAGTCTACAAATAGGATTTGGACCATTCAGAGAGAAGAGAGTCTCCTCAGTTTTAAGTGCTCTGCAAACCCATAAATATCATCTCCATAGGAGAGAGTAGAGTGGTGTGAAGAAGGCAAACACTGAATGTGTGTGGAGTCATCAATCATCAGGACAGAGAGAGAGAGAGAGAGAGAGAGAGAGAGAGAGAGAGAGAGAGAGAGAGAGAGAGAGGTGTAGAGGAGAATTCACATTTCACTTTTCCGTGGCAGTCGTGTGATCATGTAACTTTGAGAATATAAAAAATAAAGACCTCTGATGATGAAGTCATCACAGATTCAAGATCAGAGGATTTTATGTTCTATTAAAACACAAAGTGGTCACAGCCACAGTTCTGTGGAAAAGTGCTTGTTTGCTCCATATCTCTTGTTCATATTAAGTAATCATGATTCCACTTCCTTGCCCATGTAAAGAATCCCAGCAGTTGAACCAGTAGTTTAACCGTTTAACCATTTAACCTATTTACATATGGACTCCACATGATTGCCGATTATTTTCCACAACATGACTATAACGGTTTTGTTTTCAGCCCGGTTTATTTGTTTGATTGTTTGTCACCAGGAGTGACAGAACTTAGTGGAATTATGGGACATGAGCCAAGAAAGAAACATCAAATATTGGCAACAATTAAGGTTCAGGAATATTTTTCAGCACTATCTTTAACATTGCGAGACCAATTAATAAATCATGGATCGTGACGAAAATAAACCTAGCATATTTAGGGAATTCATTTTGAGGAGACTGTTGGGTCTTGACCGAGATATGAGCTCTACTGAGTGTTTTTTGCTTGCTCCTTTACGAAGGTCCATAATCCACTCAGGTCAAATGATAAAATATTTAAATAGATTTTCAATATAATATATAATATTCAAATATATATTACTTGTGCTCTTCTTTCAGTTGTCAGTATAAAACAGAAATATTGTGCTGCAAGTTTTTGGCTCATTAATACAACTAATTTTTAAGACAAATAGTCAGTGTTGTTTCTATTGTTGTAATTGTGTTATTATTCTTTCGTCATCTTGTGTGTTTGTTTGTTTGTTTGTTTGTTTGTTGGTTTGTTTGAGACTGAAGGAGAAACACACTCTTCTCTTCCCTCAGGGTCCTGTCCATCTGCTCACACACCAAAATAGACAACCAAGGGCAATGAGGGGTGTGCGTGTGTGTGTGTGTGTGTGTGTTGTAAATATGAGGTTTTTGAAGGGTTGGGTGTGTAGTCAGTTTACATGGTACAAGGTCTGGACCAGAGCCACTAGACTTCAGCTCTCTCCCTAAGGTTGCCCTCTCCTTACTTTAAACTATCTCTCTCTCACACACACACACACACACACACACACACACACACACACACACACACACACACACACACACACGCACACACACACACACACACACGCACACACACACACACACACACACACACACACACACACATGCATGCACTGGGCTGCTCTGACAGCTACAACCCCCACAAACACATACACCGACACACTTGTGCCATCACACAGCCGTTCTCTTTCTGCTGACCAGCAGAAACCCTGGACACCTCAACCCAAGGACAGTGTGTGTATGTGTGTGTGTGTGTGTGTGTGTGTGAGAGAGAGAGCTTACAGGGGTTGCTGGGGGCCACAGCTCACTCCTCCACTCCTCCAGCCTGCTGGAATGCCAAAACCAGCCGGCAGGGTCAAGGAAGGAGTCAAAACACTTCAGAGAAACGAGGAGAGGCCAAGCAGCGTTGTGCATTTTTATCACACAGGTACATGATTTTGACCTATTGAACAATAAATGGAAATGACTTTACTTTGAAGTCTGGAAAAAGCTCCAGCGTAAGTTAAAAGGTGGAGAACGTGTGTTGGCTGCTCGGCCTGAGAAGAAGGAAAACTCACCTTCATGCACTTGAACAGTGAGAAACAGTTTTCGTACAAATGGGGTTTAGTATAATTTTCTCTGTGATATTCATACAAGAGGAACTACATTGTATTTGTAAGCCTAATTTAACATTATGCATTAAGTGTATCATTGAATTTAAGACAAAAGATAATTTCAACCTTCAAGTGTGTTTTTTTGTCAGGACAATTGGACTAATTCTCATCAGACAAAATAAGCATGAAAACAATAAAGTCGTCAAATTGTGATGATGAGGTGGATCCAGTATGGCGGATTCTGTATCGTGCTGGCTGATCGTGACAATAAAGGCGGATCCTTTATCGTTTTGGCATCGGAAAATGGTGGTGGACCACGACCAAGGTGGCAGCTGATGATGGATCCTAATGGCGACAATGAACAATGACTGTGGACTATAGTGGCATCCGATCTTGATGGTGGATCATGATCTTGCTGGCTGCTGACCATAGACTGTGATTGCAGAAAGACTGCTTGATACATAGTATTTCTCAGATACTTGACCCTTATTGTACATTAATCCACCAATTCACTGACCTTCAGTTATGCTTCAGAAAGGTCTTCCCCTATCAGTACTGCTAAAACCTTGATGATGTTTCCCTTCACACTTGACATCTATTGCACTTCTGTCCGTCCTGGGAGAGGGATCCCTCACATGTGGCTCTCTCTGAGGTTTCTACGTTCTTTTTACCCTGTTAAAAGGTTTTTTTGTAGTTTTTCCTCACTCTTGTTGAGGGTTAAGGGCAGAGGATGTCACACCATGTTAAAGCCCTATGAGACAAACTGTGATTTGTGAATATGGGCTATACAAATAAAATTTGATTTGATTTGATTTGATGATGTGTCTTGGGGCTTGTAAATAATTTGAAAAGGTTTTGGTCAAGTGGGCAACACACTATATAATCTGGCAGATTTCAAGTCCGATTCAGAATAATGTATTTATGACCATACGACTAAGTTGGTGGAGTTATTTTTGAACGTAGTGAGTGGTAACACTACTCAATGACACCAGACATGAGTTTAGAACCTTATTTTAAGATGCCCACATTAATTCTGTACGATTAAGTCTCATAACAAATGTCCTACTGTGCAATTCATTACAAACCTCTTCTTTTAGAGAAAGACATGAGATCTGTTGGAGTGGGATGTTTTCCATAAGCTTTAACTGTATTTTGGACCATAACTCTAAATATGAGTTAGTGTGATGGGTACCAGAGGAGCACAGTATGTGATTGTGTATGTGTTCGCATTTTTCAGTGTGTGTATGTTTGTATGTGTGTGTCTGCGTGCTGGGCAGTGTACCCACCATCCTGAGTCCTCTGTTGGGAAGGGCACGGTCCATTCCTCCTGTGTGCAGGTGTCATGGTTGGACCTCTTCATTTGCATACATTTGCATGCTGTCAAACGGAGCTGCTGCTGACAGCTTCCAGAGCCGACTGTCTTCCTGGACCCTGGCCCAATCCTGTCGGCATGGTTACACGGGATGGGCAAAACGTGGCGCGGCAGGCTCACGGCCAGGCCGACGTGTCTCGACGAGAGCCTCTCCGAGACGTCTTTCGGTGGACAGACGTCAACTCCAATGACCTCCAAATGTCTCTGAGTGAGACCAGAGAAGCATGTATGTATTTACAGTGTGTTGGTACTCAGCAATGTAGACACAAGTTTGATCCTTTTCCCACAGAAACTTAACAAGGAACTAAAAGTCAATTTGGTGGATTCTAATGATAACAATAAAGAACCATTACGAGCATGTGAATATATCCATAGATACATTTTTCTACACATATAGTTATTATAGTTTATGGTTGTGCGTTTGAAAGAAGACGTGCAGAGCCTGAAAGACCCCAGAGAGGCTGTTCTTTCTACATTAATATGAAAACACATTTTAATGAATTAGCAAATACAGTCAGTCATTCATCCATGTATCCAGTCATTGCCACACATATGACAACATTCTGTTATCGTTGAATGTAAATAGTCTGTATATCTAGAGTCTTCTCACCCACTCAAAGTGCTTTAAAGTCCCTTTTAAGCACACATTCATACAGTACTTCTATATGCAGCACTTTTCTCTCAGACACTTTCAGCACAGCTGTCAGGGGGAAACTGGGGATCAAACCATCAGTCTTCCGGTTAGTGAATCACCCTCTTTACCTCCTGAGCCACAGACACCAGTAAATATTTCCATGTCCATCTCTCATCCCAATATGGATATTAATGGAAACCAGTGCTATGTGTGAATTGATAAAGTATCAGCCTCTTAGGTTGTGTTTGACCAGAACGTTTCTAAAACAAATCCTGGTTTTCTATATAAGTTCCTATGGTGTGACTGTGTAACTGTTTAAGACAGGATCTGACTTTAGAGTGTGAAACGGTAGATGACTGTCCAATTGCAGAGGGGCATGTTTTGGAAAGAACTAAATTGATTTATGAACTTAAACATCTCCCCCTTTAGTTTATTGATGAGCATCCAAACAGACCTAATACATGTGGACACAGAAAATATTGCATCAAAGTTTGCATCAACAAACACAACACACTCAGTTGTGTCCTGATCATAAACACCATCAAGGACATTTTATTCCATGCATTTTCCTTTTCCTTTTTTTTCACAGTGGCACTGTGCTGCAGTGGTTTTCTGGGATTTGCTCCTGCTCCCCCAGTGACCCTCAAAAGATAAGCCTATAGAAAATGGATGGATGGACTAAAATATAAAATATATTATATAAATCAAGACACTTGTGCAGGTATTACCACTTTTCATGTGCCACTGATCTCCATTCTCCTCTGAAACGTAAATACTTGAGATGTTTCTACCGTGTCCCACTCCCTCCATCATTTCAACCTTTAAAATAAAACAATAAAACTGAAGGTGAGTTCACTGTCCAGTCCCTCTCTGTAAAAACAACCTGCTGTTTACTCTGCTCCTCCCTCCTCCTTCTGTCTCCCTCCTCTCTGCTGTTGGCAGCAGTGCCGGGACCTTTCAGAACAACTTGTTTGGCCCCAGATTTCTGGACATTAGGCGCCAAGAGACACAGAAGCCAGAGAGTCAATGCTCTCTCTCTCTCTCTCTCTCTCTCTCTCTCTCTCTCTCTCTCTCTCTCTCTCTCCTCGGTTCCTCCCGCCCTCTCATCTCTGCCTCCTCGGCGGGTGTTTGTCATCCCCCACTGAGCCAAACAGACGTGTGTTTACCAGTTTACTGTAGCTGGCCGGGGAGGCTTGTCGGTGTGCAGGCCAGCGCTTTGTCTCTCACACTGTGAAACACAACAGCAGTTAGACTTCTCCCTGACAGCATGCTAATCGTCTGATTTAACTCTCCCATGTTTAATCATGAGGGGAAACGGAGGGAGAGAGAGATTATGATAATTGGTTCAAAGTTCTTTTGTGTTGGATCCCATCTGTACACTTTTACAATGAGGGTGTCACTTTCAACATGTCTGTTTCTTCCCGGTGCAAACAAACATGTAGCACACAGAGGTTTGATATGCCAGGTTGTGGGAAATAAAGGAAATGATTTTCCCTTTCACTTCTTTGCACCTTTAATAATGTGCCAGTCTGTGTGGGAGGCCAGTTTGTGAGTCGTCCACACAGGACTGGTTTTATTTGAATGTATGTTTATTTGTCGTATTTTTCTGGCTCCCTGTACTCAAAGATTATTTTCAATACAAAAGCACGCACACCACAATTTTGCATCCCTGGACCTGATGCAACACGATGCAACAACAACAAATGCTGCAGAGGTTGAAGGTGATTTGGTGAGGAAATAGTGGGTGGGGGTGTGGTTAACTCCAAGGTTATAATGTTGAGACGTTTATCATTTTTTAAACATCGATGTGAATGAAAAGCAATGCATCATCAGCATAGAGCAATAGCCAAATGAAGTGGCTTCCTAGTTCCAAGAAGTGTCTCAGGAAATAGTTTGGAAATAATGTGAAATATTTGGACCACAATGATTAAGAGCTACCAAAATGGTCATACAAGTTGACTTTGGAAGACACTGACAAACACTCTTAGGTATTTGGTATTTTTGAACACGGTACTATGCAACAATTATTGTGTTTAAGGATTATGTTGCAGCATTTTGTCTTTAATCAATGGTGAAGAAAACAACCTGATAGTCGACCAGAAGGAAATCCCGACTGTGTTTCAGTTTATCCCAAAGGTGCTGGATGGGGTCGGGAATCTCCCCAAAGTGAAGCAGAAGCCGCTGGATTGCCCCCTGCTCCCTCTTTATTAAAGATTGGAAAAATTCAAATTTGAATCAGTAATTTGATGCTATGAAAACGGGATTGAAAAATTATTCACAACTGAAACTGACTCGTGATTGGTCGAGCACATTTATCGTCAGGACCTTGCTACCTCCGCACACGGCTCTATATCCAAATTGCTACAACGCAGACTCTGACACCAAATTCGCAAAATATCAGCGTTTGTATCTTGCCAACTTTATGTCAGTGTAGTGTACAGTATATAGTGTACAGTCTCAGATTTCGTATATCAAACTGGAAAAATAATTTCTTTATGGATCTGGCTTTGTGCACGGGGGGATTTATCATGTTGAGCATAACACACTCTTGTCTAAGAGATCATTGCATGATGTGGTCTTCCTTCACTGGAAATAAAAGGTCTAGAGTTAACCAATGGTTTAAATGTCAAAAATAGTGTTGGGTGTACAAATTAGGCCCTAAATTAAAAATAAAGGTTAAATTTGGACATTAATGATTTGTGACGATGCCAGGTCCATCATTGGTTGACGTGATTGTTCAGGAGGTTGCAGCAGCATCAGTGTGGGACTCACAGTGAGTTGTGTTGCTGTGAACATGTGAGTTTTACAGACACTACAGTGTGACCGGCCGCCACAACAATCCGCTTTCTCTGTGACACAGACAATGGTGGGACTGTTCCACCACAGACGTACAAGTGTCCCAGCCATCTGTCTGCATACCCCCACAGTACAAACATTGTCCTACACACACACACACACACACACACACACACACACACACACACTGCTGCCACCCCCCAAAACACACAGCAACCCCACTGTCATACATGTACTTTGTATTAACAATGCAGAAGTGTTAATTCCATACACAGAACAATTTTGAATTTAGATTCTTATTTATTTCTTAAATGTGAAACAAAATCACCAGATGTAGTTACACTGAGCTGCAGGAACTTATCATGGCAATTGTTTATGTCAATTGTAGTATATATATTAGAAATGTGAGGCACAACTTCAATGCTTTGTCTGAGATATTTATAGGGATATACACTTTTTTCAATTCACCATTTCCAAGTTATAAAAGACTAAATTACTTTTAATTATGAGAATAATATTTGGCTCTTTATTAAATTATCATTAACTTAAATGAATGAAAAACTAGTTGTCATTTGGTAAATATTGTTTAGTCATTTTCAACTAAAAATATCAAATATTTGTTTTTCTTCTACTCAGATGTGACATCTCTGTTTGCAAGATGCAATCTGAATATTTTTGAGCTATAATAAACAAGCTATTTGAAGACGTCACTTTGGACTGTGGATTTTTCTCAATTTCTCAATCTTTCTTCTCGATTAATCAATTAAATTTGTATAGTAAATATTCACAAATCATGGGGCTTAATAAGTCCTCTGTCCTTAACCCTGATATTTTGTACACACAAAAATCAAACAAACTGACAATTGATAGTTGGAAAAAACATCAACAGATTAACAAAGTGAATAATAGTTTTATCGCATTCATAGTGAGACACAATGACTAAGTGGCCTGTAATTCCTCTGTTAGCAATGACATGGCAAGGATTTACTGAAGGCACTGTCAGGGGGCATCTCACACACACACACACACACACACACACACACACACACACACACTCTCACACACACACACACACACACACACTCACGCACACACACAACTTCAAGTCTAAAGAGACTATATACGGAGCAGAAACAAAGAGTGTGTGTGTCTGTGTATGGACGCGTGTGTTTGCCAGCAGAATAAGATCGGGTCACCATACAGTCTCTGTGACAGTTGAGTATTGAAAGGCGGCTGCAGAAGAGAGACGCCTCTGTGTGTGTGTGTGTGTGTGTGTGTGTGTGTGTGTGTGAAGAGAGTGAAAAACACAGACAGAGATAAAGACAGACTTCAGACACATCCATCGTCCGTCGCTGTCTGAGGCATCACATTGTCACATTTTGTGATTCAGCGTTTGTTTGCCTTATTTGGCTTCAACAAGATTAAAATTAACTTGTCTTTTTAAATTTCAATTGTGTACTATTTGAATATTACTTGAAGTCAGAACTTTCATTTCATTTGAATATTTATTGACTCAGGCCAATTCTGTCGACATGTGTAGCTCCTCCTAATCTGTGACCTGCTCGTTCACGCCTCCGACTGATGTGAGAAGTGGTCGAGACCCTCGATCAGATTGAGCCACAGTCGGCAGCGGAGATGAGAGAGGGGGAGGAATTGATCCACATGTGAACTTATTGGTCACATTTCTAAATCCTACCTCACACTCCTTATAAAACCACATTTAAACTCACTAAATCCGGATTTGTGGAACAAAATGTCCACAAATAAAACACTCTCGATCTCAAAATGTTAAAGAGAGTGAAACAAACTTCCTGGATCTACCCTCTGTTCTGAATCCACGCCAAAATTTAATAGCTTCTTTCCTGCCCCAGATTTGTTTTGCATAATCATGCTAACTAACAAACCAAGACAGGAAGAGGAAAACTAGATCCATGGCGGAGGTAATAGACTTGGTCCTTGTTCAGTGTCAGCTCTTGCAAATATCTCCTGAAATTATGTGAAAATTTAAATTTGTCCCACACAGAAACTGAAACACTGTCTTTGTGTGTGTCTGTGTGTGTGTGTGTGTGAGCACATGCATGTTTTGTCTTCATTCAGCGTGCATACAAAGGCAGAGACACACAAACACAGCCCGCAAGACCAAACACACACCTGCAGCCAAACCCACAGAGGAGACACTCATGTCATCGCCTGAATAGTCTCACTTCTTTCTTTTCTCTCCGTCTTTATTTATTTATATCCCTCTTTCTCGCACTATGAGCGACAGGCCGACCTCTATCATCTGTGTAGCATCAGCGTACAGTACACAAAGACGGCCCTGTGCTCGCTGTGAGAGACAGTTGGCGGTAACAGTGTAATTCACAGTGAGTGCTGTCACAGTGAGGGAAGCAGAGGCACATTCACTGTGTAACAGATGGCTCATACATGCTGCTGAGCCTCGAGACCTTCCATTCTCACACTCAGATGTTTCGAGGGGCAGCAACTGTCTCTGTGTTTTTTTGTGTTGCATAGAAATGACCGAAAACACGCCGTCTCCGCCGAACGTTACGACAAACAGACGCCAGGTGATAAATAAATCTGATTCTCTAGTGAAAAAGGAAACAAATGTCATTAATCCTCTAACATAGCAACAAAAACATGGATTATTTAAACTGTTTAACATTTAAAGGTGGATTTTGATCAAAGCTGGTTTCAGACAAGCACTGAGCCCCCAATATTTTCCTGAAATTATCCAGAGGGGTCTTATTTGAGAACGCAAATGTCTGATGCTCCGGACTTTTTTGGAAGTTTTCCGAACAGGCCCCTGGAAAATGTTCAAGTGAGCCCTTTTAAGAAATGGCTTGAAAAATCATGTTTCTACCATGCGACAGACGTGAAACCGGAAAAATATGAGTATGTCGGGATGAAAAAGACAAGCCAGACACGTATGAAATGAAGAGGAAGACGTCAACTTGGAAAGACCATGGGATTCGAGAGCTTTTGGTGATAAGAGAAGACACCGGTGTCAATGTGCTGTAAACAAAACCGCATTATTTCTGCAGCAGAATCTATACGTGTTCTATCCAGATGCCACCCCTCACCTGAACGTTCCCAACATGTTCCTGTTGCTGTGAATGCATCTGACCCAAAATTGTGCAGCTGCGTTCTTCATATGTGAAAGGCAAAGTACGGAGAATGTCAAGACCTGATTTTCCAAACATTTTCAGAGTCCACGTCTGAAAATGGTTCAAGATTCTTACCTGACATTATCTCATGTTGGGATGTTGCTTTTGCACACGAAAGCCATGAATGTAGACAGAGGTTAAAATAATCTACCGTTATTTTATGCATTTAAACTGAATGTTTCTCCAGATGAAAAAAATATGTTCTAGGAAACCCTGCAAAACATCAACCTAAGAAAAGCCTGATAAAAGAAGATTAAACTAACTTAATAAACAGACGATCCGTGATTATTATTTTCTTTAGGTTTTGGAATTCTTCACTTTCAGTTTCCCACATCTGCTCAGGTCAAGTACAAAGTCAGTGGAGGTTACTCTGTAAAAACTTCCACACCTAAAAGTCTGATCCAAGCTTCATGTCTTTGTTACATTAATTACACTTGACTCTGGTTAGTTTTGATTTCACATTGTAATTCAGGGAGTCACACATGTACGTCCTGTGTTGGCTGCGTCTACCTAAACCTGACATTGATTGGTTTGTACATGGTGCGTCGGACTTTGGCCTGTTGTCTATTCGGCGAGAAGCAGGAGAAAATGAATGAACGGTTAATTTCAATGTCATGCTGATATCATTATGGTCTTCAGACACAGTACAGCACACTTGTTTGAATGCATCATCGTTGTTCCAGCATCACTTCCTTGGAGGTGAAGAAAGCATCTCTGTTTCTCCTTTGTTCTGTGTTTCAGCTGCAACAAAACTTTGTGGGTCATGGCCAAACTTTCCACTAAATACTCTCAAAATCTTTTTTTTTCCTATTTCAGGTTAACATACAAACAAAAAATGATATCAAACCTATCTAATCATCTGGACTTTTACCTGCCACATCAGCACATCATCTGTATTAGACGGCTTAAAAACTATAGAGACCTGTGTCTGGATGGTGTTCCCTAATTAGCCAGAGCGGCAGTCATTTCTACTGAGACTGTTGCCAACATTTGAAACAACAGCCAGTGTATTTAGCAATTAGCTGCAATGTGGCCAAATGGGAGTGGGAGTGTCCTGGCGGAGGGAGAAAACATCAGGGACGAACCTGGAGACAGAGCGGGGTAGAGACGACTAATTTCCCTCAGGAGGACTCAGATGCACCCGCAGCACAAACACATGAATACAAAATGTATCCGCACATACAGACATATGCACACCGACATGCATTCAGCACACACACACACACACACACACACACACACACACACACACACGCCACATCTTTGATGAAATCCCAGGGGAGTTCAGGGACAGTGCCTGCTGACTGAGTGCTGACCAGTGTGTTGTATTCTCATTGTGTTATGTATCTCCCATCTAATGAGGAGGTGCCAGTCCCACCAGTTAATTTAGAAGACAATCGGAAAGTCGCACACTGGCTCGCACTGACATTTATAGGCAATTAGGACCTGCCCGAGAAAGTGTGTGTGTGTGTGTGTGTGTGTGTGTGTGTGTGTGTGTGTGTGTGTGTGTAGTAGGTGCAACATTTTTAAACTGACAGAACAGCCCTGCAGCTAATTTTGTTTGCATACAGATAATGGGGATACATTATTTTAATTGCACTCTGACTTGTAGACATTAAACTCTGTGTATTTTCCAAGGTTCACAACCAGTACAAGTATAGAATGGGATGCGGGATAAATGAAAATGTGATGTTTCTGCTACTATGATACTTGTTATCATTAGGAATTAATTAATATCGTCTTATAAGATTTTATTGAATATTTGCTTTGTAATTATTTTGGTCGTAATATTCCAAGACAAGGATCAGATTTTTTGAGCATCAGTATTCTCATGTCAACTATAATAGCCCTCAGTAGAGTCCATATTTCTTGAAGTCGCCTTAAATTCAATCACGCTGCACAAAATTTCACATACATTTTTGTGATTATGGTAAAGCAGTTTTAGTCCTGATGACCACTCAAAGTGCTTTACAGTACAGTTTTGCCATCCACCCATTCACACACAAATTCATACAGTGCATATATGGACAACACTTTTTCTATAATACAATTAAGATGTTCATACATGTCTACATAATGGAGCTAAGGTCAGAATTCACCACATGTGCTAATTTGATGATGGTTTGTTCTGAGTTTGACCTTATTCAGGTTAAAGGGAATCAGAAATTCCTCTTTACATGGCAGTGCCTTGTTCTGACTACTGCCTCAATTGGGTTAATATCAGAATGTTGCTGTGCATGTAAACATATTCACTGTTAAAGAAAGTAATACAAAATTCTGCCCCCTGAGCTGGATTCGCACCTGATCCATGCCAGACCCTCCCACCAAGTTTCATTGGAATCTGTTCAGTGGTTTTTGATATTGCTTTCAAACAAACAAACAGCGGTGGAAACGTAACCTAACACACTAACAATTCAAATGACTTTACATAGCACAAACTCTAGTCTTCAATGTGCTTTGTTTCTAACTCATGTAGGTTCTTTGTCACTGTCTCAGAAATATCCTGAATGACGTTTTGCAGAAGAAAAAGTTTTTTATTTTTATTTTCTGTCCTCAGAAGAACTCATAGAATCTCTTACAGCACATCGAGAGTCACCAAACAGCGCGGAGCGGTGTAGAAGCGCTCGACCGGAGGATCAAACGTGTGATGTAATGCTGCTTGCATCACACTGTATCTCCCCCAGCTGATGACAGGCAGGCCTGTTTCCCCTGCCAGCACAACCCAGCTGCTATGAGGCAATGTAGTCTGCCAGGCACAATACGGCGCGTCAGCCTCTCAACAATGGAGGACTTGTGCTCCCTGGATGGCATCATTGTCACAGCTTTTCTACATATACCTATATATTTTGGAGGGAAGGCTTTGTGAGTTGTTGTTGTTTTTTGTTATTGTTGTTTTAGCTTCATGGATCTCTGGGTTAGTTATTAACCCGTGCATTGTTGGCCGGAAGACAATAGATGCAGTGCGTGGTGATGCACGGCGCACACACACACAGTGGATGTGGGTCATGGGAAAAAGAAGGCCTATGTGATGGTGCTGTAGAGAAGTTCAGTGATGCCAAACCAGGTCAGTAGTGTCAGACACAGTAAACCAAGCTAAAGTCCGTCTGAAGAGAAAAGCAGAGCTGGAGACTAAAGCTACGTTTACAATGTAAGACTTAGTGCTTAACTTGAATCGTTTTTTGACCTTTAGCAGGAATGTCCATCCGGAGGAATGGTCACCGCTCAGACTGAGGTCACATTTCAAAAAATCTGATCTGTACCTATTTAGAACCCAAATCTGATTTGAAAAGATCAGATTCCACGTGATCTGTGCTGTTCACACTGTCACTAAACAATCAGATCTGGGTCACATAGGAGGGAAAAATCTGATTCGGGTCACTTGGGCCGGCTGTGTGAGACTGTCAATGTAAGACTATGCAACTTTTGAAAAAATAAATAATACAATTCGCCTCTCATAAATGAAAGATAAATTCATAAGAAATGAATTATTCATCACAAGGAAGGAAGTAGTTTCTGTATCTGGACTTGGTCTAAAATGTCCCGCAACTTAATTTGAGCAAACTGTAAGTAGATGTTACGTGAAATTATTGAATCCCTCTACTGACATTTTTCCACAATCTTTCATTGTTGCACTACATTGTGGTATTTACCATTATTATCCCATAACGGTGCCCAAAACTGCCAAGATCTAGAAATGTCCAAAGCAACTGACTCTGACATTTGTGTTCCTGGTAAATTTCAGGAAAATGCCCAGACCTCAGTGTAGGTCTGACATCAGCTTCAGAAGGATTATGATGTTGTCAAAGTCGGTAGAAAGTAGGGCCTGTTTTGACTCATGCAGCCCAAAAAACGACTGAATAAGAATTAGGGAATCGATCATGATTCTAGTTTTTTTTAAAACAACAGTGCTGACTGTAATACTTTGAAAGTTCAAAGTATTGTCGATTTTGTAAGTCAGTAACGGCGCCGCCTGACTTTCTCCTTCTTAGCTGTTATAATCACCGCAGCTGCCAGAGGGCGCTGTCCCACATGTGTTTCGATCACCATCTTGTGGCTGGCTGTAGTACAGATCATAAACCCTGCCTCATCCATGTTCACAGATGGGACACTAAAACTAAAAAGCCAAAGAATGTGCTTCAAATACATTTTTCTCAAAGATGGTTACTATCATTTTAGGTCATTCTTCCCAATAAGTTTGGTTTTATGTAGTTAATTGTTGGTATATAAACAGCTGAGACTTGTGATTGATCAAGCACATGTATCTGCGGGCGGTTATGTCCTCTTATCGCTCCTGTACAGACACTGACCTGAGACCAGTCACACTCTACCCAATTAGACAGAGTTTAATCCGCTGGACTCTCAGATCAGGTCTCACTTACAAGCGTGTGAATGGAAGTGTGAAGCCCCCTGTAGGAGCGTGTTTGTCCTTTTTTAGTCTTTCAGCTTCACACATGCGTTGTCACAAAGTAACTCCTGCTCCGTCCCCCCTTTTTCTCCCCCCTGCTCCCCTGATGTAGTTAAAGTCATAATCCCTCCTCCCTTCCCTCACCCCTCCGTCTCAGCACCTCCCTTGAGCTTTGCCCGTCCTCATTAGCGAGTATTTTTCCCATGTTTGCTAATTGTGTCCTGCTTTTTGCACCACCTGCCCCTCCCTCATCCTCCCTCTTCCTCCCTTCGCCTCTTCCTCCCCTCTCTCTCACTCTTCCTCTCTCTCTCCTGCCTCCCCTGCTCATCTGTGCACTCTAACAGACACTAATTGTCATCATAAGGATGCGTTCGCTGTCACAACTGGAGAACAGACTGCCGACCGACAGCGCGCAACCTGGCTCCTCTGGCCCCCGGAGGCCTCTGCACCGGTGTCTGGGGGCCCACAGGACCTAAGCAGGCAGGAAAGCTCCCTGTGCAAGTGTAGCTAATGAAGACAGGATGAGAATTTTTACCTGGCTGAAAGAGAGGTAGTGAACTCAACAAGGACAAACTGGGAATTAAGGGTAAATAAGAGGAAGGACAGATAGTTACAGTGGCTGCCTAACGACAATGTTTATAACAACACAATACGACAGTAATTTCCCTAAAGTTATACTAACTTATTTCCAATTTTCTGCCCCTGTGTCTGCATTAATCTATATTAATAATAATGTTCTTTCTAAGTTTATTCTTTAAATTTCTTCTTCCACAGTTGCACCACAAAAGATTTGAATATCTCTTTGTGTCAACATAATTGTTTATGAAGCTTTTTAATTTGCAAGTGTTTAAACGTACAGTGTGTAACTTCTGACTCTAGGGGTCTCTCAATAAAAACAATAACTAAAGACCTGTAGTTTGATGATGTTGCATTATGGTAGTTGTTGTACCTTACCACCATTTCTTCTTCTTCTTGGGTCACTTTGTCTGTGTGTTTTAAACACACCTTATTGGGAGAAGCTTCAGCAACTTAACTGCACAGATCCATTAAGAGTGACCAATACAAACAGTGGAAGAAATAATAGCCTACTTGCTAACTGGCTCGCTGTGTTTTTTTCCTTCGTCATACATCGTTTGAAGTTTTTGACGGACGGAATTAAGAGTCAACAAAATGAAACGTTGCCTTGAATAAAAGATTTGAACATTGTTGGAAACATGTTGGATAATTAAGTACACAAGTCAACAATATATATAACATATATGATTTTGTACTGTATTGGATCTTTAATTTGCCTTCTTTAAACTTCAGTGAATGAGTGAGCACACACGCAGGTTTCTGTTTGTTTTTGTCTATGTGCAGGCGAGCATGTGTCTCTATACACGCAGATTTAGCCAATGCGTGTGTGTGTGTTTGTCTGCAAGTGGGAATTCGTGCTTTGTGGCATGTGTGCCCTCAGCATGGGGCCACGGTGGGCCCCGTGCCGGCCAGCTGGAGGCTCAATCTGTTGAGGGGGTCCACTGCTCTGTGGTGGGAGGTCGGCTGGACCCATAACGACGCCCCGACCATTTGCCCCGGCCTCCCCTCTGACCGAGACGTGCAGCTTGGCAGGCCCAGCCAGGGTCTGACAGCTCCGCACAACCCAATCCACAAGACACTAGGAGGAGGAGGAGGAGTAAGGCTACATACACTGGATTTAGGTGAGAGGAGCGGATGTCGAGGTGGCAGCAACTTTAGTGAAGGAGTGGAAGTTAAGGGGCTGATCACAGGAAGGCAGCAAAAACAGCAGCAGAGTAAGTAAGAAGAGGAAAGTAAGAGATGGAAAGAGTAAATAGAAAGAGAAATAACATGAGAGTTGGCGTCAAATTAATGTTGGAGCCCATCAGTTATCGGATGATGGAAGAACATCCCATATTTTGGGCCTTCCAGTGAAAATAACAGATATATACAGGGTAAGACCCCGTCTTACGTTACAATCCAACTAGGTTCTTAGGAGTTGAATGTTTCTCCACAAAACACAACAACTATAATACATTATAAAATATTTTGTGGTGTTTTATGTCCAGACAACATTTTGGCTAATCTCTATTAACATCTATCTGCATATGAAAGCAATTAAATAAAAATGCAGATAGCCGATATATTTCATTTTGTTCCTCCTTTTTTTCTCTCCACACAGACCGTTTACCTGCGGGCAACCAAAGCCTGCTCAAACCTGATTGGTCAAACTAGACACAGAAACAAGAAGCTTCCAGCCCCAAATCTTGTCTCTCACAGATTCTACACCTTCACATGCCGAATCAGTCAAATGAAAGACGACAGAGGACAAGAGCTGAAAGGTCAGAGAATATCTGTGTGAGGGAGAATAATGAAAGTTAAGAAGTTATGAAGTAAAGTCTTTTTTAACCCTTCAGATATATTAAATCACAGGTCGGTTTGAGTCACAAACCAAATGAACCAGCTTATAGCCATGTTTTCATCTGTAAACATATTGTCCTCATTACCTCAGAAGAGGAAATGTAAGTGATGTTTTCGCCTTTGTCCTTTTGTTTGATTTTCAACAGGATTAAACTAAATTTACAGATTGGATTTTTATTGGATTCTTTTGGATTCTTTAACATAGAGCGATACATTTTTACCAATTTCATGGAATAATTAATTGATCTTAATGATCAAATCTGGCGTATTTAGTGGACTGGTATGAATTTAAGGGTGTTGATGGAGGTTTACACTTTACACAGAGTATCTTTCTTTTGTTCGTTGTTATTTTTCTTTTTTAAAAAGAGTCATATTTAATTGATTGTATCTTTTGTGTGTGTGTGTGTGTGTGTGTGTGTGTGTGTGTGTGTGTGTGTGTGTGTCTTTTGGTTCCAGATTACCTCTCTGCTCTTGCTGACAGTTGATGCAGGGCACCAGGGTTACATCTGAGGGAGTGTTTTTAGCGGTCACCAGTATACAGTGGGGACGTTATCGCTGGCACCATCTGGTCATGGGAGCCAACGTTTATCTGGCACAGTCTTGGCCAGTGTCCATACCTGCTTGTTACACACACACACACACACACACACACACACACACACACACACACTCTCTCTATTTCTCATCATCTAATCATCCAAAAACTAAAAAAGACATGACTATGACATGAAGTAGACGATTTGAAAGACATTTGAACAACATTCGAACAAAGTATTTCAATTCTGCATGTTGTGCAAATTGTACACACTGCCACAGGCCACTGAGGGCTTCAGTGTCATTGGACCTTCAACGATTCTTGTTGGCCCACTGGCTCCTACACACACACACACACACACATGCACAGGGGTCAAGCTACCCTAAACGACAGGCTGAGAGCAGATGTCCGTCAACCCTCCCAGTCCTGTTAATTAAGCAGCACCACAAACACCAAGGAAGCAAGTGACACACACACACACACACACACACACACACACACACACACACACACACACACACACACACAGTCCATTTGCTGTTTTTATAATTTCTTCACCCCCCCCTTCCAATCCCCTTCCTGCATTTGACTAAAATAAACTTTTGCTACTGTCTCTGAGACGTGCTATAAATCCTGTTTGTGTCTGAGCTTTGACACATTTTTATGAAAGAGAGCAGTTGGTGGAAACATGCACTTGGGTCTGTTTCACAAAAGCAGTTTGTGAGCATGACGTGTTGTTGGGCCGGCAGCCTCTCTGGGTGCCTTTGGCATCATATCAGGGTCGCTGCTGAACGGCCTCAGTGTTTCCCCCTCCTCTATTGTCATCGCAGCAGGCAGTGGGGTGAGGAACGGGATTGTGTGATCCAATGAAGCGTGCAGTTATCAGAGACTTCAGCCCCGCTCATGAAGCTGACATCACCCGATTGCCTCAGTTTGGCCGAGTGTGATGCACAGCAGGTCACTGAGGGCAGGAGGGAGAACCCCAAAATAACCACAGAGCCTGTGCAGTCAGTTATCAGTGTCTTCCTCTGTTTGATCTGACCTTTCTGAAAAAACACACTGTCTCATTTTTAATTAGTTTTGTTTACTTCAAAACATTTGAAGATGATATGACTTGGAATGAGAAGTTGACATTCGGAAGAATGGTTACGTCTGACTTTATTGGAAGCAGAAACAGTTGTTTTCCTATTTTTAATTAAGAGGATGGTATTTTTAGTCAGAGAGCAGGACTCATTGATTTCACGGAGCCAATCCCAGCTGACATTGGGTGAAAGTTGGACTCACCCTGGACAGTTCAGGTAACTCAAACACGCAGATTCAGTGACTTTTTAAAATCCCCTCTTGAAACACATCTTTATCAGATAGGCCTTTGTGTGATCATGTCTTTTTTATCTTGTAGTGTTTTTTAAATATTTTGTTGGTTTTATTGTTTTTATTTGTATCTATCTGCTTTTATGCAATGTTGTCTTCTTTTTACTCTCCCTATTCTCCTTATTTGTAATGACTGTTTTTACGTGTTGCTGTCTTCTGTTGAGTTTATTTGTTAAAGTTTTTATTTTTCGTGTAAAGGCATTTGTGCTTATTGCCCCTGAGTATTATTTGGCTGTTGCATTGGACGTTGAGTCATGTTGTGCATTCTAACTTCAACATTCAGAATCTTATGGAGCTTGAATCTTTACTTTACTTTAGTAATTTAAACTTTGGTTGTTAATAAATGTAAGAGCCTGACATAGTTGATGTCTTTGCAGCAGTGTAAAGTGTTTTCATAGGTTAAGTGTGTTGAATGTTAAAGGTTCAGTGTGTAGGACTTAGTGACATCTAGAGGTGAAGTTGCATGTTGCAGCCGAATACCCCTCACCTCACCCTCCCCTTTCAAACATGAAAGAGAAACTGTGGTAGCCCTCAGCTGTCTTAAAAACTCAAAAGGTGTTTAGTTTGTCCAGTCTGGGCTACTGTAAAAAACATGGCAGCCTCCGTAGAGAGGACCCTCTCCAGATAAAAAGTATTTAAATATAAAGGGCCCATATTAGGGTAAAGAAAACAACAACTCATACAATTTAGATGATCACACACTAGTGAAAAAAATCACTAGGATTATTTTATATTCAGTTTCTGCCAATTGATCCATTTCACCTAAATCTTGCACACTAAACGTTGAAGTATGGTTTGTGGAGGGTGAAGTTAAACAATGAGCGTTTTACAGAATCGTGCACAGAATGTTTCAGTTGATTTATCCACCAGATGGAATACTACAGATTTCTGTCGAACACATTTTGAATCATGGCTAATGACAGCAGGTCGATTGGGCTTTACATGATGCAGAAGAGACACCTCTAATATTTCAGTTTAACAGCATCCTGAGGTTCACTCAGATCTGTCTCAGAGGGAATGAGGTGTTAACCACTGATTTATCTGTGGTGATCCCTGGAGGGAAACGAGTCAGATACTCAGAGTGAAGAAGTCTGTGAAGAC
This sequence comes from Verasper variegatus, assembly GCA_026259375.1. Classification (NCBI taxonomy): domain Eukaryota; kingdom Metazoa; phylum Chordata; class Actinopteri; order Pleuronectiformes; family Pleuronectidae; genus Verasper; species Verasper variegatus. The sequence continues at coordinate 18,107,118 of CM048052.1, read as the reverse complement.
CAGCAGCTGCATCCTGAAATGGAACTGTAGAGCCCTCTGCTGGTGAGAGGTCAGCACTTGGCTCGAGCAGGCAAAGAGATGTCTCCCATTCAGCTGTAGACAACTCTACACAGTGTTTAGTATTATGAGTACTTTTAATTTATTAACTCCAAGTAGTTTTAGTAGTAGTAGAATTAGTAGTAGTTATTATTGTTGTTATGAAAATAATTATATAATAATAATAGTAATTAGTATTAACAGTGGTAGTAGTAGTAGTATTAATATCATTAATAGTAGCAGCAGCTGTAGTAATATAACTTTATATTATTATCAATAATAAGGTATTGCTGTTAATATTCCAGTCTGACAGTATTTATATACAACCGTTGCACACCTGTCCCTGGTCTTTTTTCCGCCTCTCTACCTCTCACCCTCTTTCTCCTCTTTCTCTTCTTTCTCCCCCACTTTCTCCTCCCACCTCAGTCGAGTTCAGGTTCTGTTGGAGGTTTCTTCCTGTTACAACTTTTTTTCCTCCATCACCAAGTTTTTGGGTCTTGGCCTCATTCTGGAAAGTACCTTGAAATAATTGCTGCCAGTTGGCTTATCGCGCCAACAGATATTATTAAATTGAACAGAGCAATTTACCCTTTAAGGTTCAATCAAGTTAAAGTTTAATCCAAAGTTAAGTGACTTACTTTCCCCTCTCACCACACAAAGAAGGCTGAGCGAAGTATGTTGCATCTCCTCTTTATTCATAACACTGTACAAAATGAATGTACGTGCAGTTTACTTTTCGACATGTTAAAAAGCGGACCGTTGACCTTTTGATAATTCAGAACTTTTCCAGAAAGAAACCAGGGTTAGTTTGAGGTTTGAAGACTCAGAAGAGAAACCCTGTGAAACATATCATTATTGTCCGATGTCGCTGGTGCTGTCGCTTTTCCGCAGTTCACTGTCTTGTACGTGATGTTCTACACAATCCGTTCAGTCCAGAAAGCCTCTCAGTGATGGCAGCTGAACAGGTCCACGGAAATACTGTGCTGCTCCGGCAGGGCCTTCGCAGTAACAAACTCCATAGAGCTGTTGAAGTGGTAGAAGTGGCTGCCTATGAACACTTTGACCCCGGAGCTATCGCACTTGGCAGCGTCGATCTTCTTGAAGAGGGCAATAGTCTGCTTGTTTACTGCAACACGAGGGTGGGTGTTCAATTCCACATCATAAATGTGGTCTCCTGGAGGACGGCAGGAAGGAGGACATGTGAGTTGCTATGGTATCCAGTGGTGGAAAGCTTCATGAGAATAAAAATATCTACCCAGAGGTGATGCTTTGACTGTTTCTGAGGTGTGTCTTTACCTTGAATGATGTGAGCGATGTGATGATCCTCGCAGACAAACGCAGCATCGATGGGACCCTCAAGGCCGAGCTCTTCCTTCACAGACTTGGGGTAACCATCCATTTGATTGTGGGGCTCATCGTCTTGGAAAACATACAACTTGTCATCCTGAGGAGGAAAAAAAAGATCTTAAAGTTATAATCTTGAGGAAAAGATGACGACAGGAGCAACGCGCTTGTTTCTGTACTTTACCTTAATCATGTGCAGATGATCATTGAATGAGAAAACAGCGTCCACATCGCTGTGTATCTCCTTGAACACGTGCTCAGTGCGGTCGGCCATCAGTGTGTGGTTGCCCTCATCTCGACGGATGAAATGGTGGTCTGCAAAACAAGGGAATCGCTCAGAGATGCTGTGGAAGATCACCAGAACCCGAAATAGGAAATAATTCACCTCCCACTCCCAACGAATCAAGTAACCCGTCTCTGAAACAGCCGTGTGTCGTCTGTTCTCACCTCTGAAGGCGTACATGTTTCCACTATGATCGGATGTGATGGCGTCGAGGTGAACGTGGCTGCAGCGTTCTCTCTCCAAGAGGTCACTGTTCTCACCTACACAATGAAGACGCATGAAGTTAATGTTTAATGAATACTTTTGGGGTTTGTCAGCATATGGAATCCAAACTGACTCCAAACATGAGCAGAGATGATTTTATGTTCACTTTTATCATCGCTCCAGTAATCGAGCGACGTCTAGGACATGATTTGTAAAGAAACAAGTGATATTTAAACAATTTAAAGCTTTGGAGGGAAATTTGGGGTTCTACTTTACAGGTAAAAGTAGAAGAGGAAGTGAAAGATGAACTGAAACCTTCATCCACTGTCTACACCACTTATGTTTTGAGGATTATCCCAGCTGACATTGGGTGAGACAGGAGATGGAAAATCAAGTGTCTCCAATTAACCTAACTCCCATCTGCATGTCTTTGGACTGGGGGAGGAAGCCAGAGAAAACCCATGCATGCAAAAATGCAAGCTCCACACAGAAGAGCCCAGTGATTATTTTCTTCACTTACTGAAATTTGAGCATCTCATGAAGTAGTCACGTGCCTCTTTGGGGTGATTTCTGGGCATTTGGCCAGTCTTCGGGTCGAACTTGCAGAAACTGTGTCCATGGAAACAGTAGTGGTGCCCCATGTAGCGGAGAGCGGACGTGCAGTTGGGCATGCCCTTGAAATCTTTCTCCTCCACAGCCTTGGTTTTGACATTGTAGTTGTAGATGTCATGACCTACAGAAAAAACAAATTACACACTTAGACATTTAGATTGTTTAAGGTGTTGACATCCACTCTGGGGCAACATTTCTTTTACACCTTTTGGACTGTGAAAATAAGATAAGTTCCTTCACTGTTCAGCGAATGTGGAAATAAGACCCTCAAATTAAAGCTGGAAGTCAGCGTTTTAACTTCTTTGTCATTGTTTCACTTCATTGTAGTAGATTGTAAAGGGGAGGCCAGAGTGGATTTCACCCCAAAATGAATTGCATTAATTAATAATGCATATGTCATTTACTGTACACAGGCGTTCAAAGCTTGTAAACTCTCTGCTGCTGCAACATTATTATTACAAAATGAGACAAAAGGCAAAGTATAAAAATTTATAATTAACATTTGGAGCTGCTTTAAATACATAAGCTTTGCATTCAAGAAAGCAAATTTGGCAAAATTGGCATCTTGCAAAGTTAAGAAATCTACAGCTAAAACCTTGAATTTTATAAGGGTTTCAATGAATTTGGTAAAGTGCACTGACCCTTGAAGAAGATGACGGAGTCTTCATCACACTCTGGTTTGGGACACTCCACGGCAGCGTCCAGGTGGTTAGGGATTCCAGGGAAGACCTCAGAGATTTCCTTGGGGTAACCTTCCTCCAGCTTGTGATGGTGATAGCTGAACACCTTGTGGTCCTGCATCAAAGCACCACCACCAAAAAACACCAGTTGACAAGTCTCTATGAATAGTGTTCCACTGTGGTTTGGTCTGCATGGTTGGAGTGGTGTTGAATGTTTGCACCATCAAAACACAGAACATGCATAAAGGCTTTGGACACCAACGGTATTATTGTGCAAGAAAAGTTGAAAGAAAAGTTTTTAGAACCAGCAAGAACCTTTCTGGTCCAGCATTTGTCCCTAAAGTGTCAGGACCATCATCATCACCTGTGTTGTGTTCAGCTCAGACCAAACTTTTCAAAATGAGTATTCAAACATAAAAACTATGGCGGCTGAGAAGGCCCCACTTGGCGTTCTTGTGGAAGAAACAACTTTAAAGAGTTTAACTCTACTTTAAACAGTTTGTGCAACTTTATCTTCTCCCTGCTCTGACGACACCTGCTGCCAAACTCAATGACCTTGTAAACTTTGTTTTTACCTTTCCTGTTCTCTCAGAGATATGTGTCCTTGTGGCTTTATTCACAAAAAAGGATAGTCATTTATAAAAATAATAATCAGCTTGCACATGAATAAACTTTTCTTCTCTAAATATGTTATTAATTTTGTCAGATTGTAAGAAAGTGGTTGAATCTAGGACATAAACCTGTCAGTATGTTGAAAACAGAAAATATTGATCAGTCTAAATCGGTCCAGGCACACAGTCAATGTCTCTAATCTCCAACATGTTCAGGGTCCCCTGCAGGTCCTCAGCCAATCAACTGATTTGACAGGGATCAGAAAGAAGAGACTGGAGCGTACCAAGAAGAAGTACATGTGGTCGTGGTTGGGGTGTTCCACGCAGTGCAAGTGGAAAGCAGCGTCGACGTGGTTCAGATGGTGATGGTCATCCATCTCGGCAAAGGACTCATTAGACAGCTCTGATTTGCCGTCGAAACCCTTGAACAGATGGTCGCCTGAAAGGAGATACAGGGCACGAACGTTAGATAGAACAAGACACATTCTCCTCCACACCTTCTATCTATCTATCTATCTATCTATCTATCTATCTATCTATCTATCTATCTATCTATCTATCTATCTATCTATCTATCTATCTATCTATCTATCTATCTATCTATCTTATCTTAATCCTAAGTATGGACTTACCCTTGAAAAACAATGGGATTCCATCGTCATTCACTGCAACAGCGTCCATCTCAAGTCCCTGACAACGGTCGAGTTCTTTTGCACAGAATCATGGTCATGTTGGAAAGAAAGTTTTAAATAAAGTTGTAGCATCTATGATGAGAAATGTTTGTTACAGGATGTCAAGTTGTCAAAATGTGTGTGAACGCTTTCCATCCACCCACCATGGTGATCGTGATGATGTTCAATATGAGCATCATCATGATCATGATGATGCTCATGATTGTCGTGATGTTCATGATCCCCGCCGTGATGTTGATGCCTGGATGAAGAGCAGAGAAACAGAAAATGATTCTAATTTCTGAGGATAAGGCTGCTTCACATTTACGATCTTAGAAGTTAAAATGAAGAAATGCACTTTTATTCCCTCAAACATATTTATAGTTGAATGAAGACTCAGATAAAAAAACTCTTCTCAATTTTCTCTCTAAAAGTTTCTGTTTGTGCATAAACACGTGAAGCTGAGTGAAATATTCAGACAAAACAAGTTTGTACTGATGAGGCCTCCACTGGCAGGTCGGGATTTGAAAGTCTTTTTTTGCAGTCAGAATATTCAAATACATACGTTACTGTTGAAAATGTTCCAAAGTATGCAACTAATTTTTTATTATTTATTCTTATAGTTTTTTATTTTATTTTAATCCTTGCAGGATGAGTTTGGCTTTCCTTATACCCACGGCTGTGCTTGAGATCAACTATCGGTCTATTTGCACTAAAAAACACGAATTGAGTTATTGGTGAGTCGAGTTACCTGTTTTTTCAGGTTAAAAGTGTAAAGACTGCTTACGAATAAGGCAAAGCCAGAGCCAGGGCCAGGCAGAGACACAGGGCGGGGGTGAGCTTCATGGTGAGCAGTCCTCTGTTCCAGGAGAGACCTGTCAGGCCTGAAGAGTCAGCAGAGCTGGGATGAAGGTACGATGGCTTCTGCTGCAGCTGACGTTTATATCATGTCTCAGTTCAGGTGGATCATGTGACGCTGGGCACCAAAAAAGGAGAGAACAATGTGCAGATGCTCAGGGTGAGTCACAGACGACCACGCAGTTTGATGTCCTCCAGACCTGTGCCCTCAGTCGTCCCACTCCTTTTGGGAGAGATTCAAAGAATTCTAAGTGCTCCCTTTTCACCAATCGATAGCACCAATCAGCAGGGGTATCGTTCACCTGACATGACACCATGTCCTCATTGTACCAGGTTATTGGCAGCGGGCCGAATAAATCTCAACCTGGATGACATTTGACAGAAAGAGTTTTATAATGATAGATCAGCTGTTTAGGCAGCAGTGAACTCCACTCTAACATTTTAATAGAATACGCAATATTAATTTTCATTAACTGTGAAACATAATAGATTTAACATTAAATGTATATTTATTGTGCATATTTATTATTTAATCTGCATTATATGCTACTGAACACTGAGATCTATAAATGCTCCTGCTTATAATATAATAATATATCGTTATTTTTTAGCAGTTTCCAGAACACACCAGAACTTTGTTAAGTCTGATCAAAAGCATCCTGGACCTGTTCAACTCTGAGAGATAACTGACTTAGTAAATAATCAAAAATAAATAAAACTGCTGACCACTGGACTTGTTGTATAACGTTTTTTACAGTGAACATTAACAGAGAATAGTGGTTTGGCCTTTACCTGTCTGGGAATGTTCCATTCTGAGAAGCATGTTCAAAAGAACTAGATTTCAGGTACAAACTCAAAGTACTGTTAGGTTCAAATACACATCATGAAATAGATGAAGTTGTGAAGTTATATGAAAAAAGAATAATATTGTACAAATTATTTTATTGTATAAAGTAATTTTTAAATCACTCATAAACTACTGCACACCACAAACAAGGACACAGCTTGGTATTTCTATGGTTGTGTTTTCTGTCAATAGTTTAAACTGATTATGAATAGATAGATTATAGAGATAGATAGAAATAATTTTAAATCTTTGTTTCAATAAGTTCAGTAGCAGTTTAAACTATGGACACAAAACATTAGTTTCAGCTCTTCAGAAAGATGAATGAAAAGGAAACTGGTAACACATGCAACAGCATCAAGAAACGAAAACAAGGCCGGAAGAGAAGCATCATCTGACTGCAGAGAGATGTTTAAGCTGTTTTATCTTGAAGTTTCCAGCAACAGCAGCTTTGAAACCCTTTGTACAAACCTGCACATGAAACCAAATCCAGCAGATAGAGAGGCAGATGTATCTTCGAAGCTGGTGGAGACTAAACCAGAGCTAAAAGTGAGAGCGAATATTAAACTTTTTCAGGTGAAATACATCAGATGGGCAAAGATGAGGCAAACACAATTTTTTCCTTGAAGTGAACTTTAAATTTACTTTTGCAAAATCAGAGACAGCATACTGTGGCAGATAAAAACATGTTTTCTGTTTATTTCTGACTTATATAACTTAACAGTAAAATGTTATCTATCACCGTTTAATGCAGAATTTGGCTTCAACACACAACAAACCCTGTATCACAATGTGTAAAACAAAGTGCATCTGATCAAATGTTGATAGAATTTGCTTCATTGCACCCGAGGTTTGAAACAACAGTCTCAACAGTTTTCGACTGACTCTCTGTGAACTGATGCAATTCCAACCCAATTTGTCTGAGATAGAGTTATGGTCATTGTTTCTGTTGCTTTAGCATTTTTTTTTTCATTTTCAGTTCACCTCCATTTCATTGGGATGGTGGCAGAAATCAAAACATTCCAGCTAACCACATCTTTGGAGACCATGAGATGCAATAATAACATCTGGCAATCTTTCACCTCTCCTCCATTTCCTAACTACCTTCATAGCACCATGTTTTTATCCAGTCCTCCTCTGTGTTATTCTCTCCTCTTACTTCTTTTGTCCCTCGCGCTCATGCTAAACACTTAACTTTTCTGTTCATCTTTCTCTTCATTAAATACAGACAAAGTGGAGCACTAAAATCTGTTTCTAACATTCTATCCAGGAAATTGAGGTGCATGGGTTTAGATTTGCTTTCTGCAATATGCAGCAGCCATCATGATTTTTCTGCTGGAAGGGTCAACGGTCAAGGTGCATGTGGGCTGGACTGGACCACTTACTTTTAGCCAGTTTTCTTAAATAGTTCAAAAGGTTTTAATGGAAAGCATTTAAAGCTTCAACTTCTACTTAAAAATCTAAGTTTTGAGTTAACTTTAACCAGACTTGAAGCATATAACATTCTTCTGACAAGTTCTCATAAAGTAGCAGAGTTTATTAAACTTAAAGTGTTGAGTTGCATAAAGAAGTCTTTGGTCACAATTTTGACATATTTGTTTTTCACAACTTTCATTTATACACAAAATGTTTTGTTTGTCACTGCAGCTGGAGCCTTTAGTCTTTAGTACCAGAAATTATACAGTGGACACACATGAGGTGACTGTCATGGATGATGACATAGTAACGAAACAACTTAGCTTGATACGTCTGTTTTCTTAAAACAAACGTGCTACTTTTAGCTGTCAAACAATGCATGTTGGGAAGTCTGGTGACATATTAATCATGTTTGATTGTGATTTGTGCACCCTGCTAAGCAATCATTCAACTCATCAGTCCAGGTCAAAAAATGTCATCTTTTTAAATCTGACACATCTGGCCTTTTAATTCCGTCATATTAACGGTCTATGGGATTTGCTGTTACTTCAGGGGCAAATGACTTGTGACTCAAATGAACTGCTAACGAGTTAGCCAATGAGCTGTGTTTTTCTCTCCACTAGTTTGTATTGGTCACTCATCATGGATCAGGATTATTCTTTGCCATTTGCTGCATAACGTGAATACAACTTTATTACATGACGATATACGTGGATATGATTTGTACCTAGTTGCATCAGGTAGATTTTCAACTTTTGTTATTTTTTTGATTAAAAGAACCATGGTTATATAAAGTACATTTAACTGAAAATTTGCAAATAAATAACACATCATAAACAATAAGTGTTTGTTGTTTTATTGACTTAACATATATTAAACTAAATCCTCCAAAAATCTAAATGTGACTCATCCTCAGTTTACCAGAAGTCTGTAGTAACTACAAATATCCAGCAGAGGTCCCTCCTGTAAGTTTAATAGAGGAGAGGTTCTCTAATTGGCTCATTCATAATTCAGATATTGATTTTAAAAAGTATTTCACAAATCTGCTGTTTCTTTCAGTTTCTGTCACAGTCTTTTTTCAAAGAAAGGAGATTTTGGTATTTGTTAGCCTCCATGTTAAAATGAGAAGAATTAGCTAATGGGGTGAAAAGGTCACTTCTCATTTCACTGTGAGTTCACTTGTGATCGTGGGACTGTTCAGGTCCCTCACAGGTTACAGGACTGGAAAAGTTCATGAATCCTCGTCTTGATCGTTTTAAGAAATATATACAGAGAAAGAATTATAATGAATAGAAATATGAAATATAAACAAGACGTGTTCATTATACGACAATACATTTACATATAGACCACTTTACTTTACATAATTTACTCTATCATACAGTATGTACTGCAGATAAGTCATGATTGCAGAAAAACTGTTCTTGGTGAAAAGCAAAAAATCCTATTGACTAAATGTGTCTGACACCAGGAGGGAGGAGTTGTAAAGTCTGATGACCACAGGAAGGAATGGCTTCCTGTTACTTCCTCCATGTCTTATTCTATATTTGTATATTCAGGATGAGGTCATCAGAAAATGTTGTTTACATGGGAGAGTCTACTTCAGATTTAATCAGTTCATTAAAGATAGTCACTGACTGAGCAGGAAACCACACCCCTCTATCCCATTAAAGTCACACAGTTACTATGAGTCACAATCACAATAAAGTCCGCCCAACGAAATATAAATGCAATGTAGATTAGATTATTAGATGAAGTATTTTAGATTTCCCACACACATTCTGATTCCAGGGAGTCATACAGTTTGACTTATTGCTTATACTGTAAATATGAAATATAAATATATAAATCCGTAAATGCTCTAAATATTCTTACCAGTTTTTATTTTGTCTAAATACATGATTTAAATAAAACAAATCAAACTGGAAATAAACTGCATTAAGGCTCCTGCAACACCAAGAGTCAAAGAGTTCGATATAATTACGGTCTGAGTTAGAATCAAAATTAAAATTCCAAAGTTATATATATATTTCATAGATGAATAAAATTAGAAGTACACACCTGAGACTTTATAATCTAAATGTAAAATAAAAGTAAAATATTCTATATTAAATAGTCAGAACTGTGAAATTTACAAAATAAAAGCTTTTGGTCATTTTTATTTTTAAATGTTGGGCTTGTTCAATGACTCTTGTATTTGTCATTTGATGCAATATGATTTTTAGTGAACCCTTTCACCCACGTCAGGTTACACTGAGTGTTTGTGGTCCAGTGTAACACGTGTGTGTGCAGCAGTCCTGCAGAGGGTGTCCTTGTGTGACTCCACATCCTGGTGTTTGGTTTCCTCCTCTCAGGGAAGCAGACAGACCTCAGAGACACTGAGACTCTCACAGTCTCTGACAGGCACAGACACAGAAATACCTACTTCATCTAATGTGATGATATCAAGGATTTATTCTTTATTTGGCGGAAAGGAAACACGTGACTGGACCCGGTGGTTTGTGTGGAGGAGGCAGATTCAGGTGAGACCGAGTTCCCCGCAGGAAACAACGCTCAGTGTTTGGTTAGGTTGAATTAACGCAGTTTATCGCACATCGCGACGAACTGATGAAGTGTTTGTGCAGCGGTTTGTGTTTTTATTTAATATCGTCGATGTATGATGTGTTCATGGGGTGTGGAGGTAAAATAACACGCGTGTGACTCTGATTCACTTCACCTGTAGATTCATGATGTAGTGAAGTGATGAAGCTGATTGGTAGAGTTCAGGTTTCATGTGGTTTTTCATAGTTTGAGAATGCATTTTAATTTATTCAACAAACCTCCATCAGGTTTAAAATCAATGTAAAACCTACAAAATGTAATTTAAACGTCTTAAAAATACTCACCATATAAATGAATCCATTAGTTGGTTGTTTTTGCTAGGTCACAGATTTGGTTATTGTTGTAGGGGTTATTTGAGTATTTTAAATATGACAGTTCAGTCATTTTTCATTTATTTTTCTTTATAAATGTCTTAAACATACACACAATATAAAGTAATAGGCAAGGTGGTTTATGCTAATGCTAATAAAAAAATGATGATTTAGGGACAGTTGTGTATTGTAACCATAACATTTTGACATATCAAGTCAGTCATTTTTACATTTATTTATCTTTATGAGAGGTCAAATGCAGTACATGTGAGCTAACAGCTGGTTCACTGCTGATTCCAGTCTTCATGCTAAGCTAGGCTAAACCAAGCTAATCACTTCCTGATGTTACGTTCTGTATATAAAGATGGACAACATGACGGCCCCTCAAAAGTGAAGCAAAATCATTCCAATTCCCCCCCCTGGTGGCTGGCTACAGTAAAGGTCATGAATCCTGCCTCCTCCATGTTAAGCCGGAGATATAGTTACTGTTAACTACGCATATACATGATGGCTGCCTTGCGTATCCTGCGTCCATTTGGAATGCCGGTTGTGCAAGTCTTCAAAAATTAGCGCTACTCGTACGCAAGATGCAATATGCACTTGACCAGTTGGGGCAGTGTAGCGGTAGTATTAGGCAATGTGACAGTGTCAAGTGATGGCGAGCCGCTCTGCTGAACTGTTTGGCTCACTGTTTGTTTTGGGTTTTCATCAGCGGGCTAATCCGGCGAAGCAAATCATCAAACATCCTGACAGACTTTCGAATGTACTTGTGGTGTTTTTCATCATCAATTTCTCATATTTGGCTGAACGAGAGAAACATACTCGCCATTGTAACGCTGTGCTTGTTTTAAGGGCCTTCCAGACCATCTACGATGGCGTCACTTTTTCTGCCGTGATCTCAGAATGAACAAAGGGATTTCTGTCATTTAGGGTAGTTCATATCACACTGATGTATGTGTTGATGTTCAAGTGTTTCTGATAAGTTTGGTTTTAATAGTTGACGACATGATTAGTTTAGACTAATTTGCGATTGGTTAAATGTCTCCATTCTGGCTCCTAATGACGTCATAGATACAAGACGGCAGTGTTGGTTTCCAGGATAATTTGTCTTTATTGCTAGATAGTGGGAGGAAGTGGAGACATGTTGTCCATCTCTATTAACAGTTAATGATTTCTACAGTTGTTTTTCACTTTTATAAATTGGCTGAGTACCTCCATGATCTCCTTTGTATACCAGGAGAGCTGGTGTTAATATTTTCATTGAATTCTTGTCCAAAAAAAAGCCAACAAGTTAATTTTCCAAACTACACGAACCAATGTAATAAAAAAAGAAGAGAATTCAAAGTTTAAGTAGGTGATGTAACAATATCTTGATGAAACACTGTATCCATTCTCCCATTACTTCTGTTCTGTCTGTGTCTTGGCTCGTTGCCTAGCAGCCTCATTAAGTCCAGTTACAGTCAGATTTCTCTTTTAAGCTGATTTCCTGAATCAAATGTGAGGGAGAAACACAGATTTCGTGATCAGGTTAGGGAATTAAAGCCTCATGTTTTTATCCAGATGTCTTCTTGAGAATGTATTTCTCCATGATGCAGTTTGTGTCACCAGGTTTTTTTATTGGTTTATTACTGTCTGCATGGACTTGACAGTCAAAAAGTAAATCTGAGTCAGACAGGAAATGCACTGCTGTAACAACAGGAGGGAATAAAGTAGAGACCATTACATGTATACGCTATACAGTATAAGAAGGAACTGAAATGGGAATAGAAAAGGTAGGAAATGTAGATGTATGACAAAAAAGATTTAAGGACATGTACATGATAATGCATGTAATATTACACACGATATGAATATAATGCTGTACATGATGATAATGGAAGTGATATTGTGCATTAATTCAACAATAAAAGTTGCACTTAAGCATAGCGCATAATAAGGAAAGCGTGATACTGCACATGCTGAGCAGTAGTAGTGTACATGTTGAAAGGTAGTATGTTATGTGGTATTGTCAAAAAAAAACTTCTGACTATATAAAGTAACTTGACTTAACTTAAATTAAGCATAAGCAGCATGTCAGTGAAGCTCTATGAAGACGCTGCTGATGGCTTTACTGCACCAGAGTCTTCGCAGGCTACATGCCAGGTCTGCAGGTCTATGTAAATACGACACATAATGACAAGAATGTAGACAACTTCAATGGCTTGGTGCCATTTCTCCTCCGCGCTGTCATCAGTGACTCGCCAAAACACATCTCCTGTTCATTTTTAGTATTTGGCACTTGTCAGAAGCAAGTGTACAACATGTGTCATCCAGCAGGAGGGAACAGTATGTCTCATTCCGAATGTGGTGAAAATGCTGAAAGTGCTTTATAGGAAAAATGTATGCGTTTGAATCAGTGTCACCAGTGAGCTTTCATGTTTCAGAGGATTCACACAGCAGTGAGTTTTCTCCACCTCTGTTCAAAGTATTGAAACTTAGAAGTAATCTGACAGATTGGGTTGAGTGCAGATGATTAGTCTTTGACTTTAAGAAGCGTCCACTCTCATCAATGTGTTAACTTTGTCACAGAAGCTTCTCGCATTTCTCATCTGGATTCCTCTTTTATCAGGGGTCCAAAAACATTGGGTTTGGCTATTAGCTTTCTGTTCATTATATTATTTCTGTTTTATATGCATATCCATGTCACAGTACACATAGTGTATGTGTTAGGTACAGTTGTACATGCTGCTTTGTGCATGGCCATATAATGCAGCACATGGAGGATATTGCCCAAAGCTACTCGCAGCTGATCAGTCACCGGAGCTTTGCAAGGGACTTTAGGGGCCTCAGGCAAAAGGGACCTATAGGGACCCCGGGTAAAAGAGACCCCAACACCACCAAATGAAACACAGGATACCAGACATCAATCTTCAAACCTTCTTTTAATATCAAGATTATAAACAAAGATCATACTGTACATGCATATAAATAATAGAAGGTAGGTAAAGTGTAAACCTCCACCACCATCCCAGACACATCATATTCATGCATTAAGACATTCTAACCTTTAACCAAACCTCTAACCTCATTAAGCTTTTTTAACATCATGCTTTAACATAATCAGCTGTTCTTGTTGGCCCCAGGCAATTACCTGCTTAGCCTAACCTTAATCATTCAGTGGGGGAAAATGTGAAAAAAATGTGATAATCATCCATAAAGTTGTAATTGTCCATGCAGACAACATAGTTTCAGCTGCAGTAGTATGTGTACCCGCAAGTAGCCTGCAATGTATTTCTCTTTCTCACGTGCACTTCTCTTTCACACTCAAGTCTGTGTACCTGTCACTCAGAATCTGTTGCACGTGAGAACGACCTGCATTCGAGTGCACATGCACCCCCGCTACCGCCATGGATTGAAGTTGTTCTGTAAGAAATGCTGCTAAGAAAATGTAAAAAATCCTGGGTCCGTCCCCTTTTTAGAACAGGTTTATGTACTGTAATACTCAAATTCCTGAAGCGCCTCTTTCCATCCTATGCCTGAAACGGTCTGATTGGTCAACTGGCACATTCTTGTGTGATTGGTTAACTGTTTTGAGCATGTGTCAGAAATGTCACACCCCTTACTCAGAGGATTCCAGATCAGCTGTAAACACTGACTGTAGGGAGTAAAAATATTTCACTGGAACAGACCGAGTTCCTACAAAGGTTCCTCTGGAAAGTTCCTAAATTTACACGTTAGTGCGGATACAATTAAATAAATGTCAGGGCTCGGTTCAGAAGATTAAGAGGACATTTTCATGAAACAAAACTTTACCAGCTTATAGTAGCTTTACGTGGATAAATCACTCTAAATTAAAGCGTGAGGTGTTGAATTGCCCTGTGACTGAACCTTGACCGCAGGTAACCCCTCCCACCTGTCAGCTGTGGAATCGCTCACAGCTGCAAGTCCTCTCTCTCTCTCTCTCTCTCTCTCTCTCTCTCCCTCCCTCCCTCCCTCCCTCCCTCTCTCCACGCTCTGCTGTCGTGTGCATGTCTTTACATGCCCAGAAACACCAGGGGAGGGAGGAGACACACAAACAAAAAAAACACACACTCAAAAAAGAAACTAGAAAAACCGGAGAGCATGAGAGATGGTGTGATAGGGGAAGGTGTGAGAAGAGCGTGAGAAAGGAAAAGAGACTTTCTTTCCGAAGCTGTATTTGGGGATTATGCAGAACTGGGACAGAAACTAAGAGGAGGGAAGACTGTAGATGTAGTTGGAAGACGGGGGACGACTCAGGCAGGGAAGGGGTGAGATACAGTGTCTTTATTTTTGTGAAAAACATGCTGTCAGTTCATCTCCTGACTCGTTCTCTTTCTCGTTCAGATTTTTGACAGAACGGCTCCACCATCGCCGGGAGAGGCATGATGAACCGTGGTAATCATGCATCCTCTTCCTCGCTTCACTGCTTCAAGATCAAGATCGACAAAAACATCAAGTCGAGTGAAGGAAGTGATGCGTTGGAGGACGTGACCTTCCTCTGACTGATTCCTAAACCTCTGCAGGGAAAGGACAGCAACTGATACTAATCGCCTGATGCAACACTGTCACGAACAGCCAGTGTGATAAAATACCCAGGCTGTGACCAGAGCTGTGACGAGCCAGAGCCAGCAGTCTCCAGCTGCAGCTCAACCGGACAGTCAAAGTAAGACTGGTGAGGAAGCATGGGAAGTGGAGTTCAGAGCAGTGAGTCTTCTCCAGCATGTCAGGCCATCGGGAGCAAATGAGCAGTAGCAGCTTTGACGGCAGCTCCAGCTTACTCCAGGGCCGGCGTTTCTATTGCCGGAAATGGGCCCTGGAGAAGCTGCGGCACTGCCTGGACACCCGCTCTGTGCCGGGACAACCACCAGGGCTGCTGGTGATGGGGGGCCCTGGCGCTGGAAAGACTGCCCTCTGCACTGAGGTGGTGTGGCCCACCTCGAAGGCAGGGCTGGCAGCAGGCCTGGCACCACGCTGCCTGGCATCCCACTTCTGCCAAAGGGAGGACCAGAGGACCACGGTGCTGTGGAAGTTTGTCCTGGGCTTGGTGGAGCAGCTGAGGGCCTCACCTCTCCTCTCACCTGGGTACAGAAAGGTCCTCGACAGCCCATCTGTATCTTCTGCTCTGGAGCCTGTCACCTGTCAGAAAGACCCTGATGACACCTTCAAGAGGTTTGTATAAAAGACTTTCCTCTTAATAATCTCAGTGTATGTCATGGAACCTTTTTTTGTCAGTTGCTTGATCTGAAGAGGGGAACTTTTTATTGAACGAGAGTTGAGGTAAATTTTATGGTTGTCAAATGAGAGGGAGTGGAAAGTTGCCGAAAGGTAACAAGCATGGAGCCCATCCAGGAGCCCAGCATGTGTGTGCATGTTGGGGAGCGTGGCTCATTCCCAGCAAAATGAAACTGTAAATGGTGATATAACTTTTTTTTACATTATTACCGAAAACAGGAGCGGCTGAAGGGAATTACATGTGTTAGAAGGCAAAGAGGTGCTTCATCAGATTAAGACATGAGTGAAAACCTGCGACACAAGTTTCTGGTGTTTTGTAAATAGTTTCAACAGTTGTTGTGACTGAAAACCATTTGTCTAACAGCTTTGAAAGTAGGTATAACTTTTAAATACATAAGATGATTCATTTTATTTAATTTCACGTTGTCTTGTAAGAACTGGCTATCGGGACAACCGATGAAAATCAGCAGCTAACTATTTTGTTGTCACCGGTTATACCTCCCCCGAAGAGGTTTTGTTTTCATGAGTGTTTGTCTGGCTCTTAAGCAGAATTTAGCAAAAACTACTGAACCGATTTCCATTCAATTTTGTGGAGGAAAAAAACATAAAATTAAGTTGTGGATCCAGAATAGTCTATTTCACCTTCTTTAAAATGGTAAGAAAGGGTGTTAGCCTTGTCAGGGGTATGTGGTCTCTGGGTGCCCTTCTAGTTGTTGCATGAGATTACATCAAGAGTCCAAGTTTAAAGTCCTGATTTTCCTGATTTAAAGAAGGCCTGTAGCTCTGTGAGCGCCCTGCTAGTTGGACAATTTCTATTTGAAAGACAATAAGAAATTTTATTCAGAAACAGTTTTATCCCCGGAAAATGTATTATTACTTACTATAAAATGACTTATATCTTCACAGGAATTTTGTCCATATCACCTACTACAGCGTACTGCATGTCATGCTCTCATGTGACTAAAAGTTTTTAAGCAACTATAATATTGTGCTCTTGTTACACATTAAAATTGTTGCATCATGCAATAAAACATCAGAAAAAGTGACTGAGTATGAAACAATTGTGGGAAAAAGTTCCATAAAAGCTTTATCGCTGCATTTACTTTTATTATTATCTAAATAACGGTGGCTCTGCAGGTATTTAGTCTGTCAACACAAAACATTTCTCAGAGCCCATAAACTGCAAAGTGACGAGTCCATCAGCAAAGCAAAGGGAAGCCTGGACAGTCACAGGAAAAAGACGGCAGCAGCCATTCTTCCTCGTCTTATATTTATTTCTCTCATAATGCAGCCCATTCACAGCGGACACAATGGGCCTGTAGTGTGAATCAATGCTACAGTGTTATTTACGACACAACATCCTTTCAGAGAGAGAGAGAGAAAAAGAACAAAGAGGTTTAAAAAGAAGAAGAAAGAAAAGTGCCTCCTGGTGACCGTCTCAGCAGGAGTCAGCGAGGTCGTTCTCCTCTCCAGGACTTTTTCGCTCTCTCCTGGTGTGTTTGCTCAGCGATGAGCCTCAGCCCTTTTACACTCCCCCTGTGTTTGCCCTCCTCTGGTGTGAAGTACCGAGCACATTCCCCTCAGACTGGCTCACGGCCAGCGGCTGAGAGAGAGAGAGAGAGAGAGAGAGAGAGAGAGAGAGAGAGAGAGAGAGAGAGAGAGAGAGAGAGAGAGAGAGAGAGAGAGAGAGAGAGAGAGAGAGAGAGAGAGAGAGAGAGAGAGAGAGAGAGAGAGAGAGAGAGAGAGAGAGAGAGAGAGAGAGAGAGAGAGAGAGAGAGAGAGAGAGGCTGCGGCGAAACGTTGTCGTAAGAGAATGGCTGTCGGCAAACAAGATGAAACATGGGCTTAAATTGGCAGTGAAAGGGCATGAATAGGACGATACGCCTGGAACTGAGTTGTAGCTGAATACAGTCACCAAGTCATTAACTCGTCTCTGAGCCATTATGTGCTGCTGCCTGGAACCTCCTGCACTTAGATTTAACTTTCTATGACTTCAGCAGATTTAGTTGTTTTATGCATTTGAGTCACATCCTTATCTTAGTTCACTTGGAGTGAACTGTTTCATGCACTAAGTTATTAGAAATGTTCCAAGAGGACATGTATCTTAATTCATTGGACATTTGTGGTCATGCCACACTTTAGTGGGCCGTACACATTCTACAAGTCTGTATATGGCATAAAGAACAGGCACAAGCATGACGGAAAAGAGGCGTGTTATATTTTAATGTGGTTGATATATTTAGCTAGATTTTTACTGACCGTAGACTGCATATTACGGTGGACGACGGGTCTTTGCTTCCTCCTGTTGTAAAAAAAACGCAGCCCAAATATCCCAGATTCAGGTGCTGCAATCTTTGTTCAGGTGACATCATTTGGAGCCAGACTCTACAGTGATGATGGTGGAGTGGAGCTTCAGTTGATTCATGTGCCCGACCAATAGAGAGTCTGTCTCAGCCATCAATCAGGACGTTTCTCTCTGTTTATATAACTAACTAATAATAATTAATTAAAACCAAAATGATCAGAAACATGAACACTTTCAACTAAGAACTAAGAAATATCTAAAATGACAGAGACATTTATTTGATGTGTCCCATCCACTAACACGAAGGAGGCTGGATTTATGACCCATACTGCGGCCAGCCACCAGGTGGTGATGTAGTAGATTTGGCTTCATTTTTTGAGAGCTGTCATGTCGTCCATCCTTATATACGATCTATGATACTGACAAGCAGTCAGAAGTATCACCATGCACACCGAATTGTCTGTTACGTCGAATATTATTCAGTGCATTCATATTTATTTTGGTTGTACAGATGGTTTGATTCACAGTGAGCAGAGGGACAAAATATTATCATTAACATCTACTAGGTTACAGTTTGCTGTTGAGTGTGGTTTGTTGCAGAGAACAGGACAGAAATTAAAAAAAAATAAAACTCTCACCAGACCTGGATCTGGATTCTCACTCCAGTCAGAGAACCATCACCTGAGGCCTGGGAGAAGGTCAGAGAGCCACTGAAGTGATTTAAGTTGTATACGACCGCACAGAGGCAACCTCCGAATGAATGCTCTTGTCAACAAGTCCCATGAAAGCTGAGGGTCAAAGGTCACACGCAGACCTGTGCACACAGCTATGTGAGCTGAATTATTTTCACTTCCTCCTCCGCTGTGACTTTAATCAGATGACTCACACAGAGGTATGATAAGCGAGTTGAAACCCAGATGTTTCACCCAGGGCATAACTTCCCTTCGCATTTAATCACAGGATATGATCAGTGATAAGTCAAGGCTAATTAGATGATTCACACTCATTACAGATTGATCTCACAATATCATAAGTTAACATGTTATGGAACAATGACTTAACGGATGTTCTAGCTATAAGTATTACTTTTCCTTTTGCACATGGATTAGCATTTGATGCTTCCTGCCACTTAAATTTACGGATTTTCTTCTTTTTTTAAACCCAAGTATATTTAAGGTTTTAGTTAAGGAGATAATTATCTCAATGGCTAGTTTCAAGTTTCCCTCAATACAGCATGATGTTCAAGTATAGTCCCATTTAGGGTCAAATAGACCATAAAGCACTGTTTGCATTGGGGTCGTGGATTCTGTGTGAATGGGTGCAGGTTGCAGATGAGCTAACTATATAGTCCTCTTGTCGTCACTAAATAGTGAAGTAGGCAATAGTGAGTGGGTGATTTCAGACAGCCATTGTTACTCCTGGTTTTCCAAACACCAAGATGGAGCTGGACAAAATGTCAAAGTCGAGGACTCAAAAGAAAAGTTCACAAACAAATGGGTGACGTCATGGCGGTTAAAACGCCTTCATGATATACAACATTAACCTTCAAGGGAAAAGAGCAAGAAATCGATTTCACACAGTAAATGCCAGATATTTAATGAGTCTCAGTGATATTAGGGTTTTAATAACTAATGCATCGTGAGTGCAGATATGTTAAGATGCTGGTGGCTCTGTTCAGTTGTTTCCTGGGGTAAATCCTCCATGTTGTCATGAATAAATGCTGAAAAATATAATAATGATAATGTATGAAGTTAAATAGAGGAGCTAGTAGTTAATTTGTGTGTAATTTGGAGACTGTGGCTCCACGAGGTAAATGGGTTTGATGTATCATATTTACCAAAGTCTTTTTATTGTCTATGACTCATTTGTGTGGTGTTGAAATTTCAACCCTCACTTCCTACGCATATGTTAATCCTGAGACTGATATTCTGTCGTCGACCGCAGCTCTTTCAGATGATAACCCTGTTACCAACGTGACCTCAAACAAGCCTCTGTTTGCTCACGTATTTATCAGAGTAAACTGAAATTTCAATGCATTTCTGGCACGGCAGCTCTGAGGACCTCTTTCATGTGTTTTATAAACAGTGGTGAAGCTGTTTCCTTCCTGATAGCAGCAGATTCTGCATTTAACAACGTTAGAATCGTTGCTGGATTTGCTATTATTAGACACTACAGATGCAAAAACACCCACACAGTAATTTTGAGGTTGAAAAGATGCAACCTTTTTATTTTTCCCTGTGATTTATATATTTTTTTAATTTAAATGTGGTTTAAAGAAAAAACGTTTGACGACCAAAGGGGACTGAAACCTTCTGGTCATTCCTAAACACAGACATTAACACTAATAACAGCACACACACACAAACACACCCTGTGATTGCTGCAGGATAATTGACTTGAGTTGCGCCTCTGTGTGACCCACTCGTTGGTATGCTGCTGTCATAGGTTAATCACTGTTTGTCACCTTCAAAATAAGAGCCCCGCAGTTCCCTTGTATACATGTGTAGCTCTGAACAAATCTCAGTGTTTAACCAGCTGCTACAAATATATATTTTTTTCTTTGTTTATTGTCTGGTCGTAAAATATGGTGTCAGACACATTCGCAGCAACAGGAACATTTCCAGAGCATTCAGGTGAGTGGTGGCGTTTGTGCAGAGCAGCAGGAGGCAGGACATGAAGTTTAAATCCCACTGTGGAAATCACATGTTTTTGTTTACAGCACATCAGCTCCTCCTCTTCATGCTGAGTTCTTTGTATTCTTCCAGTTTTGCATTTGTCATGTGTCAGCATCGCCATCAACGCACTCGCTTGCTCCCTGTGAATTTTCCTGCCTCCTGTCTCACATGGGCTCATTCTCATACACAGCCCCCTGGACAATTTCAGGAACGTGTCTGGTGTTAAATCCATGTTTGCAAGCATCTTAAGTGTTCATCTCCATGTAAAGTGTCCTTTATTCATAACTAAACCAGCTTCCTTCATACAACTTTCCCTTGCATTTCTTCATGATGACTGCAGGATTTCATTCTCCTCACACACAGTTGCCTCAGGTATTAATAGTCCAAAAATATTTTGTTGCTATCGTAACCAGTATTATATGTATTTTATTAATCAAGATTGTGTGAAATATTGTTGAAACTACAACAACAAAAATAATAAGAAATCAAATGAAAATGTATATCAAAGTTCAAGCATGTTGAAATGAGGAGGAAATGAAGTGTGTGTGTGTGTGTGTGTGTGTGCGTGTGCGTGCAGGACATTTCAGAGGTTCCACTTACCTGAGTCACTGTCAGATCCCTGCAGGGTGTGGGTGCTGACGGTGCTTTAACACAGTGATTCAGTTGTTTTACAATGTGTGTTTGATCTCAACAAAAGATACAGAATTGACCCTTTTATCGCCTTATAATAGTTTTACAAAGTTGAAAGTTTGAGCTAAATGATTTTATAAATGATCTTTTTCAGTTTAATGTCTGATTTCCATGTTCTGTCAATATGTTAAAATGTTTGTTGATGAAATTCTAATTAAACAATTAAAATGGAATTGCCTGAAGACAAAGCAAAATAGCTGCCTGCATATTGCAGATTTCATTTAAGGTCACTGACTTGTATCTGCATAAGGTTTGACCCACTGTGTTTATCTGTGATGTAATTACACCACAGTCAAGATATAAGAAAACGGCCCCACTGATACCGCTGCTTCCAGCTCCCTCATCCGCCCACGACTCCTGCAGTATTTACACGACTGACTCTTGTGTGTCTGTCTCTCTTTCTTAGAGCGGTGTTGAGACCCCTGTTAGACCTCCCTCCCCCTGCCCAGACTCTGATGCTGGTGGTAGACTCCCTGGATGTAGGATATGGACCGGCTACAGGAAGTGGGAATAGTGGCTCCATCGCAGAGCTGCTGGCCACCAATCAACACCTGCTGCCTGGGTGGCTGCTGCTGGTCTGCTCCGTCCGCCGCCACAACAAGGCTGTGTGCAAGATCTTCTCAGGTATAGGAAGACACTTCTTAAAGGTTTTTGGACATTTTTGTGGCTAGAAATAAAAATAAACCTTAAGTAACGGTCTTACGGTCTGCACCAAAATGTTTTCCATTGAATATGTACTCTCATCTTTACCAATAAGCTGTTTAAGTCTTAACAATCTGTATATACAATTCAATTTATATACAATATAAAATATGAGAAAAAATGTGAAATCCCTTAGATTCTTGATTCTTGAAAAATGTCTTTCCCCTTATCACATACATTTTGACTCCCGACAAAATTCTGATGACTGGTGACCTGATCATAAGCATTAACTTTGCATGCAGTGGTTGTGGAACTGCTGAATAAGAAATAAAAGAATCTGCTTTGTCTTGACTACATTTCTGATCTTATTTGCAGACTCAAGCTCTGAATAGGAAGTGGCCCTAATAAGATGGGGAATCTTAGCCCAGATTTTTCTGTTACTTAAAAACGATACTTGACTGTAACTCTTGTTGAAAGCTCGTACTAGCTCAATTGTTCTGGTTATATGTTCCAGCTTCATTTTATTGACAAATTTTAAATGAAGGAGGGAGGTTATATTTGTAGCAGTAGAACCTGATGAGCAACTTATACGGTGCATTAGGGCTGCAACTTATTTTCCTTATCAAAAAATCTGGTTATTTCCTAATTAATCAAGTAAATCATATCTAAAGCCAACGAAAATGTCTTCAGTTTCTTGCTTTGTCCAAATTATAGTCTAATCTAAAAAAATATATAATTAAAGTTTCAATTTTGAGCAGCTGCAATCCACGCGAATTTAACATTCGAATTGATAAAGTCTGTCATCTTTTTGTGTTATAGGTTTCCGTAAACTTTGTCTGGATGATCTTCGGAAGCCCCTGCCAGTCCACGATGTGCAGCAGTACATCCTCTGCCGGTTGGATGAAGAAGCAGCGCTTCGCCGTCAGCTCACCCCTGACACAGCTGACATGCTGAATTTACTTCACATCAAGAGCGGCGGTTGCTTTCTCTTCCTCGAGCGTGTTCTAGATGGTGTCGCAGTCGCACTGGTGGGTCTGCGGGAGATCCGCGACATCCCTGGGACTCTCAATGGCCTCTATCTGTGGTTGTGCCAAAGGCTGTTTCCCCGGGGGCTTTTCATGTACGTCAAGCCTCTCCTTAATGTGCTCTTAGCTTCCCCGAGGCCCCTCACGCCCCAGCAGCTGTTCACAGCAGTTTGGACTCATGACACCTCACTCAGCCTCCAGGATTTTCAGAACAAGCTCCACACCCTCTCTCCTCTCTTAATTGATGGCCCTGGAGGGACCAAACTACTTTTTCATGCCAGCTTTGCTGAGTGGCTGACAGATGTGAAGTATTGCACACAGAAATACCTGTGTAGCAGGACAGAAGGTCACAGTATGCACGCTATGGCTTTGACTCTGCAGGGAAAACACTTGGACATTGAGGACACTTGCCAGTTAGCCACACATTTAGTTTTCTCTGGTCACCATAAAGACAACCCTTCATTATTGGCACTGTGGATGATATGGGCCGGTGTGCCTGCTCTTACTCCGAGCTACAGCAGTGCCCTCACGGGATCCTCACGTCAGCCTCCTGTTTTGGTCAGTCAGGAAGTCCTTCAGCTGTTAATGAGGACTGGGCTCACCTCTACTGCCTGCTTTTCAGATGCACAGCCAAGTGTCCGAGTACAATGTATAGGTGAAGAGAAAACTACTTTACGACAAACATTTGAAAGAGAGTTGTCTGTAAAAAAGCTGATAGACAGTGGGGTATCGATTAACCAGTTATGTTCTACAGATGGACGGACATTGCTTGCCAGTGCAGCCCATGAGGGCTCTGTAGGTGTTTTTGAACTTCTCATGAAACATGGATCTGATCCACTGATCAGGGATCATCAAGGTCAGACACCACTAAATTTGGCTTCCAGGCAGGGTCACGTCAAAGTGTTGACTGTGCTCCTGGAATGGGCCAAGAGACAGCATCCAGAAACTGCAGCACAGATGATGGAGCATGTTGATAACGAAGGCTGGACAGCACTGCGTTCTGCAGCGTGGGGAGGACATAGCGAGGCTGTTCGCCTTCTTCTAGATGCAGGAGCTGATGTGGATGGATGTGATGGTGATGGCCGGACTGCACTCAGAGCTGCTGCATGGGGTGGTCATGAGGAAATTGTTCTGACCCTGTTGGACTATGGGGCACAGGTTGACAAAGCTGACAGCAAGGGCCGCACACCGCTTATTGCTGCTGCCTATATGGGACATCATGAAGCTGTGGCGATATTGCTTGACCGCAATGCAGAGGTTGACTTAGCTGATGGAGATGGGCGAACTGCTCTGTCAGTCGCTGCCCTCTGTGTCCCGACCGCAGCAGGGATAAAAAGTTATGGTGAGGTAGCAAGTCTGTTACTGGAACGTGGAGCTGATCCAGGACACAGAGACCATGATGGTATGACACCACTGCTTCTTGCAGCCTATGAGGGCCATGAAGAGGTAGTTGAACTTTTATTAGAAGCTGGCGCTGATGTAGATGAGACTGCCAGTCCTGATGGCAATGTCCCTGCTGCAGCCGCTGTTTCTCCCCTACTGGCAGCTGCAGCAATGGGTCACATGAAAACAGTATCTCGTCTGCTTTTTTGGGGAGCAGCTGTGGATGCCATTGATTGTGAAGGCAGGACGGCACTCTGCCTAGCAGCAGCAAGAGGCAGCACTGAGGTTGTCCGTGCACTGCTGGACCGAGGACTCGACGAAAACCATAAGGATGACCTCGGCTGGACTCCACTGCACGCTGCCGCTTGTGAAGGCCATCGGGCTGTTTGTGCTGCTTTGACAGAGCGAGGCAGCATGGCACGTGTCGGAGAGATGGACATTGAAGGACGTACCCCTCTTATACTAGCTGCACAAGAAGGTCACTTGAGCACTGTGAGGCTGTTGTTGGACAGGCGTTCTCCCATTGACCACAGGGCCTATGATGGACATTCTGCCTTGAGTGCCACCCTCCTAGAGGGCCATGCTGAGGGGGCAGAACTGCTTATGAGGCGAGGGGCTGATACAGATGTCCGGGATGCAGAGGGCAGGCCACTGCTCTACCTACTGGTCCTAGAGGGTCGCCTTGAGATGGCTACTCTACTAATAGAGAAAGGAGGGGTGCCCCTAGAGTCCCGAGACTCTGAGGGCCGTACAGCGCTTCATGTGGCTTCCTGGCAGGGATGTGTAGAGATGGTAGACTTACTTCTGAAGCATGGGTCAAACCCTAATGCACAGGACATAGAAGGGAGACCTCCCATGCATTCAGTGGCTTGGACAGGACACGCTGAAGTGGGACGCTGTCTCCTAGATGCCAGGTGTGTCAACATTGACCTTTCCTGCAACCAGGGGGCTACATCTCTGAGCATTGCAGCCCAGGCGGGACATGCTAATATTGTTGCAATGCTTCTGGAAAGAGCTGCAAATCCTGATCACATGGACAAATATGGCCGGAGTCCAGTCAAAGTGGCTGGGAAACATGGGCACTTTACCATTGTCAGGCTTTTGGAGCGCTATGGAGCCAAGCCATACCTAGGCCCGTCGCTTAACTCTAGTACCACCTCCCCTGCAAAACCCAACAGGATCCTCTCCTCAGGAATCTCTGAGAGTAATGGAGCTGCTACCTCTTCCTCTTCCGTATCTTCTCCTGCCTCCACTGCAGAACGATTCCATTCCATGCAGAGTTCCCAAACTTCATCTACCTGCCATTCATTGTCCACAGTGCAGACGGTGCCAGCTGACAGCCTCAGCTTTATTCAACAGATCCAGCAACACTCCCTGCCTCGCAGTCGTAGCCGTCACTCCACCCTCCCTCCACCAGGCAGCCTCCAAGGAAGCATCCAGAGACATCCCAAAGGCAGTCCCCCTCCCAATGTTTGCACAGTTACTGCCATGGTGCACAACTGCAAATTGCCCCAGAAAGGCTTATCGTCTGGACTTGAATATCATGACAAAATGAACAAACAAAATTCTCAATTAATAAATACAGACAGGACTACTTACGCTGGTGGTAAATGGAATTCAGTCATGGCTTCCCTTGGGATAATGCCTGGGCAAGACAGTCCTGCCATAGGTGCTAAAAACAGAGGGAGCCCTCCTCTGGGCTACCCATATAAATTGCAGAGCCCACTCCAAGGAGAAGCTTGGGATTCTGTACCCCAGAAAAACATTTTGTCTCCTGCTTGTTACAGTTTTACTCCAGACTTATCCTGTAGTGCCTTGCCAGAGGATCTTATGGTTACAATGACTACCACAGACCCACAGCTTAATCTGAAACAGGCCATCAAATTGCAGTTTGAAGGTCCCACCAGTGCAGCCTTATACAAAAGAGAGACACCCCTGTGACTGGTGCTCAACTAAGAGACTAAAATTCCCCATTGTTTTGGATGAATGCTGAAAGTTTATTGATGGTAAATTTAGTAATTGAGACTCATTTGTCAAACTAAATTGCCAAATAGTGTCTGGTCATAGCAGCTAAAATCTGATTTTGTTTTCTGTTTGATATTGTTTGGGTTTCATCATTTCATTATTTAAAAATATTATATAAAGAATAATCAATACTTGCAGTGTGTGTATTTATAGATTATTTTGTGGTATCAAAACCGTCCAGAAACAATTTGGTGATGACACCAGCACCGACTGCCATTAACATATTAATGTTCTAACCCACGTCTGCTCAGAAATCAGTACTCAATACTCACATGTCAACCACACCCATCTTGAAACTTGGCCTTCATGTAGACTTGGCCTTCATTTGATTAATTTGCCAGAGTGACACACACTCACTTCAAAAGTTAAAACAGTACCTGCTCTTCTGTCGCGGCTGGTAAACAGTCACTGGTGCTACACATTCAGAGCATTAACGACGACCCCATTGTTCTCGCTGGAGTTTGGAATTTCTGCGGTTCAAGGAGAAGACAGTTCTCAACATGTACAATGACTCCCTGGGTTCAGAAAACTAGAGGAAGAATGAACTGAATGACATCAATTCTTACTTTCCACCTTTCCGGTGACTGTGTGTTGAGCAGGGCTCTCACATTCAATATTCACATAATGCATAACATTGCTCATTTTTAACTTGGACCTTATTTTCTAGTTGAACTCACCAGTAGCAGTTTGATGAGAAGGTTTTTAGTATTTACTCAATTTAGCCTCTTGACAGAGTCTGGAGTCATACATAGGTTAACAAGACTTTATCAGCTCTACAGTGAATAACACGTCTGGATTGGCTTTATGTTTTAAATTATTTTCTGCTGGTAAAGATCCTTTTTGAAGCTGTAAACATCCTTGTTTGAAGCTGAAGTTTCCTATATTTGCTATAAACATCCCCCTTAAGTCCATTTCTGACGAGTAAAAACTGTTTTCAAGAGCAGGCCTGACAAAGTGTGTGGTTTATGATTCAAACCATAAAAGACAGGCCAAGTTAACTGCACCAACTGCGTGCGTGCGTGTGTGTGTGCGTGTGTGTGTGTGTGTGAGTGAGAGCAGGAAGGAAAAAAACAGTCCACAGAAACTGAGGGTGGGTGTGGGAGCGATGGATTCAATTCCAACTTTCAAACATTACTTGTTAATAATTTTTCATTGATTTTAACTTTTTTATTTAATGACATACATTAATTAAAGTGGCAAACATCTGCCATAAAAGTGTCTACCTCTTCTGTGTCTTTTGTGTATGTTTTTTTTAAGTGTGTGCTCCAGTGCACTTTTGCACTATGACTAAATGTCATGAAAAACCTGTGATGTGGAAGCGTCATGCTGAGATGAAACCCTGGCAGCTGCCTGCTGGTGGCCACCTGGGATGAGAGAACCAAACACATTTTGACTAAAGAACGGCTCCTTTAGCGAATTGTCCTACATTTTTGTGTTTTGTTGCATTTGTGAAACCTTCAGTTATTTGGACCTTGGGAATCACATCACAATTCTAAACTACAATTTTATTAGTCTCCTCTTTCTCTTTCTTCTGTCTTCACTTCCTGAATTTTGTTAAATGCCTGCTTGCTAAATTGCCTTGGTGGCTTCTTGACACCGACAGTAATATTAGCATCCATGTTGCCGTTGCAGAGCAGCAGTGTTCTCACTTTGCATTCTGTGGATGTGCTCTGATGAAAGTTGGTTTTATTATTTCAT
This sequence comes from Verasper variegatus, assembly GCA_026259375.1. Taxonomy (NCBI): domain Eukaryota; kingdom Metazoa; phylum Chordata; class Actinopteri; order Pleuronectiformes; family Pleuronectidae; genus Verasper; species Verasper variegatus. The sequence continues at coordinate 18,078,972 of CM048052.1, read as the reverse complement.
CTTATATGGAGCTATGTGTCTTTCTTTGTCCATATTGGATGTTTTTTGACCTTGCATCTCAGCATCGTGTCACTAAGTTACTTTAAATCTACCACACAATTAATTAGCTTTTTACGAACAGATGTACAAAGGAGCTGATACCAAACTAAGCTTTTGCAGTTTTTTGCACACCTATTATCCACCTACCAGCAGCCTGGGCTGATGTTACAAAGCTGGTTAGATCCATAGATTCACATTGTTGTTGACGGGATGTTCAGGTGTGAAAGTGCTCAGTGTGTGTTTGTGTGTTTGTGTGCACAGGCAGGTCACGTTATTCCAACTCTCGGTCACTGCTTTTCTATAGCTTACAACTACTCGGACGCTCTTTAATCTCTCTGACAAAGTTTGTCACTGTCGTTAACAACAGGTACGATAAGTACAAGAGCAAACTTGCTTTGTGTTTGATATTTGTGAAAAGGATCACTGCTCTGCTTTGATCCAAAGTTAAAACACCAGCAGGTGCACAGAGACCTGCAGAAACAGAGTCCGAAACAATCAGAATACAACTATTACTGGGGTTTATAGTAATATTTTTTATTTCATTTTTATTTCAATCATGATAAACTAGAGACTGAGGCTGCTCTACTTTATAAATACATGTGATAAATTGATGTTGGTGTGTTGTGTGTAGGAGCTCATTCGTTTCCATAATACTTCCTACACAGCTCAAGCAAATGAAAGCAACATAAGTAAATGCAGTTTATACAAGGTTAAGAATCTTCCTGTTTAAATGCATCAATCTCTACATTTAAGCAATGCTTTAGTATATAAACAGTATAAAGTGAAAGTGTCTACACTTTGGTTTGAATATTTTACTTACTGGTCGTGAGATAAAATATTTTTTTATCCAATCAACTGTAAAATGGGTTTTAAATGACTGACAGCTTATGAGAGAGTTAAGGATGCTCTCCTCTTTCCTCTCCAACTGTGGAGTCATGTAGTGGGAGGAAAGGAAAGATGAATGGTTTTAATGTTTTTATGACACAAATGTGTGGTTATAATTTTTGATAAAGGGATGATTACAAAAGAAAAGCTAGAGTGTCTGGAAGCATGCAAACTGTCCATGGTGAATAAAGTATAAGACCTGAATAAAGTGGGGGGTATCAGAGGGTCAGTGAAACAGGAAATAGCAGGAAAAGTAAATGACAGACTGAGCAGCTGGCGAGGAAGCAATGGCGGCTGAATGACTGGAGAACAATGTAGAAACAGGACAGGAAGCAGCGGATGGGAAACAGGAAGTTTAACTCTGTAGAGAAGGAGACGCAGTTCACAGTGAGGAGAGCAGAATGATGGAGGACAGAAGAGAGGACTGATGTCACCTGCAGGTCCAGGAACCAAGCCAGGGGCCACATCCTTTAAAATATAGTCACCTCCATCTAGTGGACGAGACAGGAAATACAATTATGTTTTCCACCAAATACTGGATTTATAATTTGTTTAATAGGATTTGACTTGACTCAGAGAGAAACCAGAGGCTTTATAGATTAATAAGAGTTCCCACAACGAGCAAACATTGGCAAGTTAACATGCTGAATATTTCTTGCTTTTAATTTCAAAGTCTGACACGACGAGAGTGTTGTTGGATGTTTGCATCAGTTTAAAGAGTTTCCATTTGCTTTGTTTCATCAACAAACAAACATTAATTACTGGATTATTTGATCCATCAAATACAACCTCTAGCTAGTTTGGGGGAGCTGAGAAATGTGGAGCATTCCCAGGAAATTGATATTTATACTCAAAATATTTTTCACTCTGTAAAAAATGAATTTCAGCAGACAGCGATTCTGGTTTCCTGCTGAACAATCGTTTCACATATTCAAGCTGCAGTGAGACTTGAGACGGGAACGCTGAACCGCTGGTGAACTGCTGGATTAAAATGTGAGGAGGTTGGTGTGACTGTCTCAAATGTGCAAGAAATTGAAAATGCGAACAAAGCCCTTATAGTATTCTTCACTTGGCAGCAGATGTAAGTTTTATGTTTAAGCTGTTTTTAGGTTGTTGTTACACCAGCATCACCTGTCATTCAGCATTTGATAATGCCAGGATTTATTAGTTATGTCTGTAATATGAGATGAAACAAATGTAATTAGAAATATAATAAAACATAGACCCAATTTTAGCAAACATTTTTTATTTACTGTTAATAAATGAACAGTCACACAATATATTTTAAAAGAACTGTGTCTATACCATACTAATCTGTCTTTATTTTATACTATAGTCATAAAAAACACTTAAATACTAGACATGTCATCTAATACATGAGAGAATTGGAACATTCAGAATCCGAGCGAAGAAAAGCACTCACATCGTTTACTTAAATAAACGTAGCAAAATTTAATTTCATGTATAAATCTTGAATTGAACAGTTGACTTAAGAAGAGCAGTACAGTGAAATATCAAAAGAAAAATAATAGTTTCTGTTACAATTTTTGAGGTACTTCTAATTATTGAATTACACTACTATGGATTTAAACTACAGCAATATGTAATATTGTTAAGTATATCTCAAGCGTTAAGGATTGTTTTACAGATTGTATGTTTTACCAGAAGTTTAAATCTCCATTTCTAAAACGAATGAAACATATGAAGTTTTGCCTGTAGCAGCAAGATTATATCAAACTGAAAGTAAAACCTGATCCTGAAAAGTTATCAGGAACCACGGCTGTCAGATAAATAGAGTGGAGTCAAAATTTCCTGAGTGACAGTAGCGTAAAAGTAGAAGACGATGAAATACTCTAGGAAAACTACCATTACTGCAAATACACCATACTTATGTAAAGGTATTTAATAAAGCTCCTAACACTCTTGCCTCAATCAACATAAGTGATGGTCTCCTGAATGAAACGTGAGCTATTAACAGACACTTTTCACAGACGACAATTTTTCGTGCTGTCTGGCATTAGTGCATCCATGTGTTAAATGCAGACTCCTTCAAAAAGAATGGTGGATTTACATGACAGACACTGCTGGCGAAAGCCAAACGAGTGGGAGGATTGAAAAAAGCCACCGTGCTCCACAATTATTGAAGTCAGTTGTCACAAGATTTCACTCACGATTCAAACCACTTTAATTTTAGCATATGAAAATAAAAATACCAGAGTACTGCACTGAGAGCTGATTGTCAAGAATGAATAACCTTCGGCTCAGAATTCAGCTGAATACCAGGCTCTGCTCTTTTAATACAATGAGACCCAACATCAATGCATCATTTGTCAGTTTCTCTAGTTATGTTTACAGAGTCAGCATATAAGCTGTGTCTGATTGCAGTTGAAGGTTAGCAGTAAAAACACTTATTTAGAATCAACACACTAGAATTCAGTTCTGATTAAAGGCTCATTTACGGACAAGCAGACGAAAATGTAGCAGTACCACAGAAAACCATGGGGGGCAGTGTATCCCATAGTTGATGCGAGATGACCATAAGACACAACAAAGAAATTTCAAAGGGATGGACAGCTGTTTTTGCTTCTTTCTTTAGAGTCACAGTATCACATCTTCCTTCGACTCTGGGAGGCCCCCTAGTGGACGTATTGCTTGACAATCATGCCAACGTAAAGGACTTTGTGTATATAAAGTTGAGCCTTAACTCACTTACTCTAACCCTGGGTCTCTTTGTACTGGTATATCTTGATGCAATGGTGCATGCTGTCAGACACAGCAAGTTGGCCCTCAGGTAGCAGTGTAAGACCACGTGGACTACTCAAGCCCTGAGTGACTATTGGCCACCCCGGTCCATGTGCTGGGTACAACAGGACTCTGTGCACCTCCCCCCAGTCCACTACCAGCACGTTGCCATCTGTATCTATACAGATGCCCCAGGGGCAAACCAGGACTGGTCCCATACCAGCACATACACCCAGGATTCTCACTGTGTTCCAGCCTGGCTCAAGAACTTTGATGCAAGGTACACGACCTGTTTCATTGCCTCTTTCGGAGACCGCTATCAATCCTGAGCTCAAACAAGCTGCTACTAAATAGGGGCGGTGGAACCCAGTCACCACTGTGCGCTCAAGACGGGAGCCTGTTTTAGGTTCCAGCTTTAGAGCAATAAGGGTACCTTTCCGGATATCAGCTACCAAGAACTCATCCAGCCTGGTTACTGTCACACCTCTAGGAGCTTCTAGTTCATCTTTTGCAGAGCCCCACCCAGATCCTCCAAAGGTCTGGAGCAGACGACCGTGCCGGCTGAACACAAGTAGGGCCCGCTCTGCAGCGCAGCTCAGTGCAATCAAACCCTTAGCATTGACAGCAATATCAAAGTAGTTCCGACATCGTCTGGCAGATCCATCTGAAGTTGGGGAGATTACTTGCTGGACGACATTTCCACGAGGGTCAGTCACCTATTACAAAGTTTACATTTAGTTTTACCCCAGTTGACAACATAATTTCCCCTAGTAGCCATATTGTATCTTGTATGAAAAAATAGTTATGAGGACACATACCTGGATGCGTGCATTTCCGCAGTCAACTATAAAGAGTTGGCCTTGTGGTGTGGAATGGATACCACTTGGCAGGGTAAGGTCAGCCCGACCTGATCCCTGCTTCCCAAACTGCCTGATCAGATGAGCTCCTCTGGGGTTGAATGCTGTAAAAGATGGGTCCCCCTCCTCCTCCAACTCGACCAAGGCTGGTTCTCCTCTCTCTCCTCTGCCTCTCTTTGGTTCTTGAGAGGAACCATCTATGACAGACATTGATAAAGACCTACCCACAAGGGGTTGTTTTGAGCCAGCCACTGTAATTCTTCTCTGTGGCTGATGTAACATATGATGAGCTTTATATGAAGGGTATGAAAGGGTATGTTCAATATCAGAGAACCTATGCCCTCTACCAAGAACTGGCGAGGTGGAGCTTGACATGGAGTTGAATTTGTTACACTTGACCCTCCAACCTCCTTCCTGATTATTCGACCCACCACTGATCAATGGGCGTGTGTTGTGAGTCAAGTCCACTGCAGATTTTGATAAACGGCCGTTGTAGTTCAAAGAGCCTCTGTTCATGTTGTAGTCATGTGATGGGCTAACAATGAAGGTATAGTTGGAGTCAAGGCTGTCTGTAGGTGATGGTGCACGGCCAGAGTCCCCAAACGTACCCAGAGAATGTTCATCAGAGGATTGGCTGAGGCGGGAGGGAGGTCGGCCCCTGGAGGTGAGGTCTAAGCAGCTTTGGCTGGTCAGAGGCTCTCTTGGACTCAACCTAGGAGACGTTAGGGCACTGTTGCCACACCTCAAAAGTCTACTATTGGACTCTTGACTGACTTTTCCTTTATCACCTTCCTGGCTGTCCAAACTCAAGTAGTGACCCAGCTTAGCATGTCTTCTTTCTGGTGAGGGGGACAGCTTCCTACCAGAGACCAGAGAATGTGACCTTCTCTGGTTCCTGGGAGAGTAGTGTTTTCCATTGCTATTCATCTTGTACACCTGCTCCTTGCCTTTAGTATCCATGTTTGGAAGTACCGTAGGGACAGCCAGATATACATCCTCCCCCTGTTGCTGAAAGGAGGCTGATTCCATATCGTCATCTTGGGATGACTCCCAGTCAGACTGTTGAAGCCAGGGACACATCTTCCTTGTGGAGACCTTTTGTTCCTCTTCTGATTCCAGATCACTCCGGGTAGAGAGACTGATCTTTCTAATGACCCTGCCTGTTGGTGACGTCCACCCCTGTCCCAGGATGTCTTTCTCTCCTGCAGCACCTTGATCATTTTTGTCTTCACATTGTATCTCCTGTGAATGTAGAGCACAAATTTGCCCCTGTGGCCCACAACCTCCAACATGCAAGCACAGACTTTGTTCTTGCATACGGATTTCTCCAAAGGTGACAGCATTTGGTTCAGGAGCTAGGCTTGAAATTCACTTTATTTAGAGAAAGAGAGATTTCCCAGGGTTGTAGAAACTCTGTGACCTCCTTCAGAAGCAGGTTCTGATTACGCCCACTTTGATCCAGACCTGGCTGCTGACCAATTCCTTGCATTTGTTGCTGAAGTTGGGTTAGTCTGTGGAGCCTTTGTTCCAACAGGGACTGGCTTACTCGGACTGCTGCCATGTTCTCTCTCAGGACCTGCTCCAGACGCTGCTGAGTGTCCCGATGGTCTTGCTCCACCCTCTCCTGCAGGCGCCGTTCCTCTCTGCGAGCTCCCAGGATGGCCCTCTCTACACCCCGCTTCACAGATTCAGTCTCCGTTGCATGACGCTCTTGAAGTCGACGCAGCTCTGCCTCTGCCTGGGCAAGGTCGCAACGTGCCTGTGTTGCCCAACATGTAGAAGACTGAGGCAGGAAAGCAGGGGAAGAATTGTCTGACTGACAATCAGGACTGGGGCTGTGGGCTGGGTTAGGGGAGTTGGGGTTGCAACCGAAAGGAGCTCCCACAAACATCATCACGGAAGGACGGATGGATCTTTACTTCTTTCTAGCATTCAGTTTGAGTTCCTGCAGACAGACATGATAAAGGGAAAGAGACAAAAGGAAACAAACAACAAAATCTTTAACATATTAAATGCTTTGTTTTCATGCTGTGCTGAATCATTAATGTTTCCATTTCTAGAAAGACTCAATGGTACCAAAACAGAGATATTTTATCCAAAGTTATTTGTCCTCCTACAAGTTGAATAACTGAGCTACATTTTCTCAATGAATCACAGAACTTGGAGGTTTCTTATTGACTTACGCCACTGAGGACAATCAGCGTAAGATGAACCTCAGTTTTAGGTACTGGTGTTACTTGGCAACACCAGCTCAGCACCCTTATAAAAGGAATTCAAACCTTAAGATGACGCACGCCCAACAATTTCTCAGCAAATTATAAATGAATGAAGTTGTATTCCTCACAGAACTGTATAATCAGCTGGTTAACGTTAGCATCGGCAGACATTTTAAGTGAATGTTAAATGCTTGTCTGCAGTTTACAAGTGTATACATAGTCTCTCTCTATATATGATTTACAATAGCTTGAACATTTCACTACATTACAATAAAAAATTCTTTCATCAGACTTTATTTTCTTCACGGGGAAATGTGTGACAGACACTTGAACAAAGAGCTTAATCAAATTCGGCACGCTCTACTTCAGCCAGGCAAAGGTGATGGAGTTACAACATTTTTCTAACCAGATGGGTCTTTTATTAGAGCTACTGTTACGCTGCCAAGTGAACAGATGCTTATGGGAAGGCAATGAAGGAAGGTCATCAGAGGGACGAGTGTGTGGGCAGGACGAACTAGCACAGAGGAGGAAGAAGGTTTTGGGTTTTGCACTTTTGAGAGAGCATTAACATTTCAAATGGTGGCGAACAGCCAGCAGCGTCCACAGTGAAGGCTGGAGTGGGAGGTAAAGACACAGCCCGAGTGTCAACACAACAATACTTCTCAACTCCCCACTCTGAGAGCAGACGCCACTTTGATATTTTATTCATAAGCAGTACAAAGTGATGTAGAGAAACACCAGTGAAAGATGTCTCTCTGTGTGTGTGATGTATTGTGATAACACCGGAGCCCCAGGGCGCCATCACATAATAAATACTAAGTGATTTTCTGACTGGGAATACAATAAGAAATGTATGGCACCAAACCATTCATGCACCTCCACCAAGGCACCTCAGACAAAATTATGAGCCCCAAGTGGAACCACATTTAAATCCACTGTATCCAGAATTTGATTTGGATATGCACCAAACTGCCTTATTTTTAAATCAAGATTTATGAAATATTCCGTGGGAAATCAGTGTGGAGGAACGTGCTCTACTGAGGGCCATTTGAATTAGTTTGGTATTTGTATGAATAGTTTAACATGTATGTAGCCTAGTCTAAGTCTATGATACAGTTTAATACCGGACACAATAATTAAGCTTTGCGAAAGAATCTGTTCTTCATATGTGGAACTTTTGACACAATTCTGTTGACTTGCACTCAAGTAAAACAATGAATGCAGAACTTTTCATTCTGATGGAAATCTTGTCTTATTCTAGTGCAGCTTGTAAGAGTTTTGAAGACTTTTTCCAGCGTCACTGGCAGTGAAGTTATTTATGATGAGAGGAGGTGACAGGTGTATCTGAGGCACCGTTCCAGACCCATCTCTGTGTCACAGACCAGGTTTCCACTCAAATTACCAAACTACATTATAGATGAGGAGGGTCCAGTTGCGCAGGACGACTGGGTTGGATCAAGAAGACGCTCGATTAGCAGCGCAGTGTAAGGACTCCAACTTTTCAAATGATGAAATTAACAAAACTATCCCTGTTTAAAATGACTGTCGACAATTATTCTCGTTATGTTAGCATTTTCTTACAAAATACACATGAAATCAAAGTCATATCCTAATAAAATTCACTTTATAATGAATCCACGATAATCTCATTTTGTAGAAAGCTGTAAAAACCAAAGTCCACCCTCCTTCTTACCTGTCGTCAGGTACGAGCACTGCTTCGACTCCATGCTCCACTCGTCGTCACCTCGTCTCACCACCTGTCCACTTTTACCATCAACCTCTAGCCCCTCGCTCTGGCTCTGTCCTCTCCGATTGGCTGTTGCTAGGAGACGGACAAGCTGTCTCCGGTTTCCTTTGTGTGCAAACGCAGAAGCGTGTGCATCCACTCTTGACATTTTTCTCGGTCTTAGAGCTATGTGCTTTACACTTAATACTTGCATTAATTGTTGTTTTCTAGGCTCAGTGTCACGTCTGCGTTTGAGCCAGGTCTCTGTATGATCTCAGTTCTGCTTCTAAGAGTAGAGCTGCAACTAACAATTATTTACATGATTAGTTTAAATACAGGATATTTCCTCAATTAATCAATTCAAGATTTAATTGATAAGATATGAGAAATTTGTTCCCAGACTGTAATGTTTTTCTCATTTCTTCTTTTAAAACATTTATTAACCGATTATCACAATTGTTGCTGAAGTTGTCTTACTATGTTTTTTATCTTGTAATGAGTTCTACTTAAAATATCACTTCATACAAGATTATAACACCATAGGGGCTGCAACTAATATTAGTATCAATTTAATCTCTTACTTATTCATTTTTATCGTTGTAAGTGAAAGTAAAAGTGGAAAATCTTGTTTTATTTCATCCAACCAATAGGTCTTATGCAAGCGGTTCAATTCATATAACATTTTAAAAAGCAACAAATCATCACATTAGAGAAAGCTAGAAAAAGGACTATTCAGCTTTTTTTTCCTGATCAATTAATCGATAATTCAATTAATTGTTTCGTCGTATGTTCATCAGTGCAGATGTCTTTGACTCCTCAACACCCAGCATGTCTGTTACTTCCTTTTGGTCTGTTGACTCATACCTGCTGCATTTATTTATTATAGATTTTTTTCCTCCACCACTTTGCCAGTAAAAGAAGATTGGAATCTGGGTGACAAGACTTACTAATTAATCACCTAATTACATTTATTTAACGGACATATTACTGGAGTCAAAGATACATCTGCACCGTCTGTCCTGAGAGAGCCGGTCATAAAGGGATCAGAGCCCTGGGTCAAAGGTTTACATGGCACAGTATCTTGGTTTCCATCAAATTGTTTTTCAAAAATCTGAATTTACAGGAATCTCAAACCAGCATATGCAGTTTTATAAGCAGGAACCTTAAGAAACTGGAAATTGAGATCAGTGAGCAGGTACACATTCGATGGGCTCCAGCCTCCAGCCCCTAAAAGCATAAATAATAGATGAACACTGCTCAGTATTTTTGCAGTGAGCATGCTAACTTGCTTACTATTGGGATCAGGCTCAAGGTGTCCCAGGAAAAAATGTAAATGTCACTAGATTTTTCTATTTCACAAAAAGTAAGTTTATGGAATTCTCTCCCTGCTACTGGAGATTTTCATATTTCCAACCTCCCATAATTAATTCAAATAAAACAGTTGAGGGGGAAACAGGAAAGAAAGGACACAGACACATGCAATATTGCTAGGCAAAGAATTTATAAATTAATAAAAACATTCCCTTTGTAGTGTTCTTCTGACAGCTTTATCCCACTTTGTATTTTGTCCTTTTTTCTAATGATTTCAAAATATAGAAAAATATTTCTGACAACATTCAACATCATTACATTATTTTAGCGTGATTTTCATTCTAACTGTTGATTATTTCACACACCTCTGCATTTCTGACCCATTGCTTTTTTTCCCATTTTTACAGTATTTACACATTAAATCAGTCCACATCATCTTCTCAGATTCAAACAGGGGACATTTGAGCATGTTTGCATAGATCACAGGGGAGAAATATTAGTGAAAAGTCAAAACTTTTCGAAGAAAGAAAAACGAGTGAAGATGCAGTACATCCCATGATAAGCAATACAAATCCTTGTATTAAGAAAAAAACAAAACATTAAGACACTAAGACATCAGGAGTGAGTAGTTTCTAGTTGAAGTGAAAAGGGGAGTTGCTGAACTGAATGATATGTGCGTTTAAAGTTAAAGGGCCTCACAGCTTTGCTACATGAAGCTCAGCTGCTTTTAAGTTGTGTCGCTGTTGTTTTCACCTTTATATTTTGTGTTGTGTTGTTAAATAGAACAGTTAATGACAACACACCCTGAAACAAAATTAAGGTAAGTGACAGTTTTACACTTTGGTTTTATGTTTGCAGTGTGTTTCCATGTACCCTTGAATAAACACAACACAGCAACTAAAAATTAAAATGCTCTGAATTGAAAAAAAAAATAATAATATTCAGCTGACAGAATACATTTTGAAGTGACAGAAACTGTATAATGTTCAAGTAAATCTGTCTGAAGACAGCGGGAAAAAACTGACATGACAATTTTTTTTGAAGTGTAGCTTTGGGTTTAACACTCTGCACCATCTTTGTCAGTTTACAGAGTCAAAACATGATAAAATACATTTTTTCTTTTAAATCAACAGTTTTATCAAGCAGATAATTTGGAGTCTTGAGTTTAGGTGAGGTGATGAAACTGCTGTGGAAGATCTAAACTGCCAAAATGTATTACCTATATTATTTAATTATTTTTATAAATGCCGATACAAAAGTAAAATACAAAAATAAATGAATAAAATGAATACAGTTGGCTGATAACAAATACTGAAGCTAATGAATGATTTAACTATCTCGTTAATTCAGAAAAACAGAGCAGATTTTTTCTCTCAAGTGGATTCAATAGGCTTCTGAAGAAAATGGCTATTAATGTTTATGCCTTTATTTATTTATGCATTTCTTCACTTCTCAATTAATTTATAAATGTTTCTACATTTATTAATTCAAATATTATTAATTTATTTATTTAGAATTTTGGCAGTTTCGGTCTTCGATAAATATAGCAACTGATTGAGAAGCCTGTTTATCAATTCATTGTGTTCAAAAATATGACTACACATTTTGAGGCCCTAACATGTTGTGACACACAGGCTATATATTATATTTAACTTTTTTAATTGAGTTCATCATTAGTTTGGTTTTTTTTTCAAGATTTGTGTTTTCTTGTGGCCATTAGAAGAACAGCAGTTAGAAATGTCTGCTTTTTTTTGGCTTCAGCATGCAGCTGCGATAGTTGCTGCTTTAAAAAAAAAATCTAAATCCCTTTGTCAAATGCAAATTTAAAACAGTGTCAGTTATTTCACTGTGTGAATTTTGATTTTCTATATTACGCTCTGCTTTCATCTGACAAATCCCAGGTAGAAATAATCCCCTTTAGAAAAATCACCCCATTACAAACATTGTCACATTTATGTCTTTAGTATTTTTTATAATGAAAAACACGAGAATGATAAAAAATAAATAAATACAAAGAGTTCAAAGTGAAAAATGACTGTGGAAAGTGTAGACATGGAAATGGGCTAAAATCTGAAATATTTTCTTTCACACAGGATCAATGCCGACAATTGAACTTCTGAAACTCAGGGTCACTGAGCAAAAAACATTTCCCTGTCCAAGCTTCATCTGCGAAAAATAAAATCACCTTTTTAAGAATAAATCTGGATTTTTACTTGCTTGTTAGTTTGTGAACAGAATTTTACAAGAAACTACTAAATGGATTTCCACGAAACTATTTGAAGGGATGGGACATGGGTAAAAAAGGAACTCATTTAATTTTGTCACAGATCTGGACAAAGGGGCACTTTCTTTAACATTGCCAGATAGAGTGTTTAGGGTCCCCCCAAAAAATCCAGATCCAGCTGATTTAAGTGTTTTCACTGAGGGGACTGTTGGGCCTTGGCAGAGATCAACACTCTACTAGGTGCAGCTTTTCAACGTATAAATAGTGCTTCATGAATAACTTTTAAGACCAGGTCCCAAGAAACTGTTTGCGATTGGTTTTAAAGACACAGGGAGATTCCAATGTTGTCACAGAAATTGTCCTTGGTGTGTACATATGTGTATGAGTAACATAAAACTGACTCTAACCACTTACTTGACTGAGCGACATTTACCAAGATGCTTAAAATATGCCCGAACTTTAACAGAACTCTTAGTAAGTTAGTGAAATGAAAACACAAATCTTGAGTGTAAAAGTAGGGGAACTTTGTTAACTGCGCCACCTTCTGGCCTTTCTTTCCCCAGGACAAGGGGGAAATGAATCTTGTTCTGAACACATGGATGAACAACAGACTAGGTGAACAGATGGAAGGACAGAAGGCAGCGGGTAAAATACAGAAGCGATTTCTCTACGAATTTGATTATAGAGCAAACATTCAGTGTGAAACATGTTCATCGCTGTTGATCTCTGCAGGCACCTGGATGACTCACTAATACCACAAAAAAAAATAAAAACTACTGCATGGAGGTTAACGTAAGCTCGGCACTATTGCACAAACCAAAGAAAACTTACCCTACGCTATTTAATCCATTATTTAATCATAAACCTGATCTTAACGGGCATGCAGAGAGTCCTAACTAATGGTATGTATGGAAATAAACGTGGGGGGTTACAAAATGTGTCTAGAAATTGTGTAGAAAAGTGATGAAGAACTACATGTACAAACAGGAAGATCACGGCTATGGCTTTGACAAGTCGAGGCGGCTTCGACTTGTTGAGAAAGAGGACATCTGTGAAAAAATGATGTGGTAATCAGTTTCAGAGATTAAGACTTTGCAGGCAGTTTCTCCGCTGCTGAAAGTTGAGAGGATGGCGAGTACGTGCAAAAAAACAACGTTGAAAGAGGGTATTTTAACTTGGCAAAATCTTTTAACACTTTGACTGTAACTTCATTCAATCTCTGACACAAGATAATAAATTAAAAAAGCCGCTTACATCACAGGCACTGACTCCTCCACATCCTCTACACACATCTAATACTTGGTACCTAAAAATGAGATGAAGTGAAAGTATAATTCAAACAAAACTGGGTGTTTAAAAAAAGAAAAATAGCAGCATGTTATATTTCAAGATGAACGCTGTATGTTCAGTTTGGCCTGTCTCATCCGAAGAGACAAAACATTTTGAAGCGGATTAAAACCTCAACCTGAAAAAGGACATGAAAAATCACTTCTTATGGAGCCTAATTCTTCACTCAGACAAAAGATCTGTTTAAAGAAAAGCCATGAATGCCTCAGTAGGACCTTTTCCTGTCAGTTCAAAGTAAATGGAAATCATCAAGAAAAAACCCCAAATCCTTCCCTTCTCGCCCTTTTCTCCCCGACTCTAAGGTCTTTTGAAAAGACTAAATGACACATTAAAAAGGTATGAACTGTGAAGCTGCGCTGCCTCTTCAATCCCGCTGACTTTTTTTTGTTTATGGCAACAGGTGAATGGCTAAGCGACGGCCTGATGACTCAACGCCACCTTTCTGAAAAATGGAGTCACTTTTAAAAACAAACTCACAAACACAGTCACACCTGCTCCCACATGTTGCTGATATGTCTAGAAAATGGTGCAAACGTTAAACGAAAAAAACACATTTCAAATAAAATGTAAAAAAAAGAAAGAATTTCCAGTACATTTGTGATGGTCGTGCTGATTCACAGGAAAGAAAGTGGCACTCTCGCCTCACCTCTTCCAGTTCTCATCTCGTTCATTGAGTCTTTGCAGCAGTGGAGCCTTTTAGAAACAAAATGGACACTTGAGGTTCTTCTTCAATGTTACTTTTTTTCTGCGATCGTTCTCTATTGGCCTGTCCTTAATGGAGGTGGAGAAGCTGCGTGGATCACTTTGTATTTCATCGTCTTGCTCACACTTTCAACGTTTTCAGTTTTTTGGTGTTTGTTATAATTTTGTTGCGGATAAAACCCCGTCTCCTCTGTGCCGCCTGAAAGCACCTTTCATCTTAAAATATAGAGCACTGACTAGCACCAGTATGTGCACCTATTTCTTTATCTGAGGCTTTTATACCATGACATGTTATGTGTATGTACAAGCTCCCAAATCTCAAGAGATTTTGTGTGTATAGAATGTAAATATAATACATGATATGCGCACTATCATTCGTTTACAGATGAGGACAGTACTTCTAGTCCTATAGGTTTCCTATAATGATTTTGGTACAAAATTTGCCACTGTTTTCCTCTGTGACATTGCAGACGACCTCATCAGTGACTGAACAGTCTCAGTGCTCCAGTCTGTCCTCTGGTGATGGGTGAATCCTATACAACTCTTATTTTACAGCCTAGACAAAAAGAAATGGAGGCTAAGAGCTAGATTTGAGGAGTCTGTGGTTACCATTTATTCCTCCACCTCCTGGCTCTGGGGGAAGGGCAGGGTGACGGCGTGCTCTTGAGCCAGGGCAGCCAGCTCCTTGAGGAACTCGCAGAAGATGACGGCACAGTACACAGCGTTCTTCACTCGCAGTGCCTCGGCTTGCTTCTCCAGGCCTGATGGCCCTCCACTGCCCCGGAACAGTGCGCTGGTCAGTGATTGGCTGCCATCCCGTACGTGTGCCAGGGCCAGCTGAGCGGCATTCCGGGCCCGAGTCGGGCTGTTGGTGTGACGGAGGATCAGGTCTCCGAGAGATGGCTTACGACTCTTCACTGGGAAAACAACACATTAAAGCAACACTAAGTAGCTTTTTCAACAGCGACCTCTGTGGTCACAGGATTTATTTCTGTTCGTAGTCCAAGCCATTTAGCAGTTTTCAGAAACAGAAACATATATCAATCGCTTGACTTTATAGTTGCCCTCACTGAACTGAAACACGCCGAATTCTGTTTATTTGCTACATATTGTAGATAAACATTGGTTTTAGTGACTTATAACATATTCAAACATATTTTAACTGACCTAAAGTATGGCTTTACCCTTGGACTTACTGGGCCTAATTCCAGAAGTTTAAGCCGCTGTCCAACCTCCAGTTATGTGCAAAAAAAACCCTCATCAACTCACATTTTAAGACCTTAATAATTAACTGAGCCACAAATATACGAAAAGGGTGTTTGTATACGTAACTTCAGTTTCCCTGGTTTCTATTCTCACCTAATGAATCCGAGCGCCGCAGGGGGGGAACGGCTGCAGGCGAGTCGGTCCAGTCCACTTTGCCTCGGGCCACGAGGTACTGCTGGGCTTTCTTCAGCATGGCAGGGAAGTCCTCATGGGAAGCTGCAAACGCCTCGATACGATTCTTCACAGAACCGAGAACCTAAAGTGGATCAGGCAACAAAGCTTCAGAGTTTTGATTGATGTTTACTGAACAGCTGTCTAGTTTTTTTTTACTGATTACTATATCTGAATGTCTCATTTCTGACTTTACAGAGTCTGGCAGAGATGAAAACAGTCTTGGTCCATGTCCCATCTGCTCACATGAAGGAGACAAGGTTTTTTATCTATACTGCAGCCAGTCAGTAGGTGGCGATAGAGATAATTTGGCTTCACTTTTCTGAGAGCTGTCATGTCGTCCATCTTAATATAAAGTCTATGTCCAATCCAGTGCTAGGTAACCATTTACAGTTTCTAAGAATAGAATATTGATGAAACTCTATGCAAATATGACTGTGGGCCTGGAGCTTGCACAGAAGTGATGTGGGCAGGAAAACTACACCTACAAACCGGAACCTAAGAACTGTCATCACTTCAAGAGCAAATACAGAATCTATTATCTCCAGTTTGTACTGAATACGTGGTTATGAAATGCAGTGCAGTTCAAATAAGGCCATTATAGGCCATCCTGGCCTTTATTTCCCAGGTGTTGAAGGGTGCAGTGTACCTGGATCAGTGACTTGACACTGGGCTGGAAGACCATATTGGTGTTGAGCAGGAAGGACCGCAGGAGGGGCTGAGGATAGCAGGCCAGCTGGGCCACGATGCCCGTGAGCAGGATGTTGACATACAGTGAGTTTTGGAGCATGTTTTCCAGCTTGGCAAACAGAACCACCATGAATGGACCTGCAGAGGCAAAGATGAATGCATCATTGGATGAAAGTGGAGAAATTGTGTTGAACTGCATGTGACTGAAGTCAGTATGAAAAGCTGAGGCTTTTACAGCTTATCAGGGTTAAATGGGGACACTCCAACTACTTTAGAATTTAACATGTCCCATATGAACTATGAACTATGAGATATATACTTGTTACTGAACATTTTGTCCAGTATCCTTCACAAAATAATTTGAAAAATAATTTCACAAATGGAAAAACTAACTTTGCCTTTCAGCGACCAAATTAGGTTTGTATCCCGTTAAAGTATTTAGTATTTCAGCGATTAGACAGGATCAGCACTTGTGCCTGGTGATCAGTGTGGTAAATTATACAGTACATAATTTTGTAAGCACTAATGCAGACACTGTTAAGATAAACTAAAATCAATGAAACTATAACCAAATCCAAAAATGTCCTGGAAAACATACGTGCAATATGTCAACCGTGAGTCTCACCTGTGTATGGCTGCGAGGCCGGCTGGTTTAGTGGTCTGGCAGGACTATAGACGCCCACCACATTCCCCTCTACTTTTGTGTCACTTATCAGCTTTGCCTCGAGGGCCGAGGACGGCTGCTGTTCCTCCTCCGGCAGCTCTGCTGTCAGGGACTCTCTGTTCGTTTCCTCCTGCAGACAGGCTGCTCTGCAGCGTTCCTTCACCCTGTCCTCCAGCTCTCTCAGTTCCTGTGTGAAGGCCTCGATGCTGATGCCCTGACCATTGGTGTCTGGAGGGAGCTGGGGGTCCTCTGGGGCCTGCTCTAGCAGCTCCTCGATGAGACTCTCAACAGACTGCTGCGTCTGGTTGGCTCCTGGAAGATCTGAGGTTACACTGTGCGGGTTTGAGGTGTCGCTGGTCAGCAGTTTGGTGTCAGACGTTGGTTGGGAAATTGAGCTCTGTGAGGGAATCTGGTTAGGGCACAGGGATTTTGCATCACTGATGTCACTGCTGTTAAAAATGGATTGGGGGAGACTGGTGCAGCTTTGTGAGGGACGTGTGACGAGGGATCCATTTTGATTTGAATTTTCATCCAAGTACTGTTGCTCCCCTAAATCTCTCTTCACTTTCTTTACCTCCAGACCTCTATCTCGACTGTCTGAGCATCCGTCCTCCAGTCCCATTGTTCCATTATACATGGCCTGGTAGCTAACAGTGATAGCTGAGGTGGGAATGTGAGGAGCTGGGGACGAGGCGGCATGGGAACTTGTTAGAGAGGTGGCTGAAGACGAGGAAGACGGGACGAGAGGAGGTACAGGTTTCGGCAACAGCTCCTCCCTCTGCAGGCTGCGTTTCTTGGAGCGAGGCGTGAGGCTGATGCAGCTGTTTTTGCCGATCGTAATGTCCCACTCTCCGCTGTCTCGCTCTGAACTGCTCCACTCAGAGCGTGCAGCAGCCACAATGGCTGCCCTCTGCTGGACGGGAGGGGTGTTACTGCTTCCTCCTTGCTGAAAAGAGAAGTGCTCAGGCAACATGGCCATGGAGGGGGCGGAGGTAGGGGGTGGTGGGGGTGGAGCGGCTGTGATTGGGGAGGGGTTTTCTCCATCATAGGGTGCTGACCAGTCTCGGCAGGCCCAGGAACAGAGCTCGATGCCTCGTCGGGCATCTTTGAGGTACTCCAGGTAACCCGAGTCCCAGTCCAGACACTCTGTGTGCGTCTGCAGCTGGTGCATTGGGCTGTCAGGGGATAATGGGTGAGAGCTGGCAGGACCCGACTGCAGTGGCTCCATGCTGGTGGGCGTAGAGGGACCCCCTCCCCCTGATCCTCCTCCACTGCTCTGTTGGCGGATGAAGAAGGCTAAGCGGGATGGGGTGCTGGGTCTTGGTGGGGCAGGAGACTCTGTACTTGGACTGTTCAGCACTGTATGATATAAAAATACAGGAAAAAAAGATGTTTACTTTCTATCGTCACTGGTAAGATAAGCTCATATGAAAACCTACTTTACAAGGCTAACAATGTACAGTGTTAGTGAGCTTTCAGCAAAGTTGTATTCATTACAAGAAATTTTCTATAGAGCTCAGCTGTTGTCAGAAAAACCCTTTTATTAATATTTTATACTCTTGAAATACTTAATTTGTTCACATTAATGAACTAAACACAACTTTACCAAATACTCTAAACACTGTTGTTGTTAAATGGCTGTCAGATAAACACAATAAACACAACATTTTGAAGGCTAAACTTAAAAGACAACCGCTACCTTTGTGTAAACAACGAGCTTCTCTATACATAACAAAAATATACAAAATATTTTGCACATTACAATATTAATCCTGACACCTACAAGGCTCAATAGGCAAATTTACTAACTTTCCATTTTTTTGTTTATCTCAAAAAAAGGGTAAACAGACTAAAATAAATGAAAATGATATGAATGACTATGTTTTGAGTTTTCACAGCCGTAATTGTTGTGTTCGTGTTTTCAACCACAGCTGTTCAATGTGAGTTATTCCCTTTCCACTGGTGTTTGTCTCTCACCTTTGCCCCAGAAGGCATTGTCCTCGTCCCGCTCAGCAGAGGACGCTGCCTCTAGCCGACAACACTCAGGAATCAGCGACAGGAACTTGTCTGCTGACTTTCCATAAATGTCTGTTTCCCTGATGGCCCGACGCTGACTCAGCATGACATGGGTACAGGGCAGTAGATACCTAAGAACACGAACACGAACACAAACACAAACACAAACACACACACACACACACACACACACACACACACACACACCCCACTGAGTATACAGAACAATATTTACAACCCACTCTGTGTTTTGCATAGTAAATGAGCCGAGGGAAGAGCTGCTGAGATGTGCAAACGCACCTGAGAACAAGCTGCAGCATGATGTCTTCACAGTGCAGAGAGAGCAGAGTCCTGAAGAGGCTCAGTGAGACCATGCACAGCTGCATCACACACATTAGAAAAATGGTTAGAAAACTGTGAAATTATTCAGACAGTTTACATATGATATGACAGGAAAACCCCTCACAGTTGAAAATTGCAAAGTTTTTAGTTCTTAAAAGTATTACATTTAAAGATGTCGTAATACTTTAACCAGCAGGAATGAAGGTATTTTTTTATAAAAAGGTTCCCAACTTCTGTAATTTAAGTTCCCTTTTTAAAATTATGACTTAAACTATATGCGACAGACAATGGATAAATAAACATATTTTTCCTATGTAACAATCTTGTACTGGTTATTTTTTCGACAGCTAGCTCACTAGTTTTTGGAGCGTTCAAATAACTTTACAGCATATTCAGAATACTGAGCGACCATCACAGTGTAAGTGCGGTCCCTGTCGTCAGTTGTGTTGCCACAGGGTACTGGTATACAAATTATGGCCAATGAAGTGTTCTTTTCTTTTTCTGAAACACTACAGTATGATTGACTCAGAGAACAGAATGTGTGTATTTTGAGGGATCAGAAAGTATGAACCTGACGATTTATGTGCACAATTCATTCTTGATGTCTTTACAAAATACACACAATGAGCAGCGAGGCAGTCAATAGATGCACCAGACTTGATGACATTTTCTATTGTTTGTTCTGAGAAAAAAAAAATCCCTCGGTATTCTGATGCAGTCATTTTCAATCAATTTCCCACTCACCACCCACACAACTGGGTTCATATGAGGGACTCTAGGCTCTATCATATCTCACACTCGCACACACACACACTCACACTCGCGCGCGCACGCACACACACACACACACACACACACACACACTCGCGCGCGCACGCACACACACACACACTCGCGCGCGCACGCACACACACACACACTCGCGCGCGCGCACACACACACACACACACACACACACACACACACACACACACACACACACACACACACACACACACACACACACACACACACACACACACACACACACACACACACACACTATAAATACAGACCCTTGAATTGCTGCTGATGCGTGTGAGCAATGTGTCCAGGATGGTGTCGTTGTCGTGGCAATGCAGCAGGATGAAGCGCAGGAAGGTTTTGAGGAGGGAAGTCTCTGTCACACTACGCAGGAATAGGTCCAGGTAGGCGGTGCTGGCAATCATCTCATCCACTGACGACTG
This sequence comes from Verasper variegatus, assembly GCA_026259375.1. NCBI lineage: Eukaryota > Metazoa > Chordata > Actinopteri > Pleuronectiformes > Pleuronectidae > Verasper > Verasper variegatus. Next base: position 18,058,548 of record CM048052.1, on the reverse strand, counting down.
GAAAAAAAACATTCAAGTAAGATGCTTGTGATTTGATTAATCTATTACAATCCTCCCACAAACCCTGAGTGGTATTTAGTCATGCAGATAGATGTAGTGCCTCAAAGCATCATAAATCCTTGGGAAGAGTTTTCTTTTTACATAAAAATACTTCAAACTACTGCCAACAAGTGGTCTGCAACTGTGATCTTATTATGTACCTTATGAAGGGCGGGGCCCATGACAGGTACAAGGAAGCCATTGTGGAGGTAGTCCAGGAGCTGGGAGCGGACCAGGGGGTGAGCGACTTGCACCACAGCGTTGCAGAACTCCAGCGAGTTCATGAACAGCACGAGTGACGACACACCGATCCAGTCCTCCCGCCGCAGGGCGTGCCAGTCGTCTCCCCGAACCTCAATTTTTCTGGGTAGAGAGGAGTAGAGAGCGCTGAGGCCCGTTGCTAACACCTGAAGAGAGACAGAGAGGCATTAGATGGGACTGGTTATTCTCAATAGCCACAGTGGTGCAGAATATGTGTGTGATATATGAGCACAATAACTTGTATAAGTTATATAATCACAATTTTTAAGGACATGAGGAATTAAGTTAAGATCTATGTCAAGTACGACAGATATGAATGAATATCCGAGTCCTAGAATTACTTGTACTATGTACTGAGATAAATTATGGCTGAGGTGTTTCGAGTCAGTTACATTACAGTACATTGTAGTTTTATTACAGCGTGCTCATATTTGTAGGGTTGAGAAAGAAACAAAAACATATTTAAGACCTAATATAGAATATTTTGACATATTTAAGACTTTTTAAGGCCTGAAATTCACACTGAGCTTTAGACTTAGGCTGTTTCACTACCCGTGGAAACCCTTTGATGGTCAGTCCGACTTTGACACGCGGGTCAAATGGGTTTGTGTGAGAGAAAGGGTCAGCAACTTGCAAAACACAAAGTTTTAGCTCTTTTATGTTAGTATAAGAAGTGTAAAAAAAATTTAACGAGGGTCATGACATAAGGATGCACACACAACTTCATCTCGCACACAATCAGAGTGAAGTTCATTGGTTCAACAGTGGTGCAACCCTGCTCAGTAAATACACAGTTTAAAGTGCAATGAGTAAAATATGACATCTAATGGCAGCTGTGGGAAACTACAACAACAAAGATCAAAACTTCATCCAGTCTTCAATTTTAAATGATTTTTGTTTTCCTTCAGGAAGTTTAGACATTATTGATTTGTGTTAATCAGCAGCGTCTGGGTGATACAGTGGGTTTTAAATGCATGTGTTTATCTTCTCTATGCTGAGCTGAGACAGAGCTGATAGACACAGATACGGATGGATGGTTTGTCAAAATGCAAAGTCATCTACTTCCTCTTCCATTATCACACAGCATCACTGATGCATCAGAATGAGAAAGGGGAACATGAACACACACACACGCACAAACACACGCCCTTTTCTTAAAAGCAGTGTTGAAAAGAAGCCAGAGTCCCACATTATAAGCTGTCCTCAGCTATCACATCATAAAAAGAGCCGGTTGTAGTCATGTGCATATCATAGCTCTTTTCTGTCAAAATCAACCATAAATAATAGAGCATGTTATTTCAGAATATTGCTAAGTACTTAAATTGGTTGATGCACAAGTGGGATAAAACCATCATAGCATCAAAGGGGGAAAAAGCAGGAGATTTACAAATATTTCCTTTTGAAAAACACAGGGAATTATCTTTTGGATGGAAATTGAAAACTTGACAGTAACTGAGGACGTTTTGAACCCACATGAACAGATCTGTTGTTCTTTTAAGTAGTGAGCAAGATAATTAATTGATACTTGAATATGAGTACTGTTTGGCTCTACCAGTGTGTACTGGTGGAAAGAAAGAATAAGACCAAAACAACAAAAACACACAATTCAAATATATGAGATTTGAGCTCATCGCTTACCGGGCAGAAATAGGAGTTCTCTGCAATGTAGCGTGCCACGGCCTCGTGGCTGGCAGATGCTGCCATGACCAGCAACAGCGCGTCTCTGGCCTGCTGTCCGATCGCTCCGTCGCGGTGGATGAATGGCACGAGGAGGGAGAAGATCAGCAGGTTGGTGGAGCCCTGCTGGGCTGGTGCTGCACGGAACAACATCTCTAGAACCACTGGTTGCCGGGCCATGGTCACGCACACCTGGTGAGGTTTAATTGAGTTGCAGTAAAAAAATAATACATTATGACATATAAAAAATAATATCTAGATGAAAAATATGGGACTTATCGATCTTAGTCAGACTGATATAAGTTAGGCAAACAACCCCTCTGGAAATTCCCCAGAGTTCACTGCATTTCTGAAAGCAGGTTAAGACTGTAGCTGTGTCTCAATTCAACGGCAGCATCCTGCAGAGGACCAGGTCTATGCAGCTAAATTCTCCTGACGTTTTTTCGCGTCGCTTTTTGCCACCATTACCTCGATGAAAGACTGTTCGACGTGACTGGTCTATTCACGCCGCTGTGACACAATTGGTCTACGAATGCAGCCGTCGAAGGAAGCGGCCCCTAAATTGAGATAGAGCTTGATGTTAACTAGTGGTGAGTTTACCTGGTTGAGCAGAAGTACCAGGCTGTTCTCCAGCACTGGAGGACAACCAAGATCTGGGTCAGCACAAGCTCCCATCAACCTCAGCAAGGGGTGGAGAACAGCTGTGTGCTGTAGCAGAGGCTGCTGGGACTGGCCGATGAGCATCTCAAAGAGCTTGAGCAGCGCCCCCTGGCTGTCGGGATCCAAGCCGCGGCGGAGGTGCCACTGAACCAGGCACTCCAGAATATTCTCAGTGACCACCAGCTCCAGTATGGGGCCCATGGGTGGCACACTGGGGCCGCCCTCTACGCTCTCAGCAGGCCTCTCCTCTGCCAGCAGACACAACATCTGGTCTGTGTGGTTCCTCACTGCTGTCAGGTCATCGCTGGACGATGAAGGCTCGTGCTGCTCCAGCACCCAAGAGACCTGAGTAGAGGAGTGTGTTTTTAGTGTAATGTTTAACTCTTAACATCACTGTCTTCTGATGAGGATGATGATGATGTGTGGCTTCTGACATGTGTGGCTTCTGACAAGCATTTAATCATATTTCAACTGGATTAAATACATTTGTTTTTGATTAAGTGGGGTAATGAAACCTTATTCCTTCATAGCAGACATGTTGATGTCACAGTAGGTAAAGCATATGATTAAATACACTTAAGAGTGGCTGAATGTCATTTGGCAGACCTTGTCCAGGTCCTGGCATTGTCTGAGGCTCACTCACATAGTGGCTGTGTCCAAAATCAATATGGGGAGTGGTGAATGAGAGAACAAGGGAATGATTC